>BGNK01000027.1:378456-448324 GCA_003297005.1 Symbiodinium sp. clade A Y106 | reverse complement strand
TGAGTTACTGACTCTGAAGAAGAACCGCTCCCTTGGCCCTGCTGTCCATACAGGAGGGGCGCTTGCCTCACCCATTGCTTCATGCGTTGTTCTGCAGCCGCCGTAAACAACCGAGGTTGTGGAGGAGTCATGGTTCTTCTTGTAGGAGTAGACACAGTAGGATACGCTGCCGTAGGAGTTCTCTGGTTAGATTCCAAGATGGGTGACATCATACGCTTGATTACCGCTAGGTCCTGGTCGTGGATCATCTCGTCCAGGTAGTTCTTCTGGAGGAGAAAACGTCATTCCTTCAACAACAACCTGCTGATGTACTTGCTCTGTGATGTGAGAATNCGCTTGATTACCGCTAGGTCCTGGTCGTGGATCATCTCGTCCAGGTAGTTCTTCTGGAGGAGAAAACGTCATTCCTTCAACAACAACCTGCTGATGTACTTGCTCTGTGATGTGAGAATTGGACGAAGATGGCTGCTCCACAGTAACGGGTAACTGATTAGCAGGCATTGCTACATCAACAGGTGCTTGCTGAAAAGGCCTTGCAGTAGAAGAGGCTGACGATGGGGCCGCTAAAGTAGTTGACTGCTCACCTCGCCTTGACAGACCAGGTGCATTCTCGTTCCAGGTGCCTCCGTCAACTACGTGCTCCGCACCAGACGTCATGTCTGTGCTGGACGGGTCATGGGCACCCATCTGCTCTTGAGTCGCCGTCACATCGGCTCGAATTTCGCCGTTCGCGAGCGATCCATATGCCGGACCTTGCTGCTCTCCTTCAAGAAGCTGCGCCAGCGGCTTTGGGCTNATTTCGCCGTTCGCGAGCGATCCATATGCCGGACCTTGCTGCTCTCCTTCAAGAAGCTGCGCCAGCGGCTTTGGGCTCATACCCTGAAGACGGTTCGTCTACTCAGAGAGGCAGCTCAAGGGGGCCCATGAACCCTCGCAAACGGTCAACAGTGTTTTCGCAAGCACATGTAAAGCATCAGGCTGTGTCTCAGTTCATTAGCTTCAAGACTGTACCTTGCACATGCACAACAAGCTCTTCTTAAGCCTGAACGCCACTTCACACAAGAGGCATTTCACAAAGGTATTTTAGGGTCTAGGTTTAGGGTTTTGGGCAATTTACTAAAGCCGTTCTGGTCCTTAAAAGAGGGTATTTGCGGGGGCGGTCTAGGTAGTACATTGGGCACAGCTTTTACAGCTTTTAGGGTTGGGGGAAACCCAAAACCTTGTATATCCTTGATGCCGCAACCCCAAGCCCCAAGCCCGTAGAAGGGTCGAGTGTACAGGAATTTGGGTGCTGCAGGGTCCCAATTTTAGGAGGGGTGTTTTGAAAGATCCAGATCCATGCTGCTATACGGGCTACTACAAAGGCTTCACGGAAGATTGCAATGTATACTTTGTCTTCGCAGAAGGTCAAAATAGCCTTTGTTGGTTGTTGGCTTCTTTGTTTGTCTGCTTACCCTTTGATTGTTTTAGGGTTTAGGGTTAGTCTTGGCTCTAGGCTATTCGGTCTAAGGTGTTTGTTGTAGCTGGCCTTGCAATGGGCTAACCGTGGGCAGCTAGGCTTTCAAAAACAGGCTTGCTGTGAGGGAGAGCGCGGGCAGGGGACGAAAACTATACTATTTTTAATCATCAAAAAGTAAACTTTCGGGTTCAGGGGACATGGACCTCAACTTAAATTAATCTGAAAATCATTTCCGCACATGAATTTCCACCTCCCCAAACATTAAGAGCAGTAGCCGTTAAGTTTAATAAGGCCCCGGATGATGTACTCCGAACGATTCATGGCACCTCAAAACGCCTGAATACCTGTTGAAAAAAAGGTCTTGTCCGGAATAGATGAGATGTCCATCACCTCTGCAGCTGCAACGACCGCCTTCCGCCAGTTTGGGCTGCAAAGGTTGCGCCTCCAACCGTTTGATGCAATGCTGCGCTGAGGGTCCATGTACCCAAATTAGTCAGGCCGCCATTGTTGACAAAGAAACGAAATATTGAAACATGATCCTCAACAAATATCTCAGGATCCTTAATTAAACCGTAAGCCGACAATCAACCCTATTATGAACCCCGTCAACACAAATTTAAACAAAAACAATCCCGCACGCTTCAACCCTCCATCGGCCTCAACAGTAACGTCGTTCATGCACTCGCCGAAGCGCCATATGAGGATGCCCGTCATGAACCTGAGGCATCGGGGTTTTCTTCGCTAGCAGACCTTTAGGGCATCGTGGTTTGCTCTTAAGTTTTAATATTCACGTCAGTAACAATATCTATTTGCCAATGTTAGTATACTGAAAGGATGTCATTATGGTATTAGTAAGTATTAGTATTACTAAGAGGCTGCCTTCTGTCTCTTAAACTTTCGGGTTTATGTTTCAGGGTATCAGCGTTTGGCTTTCGTTGGTCTAGAAGAGGGAGGTGCCTGCTGCGTGCAACACTTCGAAGCCATAGGTTCCCAGGCCTCCGAATAAAGCTAGAAAGTACAAGACCTGATTCGCACCTTGTACTACCTGTAGTCTCCATTGTAGTTTCTATTTTGGGTTAACCAAACTTTTGTAGTATAGGATCCTAAGCATAAAACTGGTTTACCCAAAAAAAGGAACTGCGATGGAGACTATAGGTACTAAACTGGACAAAATAGGAACCTTTTGAAGGGATCCACGTGATGGATCCTCCCAGGGGCTGGGTTCATGCAAAACGCTGGATGCACGCATCGGGGCCAAAGTGCTCGGGTGTTCACACTGCAACCCTACTACGCTTCGCATAATGTAGGGGCCTTCATAACTAATAGGCTGCGTGGTGTATAGTAAAGGTATAAAAAGGAAGACTAGCAGGACAAAGGTTGGTAATAGTAATCATACAGGCTGCGATATCAAGTATTCAGCATCAGGGATTGGAAGATTTGCTAATCACTTCCCTTAGTGTGTACTTTGGCCTTCAAGTACTCGCCTAATTGTATGGGTACTCTCGGGACAAAGTATATACTGTATGGGTATGTGCATGGACCCTTGCTCCCTGAACATCCGTGAACCCTTATAAGGGAACTCTCAAAGGAACCCTTACAGAGTAAATAGTAACATAGACCCCAACGGTCCAAGTACTTAAATGGTTAAATAGTAGGGCTTCAAGGTCCAACAACCATTCAAAGTGTGGTTTTGGGGACCTAAAGCCCTACTATTTGGGCACTTGGACCCCTATCCCATAGTGATATTATGTAATACTGTGTATACATGGATCTTGAGGGCTCCAGGTTCGGAAGGATGGGGTCAGAGGGAGCGGAGCCTGGCTTTTGCCGAGCTTTTCGCATTGCTGAAGTGCTGATGGACACAACCCTGCAGTTCCCATGCTAAGGAATGCATCAAATACTTCGCAGAATTTATATGGTAGGTTATGATGTACTTTCGATAATGCAGGATTTTGTCCATCAGCCATTTTGAGAGGAATGAAGAGTTCTAGATCACGTATGGTGCAACACAATCTCAGCCGAGGCGTATGTGGCAGCTGCATCCCTAAGGGTCCATGTGCCGACATACTATTTGCATACTTTTTATATACTGTTGCACTGAAGTACCAGAATAGGGAGTACCTTAAGGCTGAAAAAATACTAATGATGCCCTCAAGCTCCATGCACCTACATAGTATATACTTCGGCCTTAAAGCTCAGGCTGCGGGTGCCGGGCCCTGCTAAGCCTGCACAAGGCCATAAACCACCAAGCCCAAAAACCCTAGACGAAACCCACAGAGAAAAGCCGAGCGACCAGTAGAAGTTGTGTCTCAGGTCGGACCTGATAGCCCCATTTCGATTGGCACTACATCAGTAAAGGATCTGAACAGTATCGAGGTTCATAAGGCTTTGTTTATTGGAGTTTACTTTAATTTAAGTGTGTCAGTAGGGTTGACAGGGTCTACAAAAACAAGAGCATTGTGAGGCTGGATTTCCTTTTTAAGCACCCCGCGTCGTTCCGAAGGTCAGCGTAACGTCAGTTCATCACCCTGACAGGGGCAGTCCCCTAGCAACCCAATAGCAAGGACCGGACATGACTGCACTCGTCCCTCGTGGCAGGTAAGGGGGACCAACCTAAACTGTTTTGGTAGTAGATGCCAAATAACCAGAGCACGTATGCTTCCACTAGGTCATTAGGTAGGTTGAGTTGTGGCCTTCATGAAGGGTTCTGCAGAATCGAAAGCATCCACATTTGCAGGCCACCAGGCGTGCGGATCGTTAGGCAAAGGGGTGGACCATTCTCCGTTTGGCATGAGCGACAGCGCACCTTTGCCGTCTGCCCCCTCCTCCGCACACATGGTCGTCGTCCAGTGTTTCATGATTTGCGCCACGCTGCTGGCCAGGTCCGTGTCGTCGGCTCGAACAACCAGGCCTCGATTCAGTGAACACCACACCTGCTCCGCAGGCTGCAGGGATGCGGGGTGTCTCGACCCCTATATTGAACCTGTGACCCCAGCAAAAACTAGAACTTTAGCTGTTTCAAAATTCCTGAAGATATTTTTCTCGAGCAAAAGCCCTGAACAAAAAACAGCAACTGTAGAAACCCTTACGAAAGCCTGAAAACCTTGTTGTCACCTTCGACCCGCTTGAAGGGACTTAAATGTTGATGCTCAGAAGGGTTGTGGTGCGGTGTCGGGTACATTTTGGGATTTGGGTCGAGGGTTGATGGCTGAGTGCTTCCCAACCCCTTAAGGACCTAAACTGTAGTTTCCTGTAAGGACAAGGGAATTAGGGCAATTGTAGGTTCAGAGTTTTCGGATATTCAGAGTATTAGGGTATTGAGGGCAATACTGGCAGGAGAACATTGAAGTTATTAGGCATTGAGTAGGTATTGAGGGTCTGGGAGCCGTGTCTAAAACCCTCGCACCTAAACTCCAACCAACCCAATGCCGCACACATAGTCCTGAGCTGCGAACCGCAAGCATATGAAAATGCCCGTGGCGGCAGTGAGCACCTTGGACGCTGCTTCTGCAGGGTCCCCTACAGCCTCGCGTTTGGAGTCTGGGTTTCCGAGTGCCTAAGCAATATGTCTGATACATAACTGGGTTGCAACACGGCCATCTGAAATAATCTAGGATGGCAACTTTGCATTGGCATGGCCCCGAAAATTAACATATACATGTATATCTACCTACACACACTACACACGTACCCATAAATACATACATACATACATACATACATATGTACATGTGACATCAGTGTTGTGTTTTTGTCGACTAATGCATGTACGCATGTACGTGTGCATGAATGAACGAATGAATGAAAGAAGGCAGGAAGGAATAACGGAAGTCATGTATGTATGTATGTATGTGTGTGTGTGTATGTGTATATGTGTGTATATGCATACGTGTATGTGTATGTGTATGTGTGGTTTTGCATGTATGCATGTATAGGTATTTAGCTATGTAGGTCTGCCTCTATGCCAGTTTTTCCTGTGAGGTATGCATGCATGAATGAATGTGTATGTGTATGTGTATGTGTATGTTATGTATGCCAATCCTTTCTGTTCTGCTACATGTTGCTATGCGCACTCAAGAACCCTGAGCCCTATACCCAAAGCCATACACCCTAGACCCCCAAACCCTACACCGTAGACCCCAAAACCCTGCACCCTAGACCGTATACCCTCAACCCTATGCCCTGGGGCCCTAAATCCTACGGCCCTAAACCCTACGGCCGCAAACCCTGCACTAAGGGATCCTTTATAGGAACCCTTAAAACACACCTAAACTCCCTAAACCCCTAAAGGCCCTCTAGATCTTTTTTATGGAACCGAACCCTAACCGCAGATTCCGCCGCCAGGCCGCCCCCATTCGAAGGAAGACACGCCGGCCAAGGCCGTGGGAGCGGATCACCACGAAGTCACCAAAGAGGCCCATCAACTCAGTTGTGGGTTTCTTTATAGAGATTACTATAAGGGTTCCCACAAGGGTTACTATCAGCTGGGTTACAGGGTTTTTCAACTGCGACATATAGGGTTTAGGGGTTTTAGGGCCTGTAGAGTTTGGGGGTTGAAGTCACCAAAGAGGCCCATCAACTGGGGCCTACAGAGGTTTAGGGGCTTTGGGGCCTGTTATAGGGTACCACAAGGGTTGAGAGATATTTTGGGTATATTAGATTCTGAGGCCTTAGCGGGGTTCCACACGAAGTCACCAAAGAGGCCAATCAACTGGGTCAGGTAATATAATTAAGGCTCCATGTACCTATATGGGGTTCCATTGTAGGGCTCCGTTAAAGGTTCTATATAGTGGGTACGAGAAAGGGTTTTGGGATTGGGGATATTTGGGGTATATAAGGCTCATATGTACCTAAAACTATGTTCCTAGAGGAAATCACCATATTTGAAGTCGCCAAAGAGGCCCAGGTTAGGGGTTTTAGAGCCTGTAGAGTTTAATGCAAACTCTATGGTAAGTTTAGGACTCATATTTGAAGTCACGAAAGAGGCCCATCAACTGGGTTAGAGTGCGTAGAGGTTCTGGGTTTATATATTCATTTAAGGGTTTGGGGGTTTAGGGTTTAGGCGTTTAGAGGTTAGGGGTTTAGGGGTTTAGGGTTTGTGTTGTAACGTTTGGGGTTAGGGGACAGCTTTGGAGGGTTTCGGGTTTAGAGCTTGGGGCCTACAGCTCCTTTGCAGGGTTCCTGTACGGGTTCCTTCAAGGGCGCATCATGGCTCAGGGTTATTTGATTCTTTTTCAGGCTCCGTGGTTTAGGGGCTTAGGGGTGTAGGGATTAAGTTTGGGGTTAAGGGCTTAGGGGTTTAGGGAGTAGCTTCGGGGTTAGGGTGTAGGGGGTTAAAGTTCAGGGTTCAGGGGTTTTGGGTTCAGGGTTTAAGCTTTAGGACCCTCTAAACTGAGCTTCGTTTAAAGGGCTGCCTCAAGCGTGCTATAAGGGTACCACAAAGGTTTAGGGATATTTGGGGTATATAAGGCTCCATGTACCTATAACGTATATTCTTAGCCCTTAGACGGGGTCCAACTTAAGTACTTTAAGACCTCAGTTTATGCAGAATAGGATATAGGGTCTTAGGGTTTTGCGGTTTTAGAGTTAGGGTTCAGGGTAGGTTCCAGCGAAGGATTGTAACTCAATGCCATGTAAACTCTATGGGTTGGGACTCATATTTGAAGGCCTTTGGGCCAAAATGACCATACTATACAAGGCTTTTGGGCCATGTTCAGTCTGAGTCATATATAGCTGATCGGAAGGACAACACATGGAACAAAGAAACCGATTCCACAGTCAAATGGGCTAACATTTATGGGCCCTTCGGTTCTGACTTCGGATACCTAACTTAAGCTTTCTGGGCTGTAGGAAAAGAACAAGAAAAAATCTGCCCTGCGCGCCCAAGCACCGGGTTCAGCAGCATCGTGCCCTGAGAACTTGCAAACGATGCTGGCTTTGGGGCGAGAAAAACCCTTTGCAGTTCGCATGTACTTGAACTACCTTAAGGAGTTTGGCCTTGAAGGGATTTCGGATGTAGAATTGGCTGCGGCATCTAGGATTTGAAAATTTGGATATCGGCATTGCAGCATCTTAAGCAGCAGTGGATTCTCGTACATGAAGAATTGCAAAATCTTGCTTTCGCTCGATAGCTTCTACCTACCCAGTCGCTCCTTCAAGCCCCACAGACCCGCGGAATCCCACCTGGGGCCTATGTTGAGGTTTTCAATCGGGTTTATAAGGTATCAAGATCTTTCTGGGGTTGCGCTACTTTTAACGCTAAGTGTAAGCACCCTGGCCGTCAGAGTGCATCCCAACTTGAACCCGGGTTCCCACACCAAGACCTGCAAACACCTTTCCGACCCTAATCGAGACCCCCGACGGATACACCTTCACGGGCCACAAAACTCGGACTCTTGTTGCACTCCTTGTCGGGATGTCTCGCGGCTTGAGGCAGAAAAAACATCACCTCCACTTTGAACCACCCAAAACCTCTATTGCTGGGAAACGGCTGGCTGCCCAAAGGAACCTCAAAAGACCTTGAAGCCCTTTGCATGATCCGATGGCCCATGACTCTGCAACGAGCGGCTCCATAGATGAGCTTTGCCAGGCCCATGAAAGCAGCCTGAACAAAGTGAACCAGCCAAGAGCCACAAAGCTCAAGAAAAGTGTGGTGTTTTGCGGTTCAGGGTTTATGGAGAGCTAGGTACTCTGTGGATCCATGTGACAGGCGCATACCTTGCCTCTGTTCTGCTTTCCAGATACGGGGAGTGGAGGAGGGAATATATGCACCACTAGCTATCAAAGATTTTAAGGACCGTTAAAGGCAAAGACTCTCCCACTCCCCCTTAAGCAGCAAGATTCAAGGATTTAGGGTTCTGATTTTCGGGTTGAGCTAGTTAGGGGTCAAGGCCAAGCGCGCAGAACGCCCACAACAAAACCGTCAACTCTAAACCCTTGCGCCTAAAACAGCCAAAGCCGTAAATTGCTATAGGTCCCTTATAGGAACCCTTATAGATCCCTTGTAAAGGAACCCTTATAGATGCACTCTCAAAAACAGAAGACAGAGCACCTGATCCTCGTACCAGAGGTCCTCGCCCTCCCGCGCCAGAAGGTACGGGAGCCACGTCGCCGTGTCTCAGTGCATGGTTGGAACTTTGCAGCTCTTTTTTTATTGCGGATGTTCTCTGAACTCGGGTCCCTCTTGGTAACGGTGCGGTACCATTTTGGGGACCCAGAAAGGCGCCCTAGTTTAGAGAACTACCCATGTTTAAGTTTCAGGATGCGGGTCTTGGGGGTTCGGGGGTTCAGGGTTTGGGGTTCCATTATAGGAAGTAAATCAGGGTTTGCAATGGTTGACGGTTGTATCTCAAAGGGGTTCACAGGGGTGTATCACAGTTTACCCTAAACCCTAACCCCAAACCTGAACCCTCAATTCGAAACCCTATACCCTCAACCCTGAACCCTGCACAGTACCCTAAACCCCTAAACCGTAAACCCCGCGGAGGGTCGACAGGTACTCCTCCATAGACAATAGCTATGATGGGAAATCCTGGGAAAAATACCGTTGCTACTGATTCGTCAGGACCCAATATCCAATCCAAACAAACAGAAGGGTTTTGGACTCTGCAAGCTGCTGCAAGTAGGTATACCATGACAATCCTTTGCAGGGACCCCTTTACAGCAATATCACCAATGGGATATCCGTGTGAACTCCATGTGGCCAAGCGTCTGAAGCCGGTGTAAAGCCTGTAGGCCATCAAGCAGCAAACGCCACAAACAGACCAAGAGGCCTCGGATGGTCGGCACTCAACTCCCGGGCATGGGACTTTTTTGCTTACATGGCTTACATCAACTGCCGGGCATGGGACTTTTCTTGCTTACATGGCTTACATCGAGTAAGCAAGGCTCCTTAAACAACAAGGACCTGTGCCTTACTGTTTGAGGGTCATATGGTTGTTTTGGAGATATCTTGGCCAATTTAGGGAACGCTTGTGTGAGGTCTTGTGGTTCTGGACTTTGTGTTTAGACTTGTTTTGCAAAGGCATTGGGCCCCAATTTCATTCGCAAACCTACATTAGCACCTGACCTAACCATCCTAAACTGCAAGCACCCAATTCTCGGTCCCTTGTAGTTAAGGCCATAGTCACGCTTTTCAAATGTACCTTGCATACTCGAGATCGGGTTTAAGGCTACCTGCCCGCAGATAATCGAGCTGAGGGTGGAGTACGCTGTAGATGTCAAGAAAGATTATGAAGTGTCCGGCTACCGTTGGAGGCTTCTGTCTTACAGGCAGGACTATCGAAATCGCTACAGCTGCTACAACGGATACGCGGACAAGTGCAGCTTGGGGATGCAAAATACGCCTAAATTTCCACATTAGGATTCTACGTTAAGACATCATATAGGAAAGGTTTCCAATCCCCCTGAACTTTAGTACACAAGTCACAAACAGCCAACTTCTCAAAATAGGGTCCTAAGTACCTGCATAGTACAAAGTGAGTCAAAATACCAGGCAGTACTATCATCATGTAGTGTCAGGCATAACCACTCAGTCATGCTTACTCAGGTTCCTCGGACCTAACTCCAGCCGCAAAGCATTTCTTCCGAAACCCCTGAACCCTGAAGCCTGAACTCCTAAACTCTGTAAATCCCGGACCCTCCCAGAAACTTCTTAATAATGCAAGCTTTAGATGATCCCCTACGCTAGACCTCCTGAACCATTCAATCCACCCTGCCATAGACACAAAAGAAGTCCGCAAGCCTAGAGCCTAGAGCGCAGCTTGGGAAAAAAAACAACAAAGCAGATCGAACCCCTGTCAACCCTACACGCCCTAAACCCTGCACGCAAGCCTAAACCCTAAAGCCAGCCCTAAACCCTAAGCCGTAGTCTAAAGTCGAACCCCCTAAGCTCTACCTAAGAGCCCTAAAGCCCCAACCCTCAAATCCAAGCCTAAACAGAACCTGACTCCACAACTTCTCCAAGAGACGCTCTGCGGGGACTGAGCCCCGGCCAGCCCCATGGAGGAGCTAGGGGACCCCGTCGGCGAGGCGCCTGGAAGGTGAGGGCTTTATGCTTAGGGCTTAGCGTTTTGGCTCTCAGGTGTAGGGTTTTGGGTCTTAGGTTTGGGGTTTTTGGCAGAGGGTCCTTGATGGATCAGCGGGGCATGCGATACGGCTTCGGGTTTGTTGTTCTTGGGTTTCCTATATGATTCTAAGAAGTGTGGTGATGTCGTTTACGGCTTCGGGATGCAGGGTTTATCACGTCTAAGAGTCCAAAGGCCAGGGCTTGGAGCTGTGGGGTTGCAGAGGTTGCTTCAGGGCTCTGGGGTTTGGGTTTGAGACCTTACTTGGAGGATCATTGGACTTAGTAAGTAAGGTTGTAAGTACCTTAATTGGGGTTATACGTACTTATAAGCATAGTTACCGTAGTTATATACTAAGTCCCATGACTCTTTAAGTAGGGCTGTTCAGGGTTTGTAAGTCCATAGGATTCAAGATGTTAGGCTGTCAGGCAAGCACGCCAAGCAAGTATATCTGCGTAAGCACATCAAGCCCGAAGGCAGGTAAATAGGAAGGCTCAGGCACTGCCCCTCGTCTGCACCCTATTTCGGAAGCGAAGAAGAAGTGCAGGATTATGCCTCCCAGGTCCCTGTTCTTACTGTCCGGAACCCAACGCCCCAAAATGGGAAGGCTTCTAAAGACGGTGGTAATCATTAACTAGGCGCTTATTCGAGTCTGAAGAACCAAGTTCGCTTCTTCAAGGAAGCACACAAAGAGAAAGAGGGTTTGCAGCGAGCCCCAGAATCTTGACAACACCACAAGTCGAAGCCCGGATCCCGTACCCCGAAATAAAAGAAGCCGATACCTTTGCCAACCACAGCTTCCAAGGGAAACAACAGCAAACCCTTCGAATCTTCGGGATCTTCTGATGGGACTTCGGCAACCGGGTGAAGTTGCACATACGAGTTGGACTACTGAGTTTCTCTTCCGGGCTTACTCCTGCTAAACCCTAAACGCCAAACCCCTAAGGCTCTAAACCCTAAAAATCCTTTGTGCCTTCCAGCGGGCCAGTCTTGTTGGCGTCTGTTTCATCTGCCTCCTGGGGCACTACCCTTTGCCGCCTCTCATCTTGAATAGCGATCCAAACACCGAGACTTCAAACTTAGACTTAGAGGATAAGCCCTGGAGAAAGGGGTCATAAAGAATCAGAACGTCCTTTTGTCTAAGCTCTGGGGTCCAAGGTAGGCCTTGTCAACCCAGAGGCTTCACTACATGTCGGGGACATACGTACCTTTAATTGGGGCTAGCTTACTCGCAATGCTTGTTCTTGTAGCCGGCTTTCCAAGTCCCAGTTCTCCTTCCAGTACTCTCAGAAGCTCGGAGCCCTCGAACCCTACAGAAACTAAGAGCCCCACATGTGTACCGCAGGGTACAGAGATCTTGTAAAGATATCGCCTAGAGTGTTAAGGGGAAGGCTTAAATTCTGAGCTCAGAACGGATGGAGGCGGGACTATATTGGCTCCAGCTCAGCTTCAGTTGAGTGAAAGCGGACTTCCGTGCCAAGCTGGCGAACAAAGACTCTTAGACCCCCGGGGGATTTAAACAATGTAAAATCTAGAATTTGGGACCCTATACTGCCGAAGGGTCCTTTCAAAGAACCCTTGAAGGAACCCGTAAAGGAACCTTCATAGGAGCCGTTGAAAGAACCCTTGTAGGAACCCGCTTTCGGACTTCCAACAAATACTTGCTTTGCAGAATGCTCAATATCTGCCAGATCTGCATAATGTAGGGCCTTTGTAACCCCAGCAGGGTTCCGTTTAAGGGTTACTATAAGGGTTCTATGCTATATGGGCCTTAGTAATTAGAATCGGGTTTTCAGTGCATTATACTGTAGACTATAGTATACTATGGTTATTGAGGAACCCAAGACTAGTATTGGTGCTTGTTTAGGCCCTACAATACCCAAAATGCGATGAAAGGTCCTCCGGCGAAGCCACAAATATCGTGACCACCCTGGCGACATGCAACCAGTGCCGACTGTACTGTGCCAATAGGAGCATTACCTATTACTATCTGTTGCGGGGGCGGATGCCTGCTCCAGGGAGTTCATTCATCTCCTTATTATTATTTGTCCAAGCACCGCGGTCCCATAGGATGCTGGTGATTGCTTGAGAGGCGTCCATGGTTTTGCAGGTCAGGCATGGCATTGCAGGGTTCAAAGTCCACTTAACCGAAACATACAACACCAAATTGAATGCCAATCCTATGCCCTGAGGCACGCCCGGAATTTGCGACCGATGCGGAACTCGGCTTGGTGAGGATAGCTCCAATGTCCAGGAGCCCTCGGATATCGCGTCGCAAAGACCGATAGACATGCAGGGCATTCAGGCGTTCATGTTCTTGCTGCATACCTTTGAGTCGCTGCAGCAAGGGCGCCGCTTCGTCAGACCTGTTTTGATGTAGCCTGTGTAGAGCGAGACGGCGGACTCTGCGGATTTCTCGTGCTCTTTGGCAGCCTTCGTGGCTCAAGGTCTGGTATCTGCCTTGGTTGCCGGACATACGAGACATTTCATCTCGAAGCTCTGCATAAGGCACTTCCTCAGCGCTGAGACCTAGCAATGCCTGTGGCCTCTTTACCAAGAGTCCGTTGTCCAGCAGCCGTCGCATCAGCAAGTGAGTGTCAGACTGCCGCGCAACTGTAATTTCGGTAACTCCACAATCTCGGTGAAGTGCCCAAGATGATGTCAAACCAAGGTCTGTGCGCCAGAAACTGTCAAGCCAATGAAGCACAGCCGTGCTCTTTTGGGATACGGATACCTTTAACGAATTGCTTTCAGATCCGCACCTGATGCATCCCTCAGCATCAAAGAACCCTGCAACATATGCCCAAGAGCAGCTGCGATGCCAAACATCATACTGAACGTTGCGGTTAACTGATTCCAAATGCCGCTTTGCATCAAGTTGCAACTTCTTCTCGACCGGCCACGATGCTGCGATACGTAGCTGGGGACTCTTCACCAAGCATTCGGCAGCAAGCTGCGATGCAACCATCCGAGCTGCTTTCCCCATGATCACCCATTGCAAAGATGGTTGGCGAAGACCAACGCCGCGGGTGTGTGCGTACACTGTCCCACCAAACGTGTTTGCAAACACAAGCAAAACTTCCGGTTTGTCTGCTGATTGGCTCACGCCGAGTCTCAAGAGACCTGAGGCTGCGGTAACAGTACCATCTCCGTCAAAAAAGCCTGCCAAATATGATAGCAAAGATTTGGGCCAGATGGTGCCGCCAGCGGCGGTGTGACGGCTGGGAAGTGGGAAAGATTGGCCAAAGGCCACAAACTCCGTCACTGGTGGCCACAGCAATCGAGACTGGAAGGACTTCAGCACGGCGATGCGGCCCCGAAGTGCTTCCAAGGATTTGCCACCCATGCTTCAATCGTGAGCGGAACAGGTTCAGGGTTTCGCCTTCGGAAGCTCGAGACATCACCGTGTTAATAGGCGGTGTACAGGTTTAGTGACTTTCAGACTGGAGGATAGTGGCCTATATGAAGTGACGGAGTTGTAAGTAGCATACTTTGTTCTGACCTCATGTGTGAAACTGGAATGATGGCAGTCATGCCAGCAGGAGAACGACAGGCTGCAAGAAAATTAAAAAAACAGCTGCCCAGCTCCTTCAGAAAGGATCTGGCAAGTAGAGCCCTATCTCAACCCATATAATACGTATCGTATGATGGTAGGATACCAATCTGCGGCTCTAGCGTCTATATCCTTTTTTCAGGTGTCTCGGCAGCTTTGCCAGCTCCTCCCTGAAACCTCATACTCCTGCAGGTTCAGCTCAGAAGATCATGTGGAAGTTTCCGAAAATTGGGGGTACCGTATTTTAATTTTGGAGTCCTTATGACAAGGATACTACTATTTAGGGTACTATATTAGGGTCCCTTATTTTCGGAAACTCCCATATATCTCTTATGCTGACAATTCCTCAGGATCGTTGAGGGAACGGGGCTGAGGCTTGTAATGCGGACACTCTTCCGAACCATGATGCAGGTCAGCTGCGGAGGAAAGGCTCCCGAGCGCCAAATCACGGGGCTCAAACACTAAGACATTCAGCTAGAGCCCGCAATCACGAAGAGCCCCCGTGATGCCGTTTTGCGTCGAACAATCATTGATTTCACGACTACGAACATTTCCGTTCGAAGTCTACAGGAATGTAGAATTCCAAGCATCACATTAGCTAATTGTACTTTCCTGAACACCTAAGAATAACTGCCGATGGCTACAGGCGCAGGGGGAATTGAAATCGCGCTTGATTTGCAGTTGTACACAAGCTGTCGCTGAATCTTTGCCAGGGGGTGCCCAAATACGGCGGATATTGGAGTTTGTCTCTAAACCCTACGTACTGTAAGTCCTTCACCTTGAATCCAAACTCTAAACCTGGTAACCTTCAGTCATAGTAGTTGAAGGCTGCAGGAACCTGGATGGTTGGCGCTTTTGCTTCGCCGCCTATCTGAAAACATTACGCCCTGCATATTCAAGAGGTCTGGGTAATCACAGAGCCCCAGACTAGATCACCCACATCCGGCCTTTGTAGGTCTATAAGGGCCATGATCACGAAAACTGCATAGAGAACGATCAACGCCTGGAGGGTGGACACAGGAGCGCATGGAGCGAGTCGCCGCAAAGGACTCCACGACCCTAAGCCTAAACCCCTGAATTTCACAGCCCTGAAGGGCTGTGAAGTGTTGAGGCTGTCAAGGTTTCTGGTTTGAGTTGCATATTCCATGAGTTTCATCATAAGCCTAGAAACTTGGGGATGTAGGATTTGTGGCTAAGGCTCAGGCTTCATGGTTCAAGGCCACAGGTGCCAGGAGCCAAGGAGTGATCTTGCGAGCCCCCAAAACCTTAGAAGACCATCTCACACCCGTGTACACCAAACCCTGGGTCCCTGGATTACCGCTGGGAGCCGCGATAATTAGTCATGTACCGCAGGTTGTTGTAAACCCAGAAACAAACAACCTTTTTTTCTGTCCTTATTAACTGCCCTTTATCTAAAAACGCAAAACTACATCCATCATGGCCAAAGGTGCACAAACTCTCAGACACCAATAAGTCCAAGGTTCTCTGTACTGGAGAACTGAACCCCTAAAGCACGCATTCCTAACTGTCCCCAGGCCACTAAAGTCAAATCATAGCAAACCCAGTCAGACTTGCTTACAACTTCCAACTAACCATAAATCTTCAAACAACTGCCCTACCCGAAGCTCTATACCCTAAACCTTACCACACCCTAAAACTTCAGCCACTGGGCTCCCGACTCTCAGAATTCCAACAAAAGAAATCGCCTCCTGGGATGGCGCGACTGGCCAATGCACATTCAGATTGCAGAAGAGCCCATGTACGCGTTTGCAACATACGCGAAGTGTAGACTATCTCAGCACATCATGCCTGAAGGGATTCACAAGTTGGGGTTGAGCGCTTTTTTAAGTTAGGGACTATGGGACTGGCGTTCCGGGTTTAGAAGAGCTTGGCTCTGAGGCTCAGGGCTGAAAGTGTAGGATTTGGGGTGCTGCAGGACCTCGCAAGCCAAGGATCAGGGCCCTGCAGAATCTGTCGGGCCCTTCTGGCACAAAGGTAGGCACGAAAAAACAGACTAGGGCTTCAATTCGTGCGAACGGCGCAGGGCCAGAGATATGAGGCTTGCGATGTGGCTTCCAGAAGAAAGGTGTATGTATGGATGGATGCATGCATGCATGCATGCTGCATGTATGCATGTATGTGTGTATATGGGCGCATGCCTTGGTGATGCATACCTGTGTGAATGCTCAGATCAACAGACATGCATATATGTAGATAAACGACTCTTTAAACGACTGAATGAGCACTGTGAGATGGTCTATCATCGTTCATTCCTATGTATGCCCGCCATGTAGCGAGCCTAAAACCTCAAACCCCAAGCCCGAACCCCCTTGGTAATACTAAGTGACACTAAGGCAGGGGCCTAAACGTACACTATCCTATAGTTGTATTGGGGAACTCTAGCAACTAGCATATCACTACTTGTTCAGACCCCTATGTAAGTTAGCGGGTTTGAGTGGGGCTCATGAGCCTCATAGCTCAGGCCTGTGAGGGAGTCAGAGCTCCAGCTGCCCTATCCAAAGCTTTTTAAGATTCGGGCGAAGGGTTTAGGATGCAGGGTTGAGGTTTAATGTTTTCCTGAAATTAAACTGCTTCATACCAGGATAGAACCACGTACCCCGAACTGCCTTAAAGCCACTGCTCCCTCCTTTGAATTCTTGGACCCGGAAACTGGAGAACGATTTCCCTAGACCCCACAAAGCCGAAACCTAAACAACCAAAAGCGCACGGGGTTGAAATTGCCCGAGCCTGTGGCGCAAAACCGTCCAAACACGATCAACCACGTTCTGTGCCCTAAACAACGACAGCTTGAACCCGAAACCTTACCCCTTCACCCTAGAACCCAAACCATTCCAAACTCTAAACCCTAAAACCGTAAACCCTACAGTCCTGAACCAGACCCGAAAACCCCAAACTAACTCTAAACCCCTAAAGTCCGAAAAGCCCGAAATGTTCCTAAAAGTTGAACACCCAGGGTCCGAGTTGTCCGCGAGAATATTCTCGAGGTCATTAGGCCCCTGGAGCGCCTTCGCGAGTGTCGCTGTTCCTGACGGCTTAGGCTTAGGGTATAGTTTGGGGCTTGGGTATAGGGATATAAGTTTTTTTAGGGGAGTCTATATACAGTATAGGGTTTAGGGGTTTTGGGCATAGAATTGAGTTTGGGGTTTGGGTATGGGGTTTTAGTGTAGGGTCTAGGGTTTAGTAGGCTTAGGGCGTAGGAGTTTGCAAAGGGAGTTGAAGGGCTGAAAGTGGTCACCAAGGTTAGCTGCAGTCGTAACGATGAGACTTGAATTCACAGCTACTAAAACCCAGCAGTTCAAGATTTTGATTGGGCTACTGTTCCAAATTATACTTGGGCTACCTACCAACAGCATGTAACGAAGTGACACGGCGATGTGTGGTCTTGGCCTGTGAGCCTCTGGTACTGAAGTCCCTGCACACAGGAATTGCGCAGACAACGGTCACTGTAAACGAAATTCCATGCTGGCTGTCATGTCAGCAACCCTGTGAAATTTCCCTCAGGATGAATACTTTCAAAAGGTCCCTGGACCTAATGGCCGCACATCGCATAAGGGCTTGAATGCTGAGCAACTCTATTCCTGAGGGTGCTTTGTTGTATTTATACTACAAGCATACCCAAACCCCCGTTCTAGAATGAGTAAGGCCCCTAAACTAAACCAAGGAGAAGGCACTCGCTCCGGGCTTTTCATCACTCTGTGGACTTAAGCTTGCGGAGATGAAACCACTCGGAAAGCTTCTGCTAGAAACTTATGTAAACTATCATTCTACATAATCATACTCTTTTACTTTTGCCCTTTTGAAGGTCCTACTTGGTGCCTCTCCGGCCAACACATGCACAATATCAGCAATTGGTCCCGACACTACACGGTTCTGGATTGAGGGTTGAGGCTTCAGGATAAACGGCTGACGAACCCTAAACATCCCTAAACCCTACAGCCTGCAACCTATAGAACCCTGAAGGCAGTCCTTTCAGAAACCTTTAAAAGCACTGTAAATGCACCCGTAAGACTGTGCGGTGAAGCGGCCGTTGAGTACGGTACCGGAAACTAAGTGCTGCAACATCGTCGCAGCTAGCCATGGATCAAGAGCCAAATGGCTTGCAAGTTGCAGCGTCTCGAGATGCCCAACAACATGGACATGCGTTCGTTCAGGGCTCAGGGTTGAACCATGTTTAAGTATAGTATAGGGTTTAGTGTAGTAGAAACTGAAGCTTAACGTCAGCACTTAGGGCCTATAGGGTTCACAAACCATGCGAAAACCCTCAATATCTCGCAAATGCAATCTAAAGCGGCAAAAACCCTCTTGACTGGAAGGCCCATGCTCTCAAGGTTTAGGGGTTCAGGAGCCTACCCAAAATTCCCCCATAATCCCCTCACCCCAAACCCTTAATATAGGCCCCTAAATGACCCATATAGCATATACCCAGGCCCTGAAGTACCTATAAAGGGAGTTCTTCAAGGCTTAAGTCGTACATGGGCCGTGCGGCTTTCAAGACTCCGATCGGCCCTGTTCTTGATATATGGGCTTTCTCGAACCTTTGGAGGTTCATAAGACCTGGACCCCAGGAGCCCTAGAAGGGAAGGGTTTAGAGCTTGTTTAGGGCTTTGGGTAGGGGTTCATAGGGCCTACACCCTGGAGCCCCACCGGAACCCTATCGACGAGTCCTTGACATCCTGCTCTCAGCAACCAATGACTGCTAAACCCCAAACTCTAAATCCCAAACTATGTGTTAGGTTTTAACCCTCGTTTGATGTATGAAACTGCAGAAAGCCCTAAAAAAAACAAACGAACTACAAACAAAGATATTCATCCCTGTAAGGCCCTCAACCCTAAACCCCTTACACCTACAATACAGGTGTTGAAAACCTCGGCTTGTACTATGAAAGTAAGTCCCAAGGCCTAAGGGCTACCCATTCATGGTAACCTTGTGGAAGCCTGCACTGGGTGTCGACTGGGTGTCGATTTCAACAGTCCCCGAAATAAAATATAATGAGGGCTCTATATTAAACGAAAAAGGGATTACAAATTACCCCATATCGATACCCATTATGAAAGCCTGCAGAACCCTGTTGAGGAGGGCCATCGCTCCGAAGATGCCAAGTGGGCGATAGATGGCCCCAGCCCTAAGCCCTATAGGCTTAGTTCTTGAAGCTTTTTGTTTCAGTGACTTTAAGGGTTTAGGGGTTTAGGATTTAGGGTTTAGCGCTTTAGGGTTGAGGGTTATTCCCTCCAGTCCTGAAAGAGATTGCAGGGATACTCTGAGGGTCATCACACTCGCCCTAAGGCTCCATGTACCCTTATAGTATATACTTAGGCCTTAAAGTACCTATATAGGGACCCCTTTAAGGCTTAAGTATCTACTATAAAGGTACATGGAGCCTTTGGGTCGGTTGTTAGTAGAGTTAAAAAAAGATCACCCCAAATTGGCACTGGCAACCTGGTAACTCCCAAATATGACCTCCCTACGAAGTTCCCTGACACAAGCCCTAAACCCTTAACCCTAAACCCCTGAACCCTAAACCCGAAACTTAAGCCTAAACCCTTAACTTAACCCCTGAACCCTAAGCCCGAAACTTAAACCCTAAACCCCTGAACCCTAAATCCAGGCTTTGCTAGCCAGTTCAAAGCACACGTGGTTAACCCTGCTCCTTCTCGGCTCCGCGGGCGATTCGCCGCTCCAGATCGTGGAACCTTTCACTAGCTGGCGATTTCAACAATCCTCCAAAATTAGTTATACTTAGGGCTCTACGTTCAACAATATGAGTCAGGGAATGAAATTATCCCTAGTCGATTTAGGGTGGGTTTCGAGGCTATAGCGTGTACACCGGCTTTATCGCTTTGTTCATCGCTCAGACTCAAACTCGGCGCCTAGGTTGAACACGAGAGCTTCGAAACTTTCAGGAACAGGTCGTGTGCCTGCCAACCAGCATCCGAAGAAGCAGTTTGGCAGTTAAACTGACAGGTAGAAAATGTCCACATGATTTTCGGAAAGCTGTGAGTGCGACCGGCAGAACAACGGCAAGAGCCGGAAACAAACACACAGGGTCCATTGCCTTCATGTGTTTTTGGTTTAGGGGTTTAGGTTTTTAGGGGTTTAGGGTACATCGGCTTCATGTGTTTAGAGTTTAGGGGTTTAGGGCTTTAGGGGTTTAGGGTACATTGGCTTCATGTTAGACCGTTCTCCTTCGGCGGTGCCAAAAACCACGCAAGGGCAGCCCCACAGGGTAAACACCAGCCCCGAAGTCGAAACCCCAAGGTTGCTCCCTCAATGACAAGCCCTGAGGGTCCATGTACACAAATAGTATATACTTTGGCCTTAAAGTAGTCCCGACATAGGTACTTTGGGGCCTAAGTATAGACTATTTGGGTACATGGACCCTTAGGGAAGGCAACAACAGATAGAAGTCTCAGAATAATCCCAGAGGGTCCAAGTACCCAAATAGCCGGGTCTTTGGTCCCAAAATCCATATTCTGTATGGGTTTTTGGACCTTGAAACCCTACTATTTGGACACTTGGACCCTTTGGGAATGCTACCTTATAACGGAACAATAAGAAGACGAAAGGTTTCTAGTCTTAAATGATATCGGAGGACTTAACAAACATCGAACCCCTCCACAAGGTGAATGAGCGTCTTGTGGATAAGCAGTTAAACAGGCGATGTCGACGCCAACTGACATACCTTGCTGTAATTTGGGGTTTAGTGTAATGTTTAGGGTCGCAAGGGTCGAGGCAGCAAAACCTAGACGTCAAACACTCCTCCTTTCCACATATGTGCAAGACTTTACACCACACTTGCTGGGCACGAAAACATCACGCTTGTGCACGGCCCTACCGTTTTTGCTAATACGAAACAAGGATGCATGTCATTATCTTATAAATCCAGAAGATACCCATAGCCGCAACACCCAAAACAAATTCTGATTGAAGCGGCCTGGTCAACATGGTCTTGCAAACAGACCATGACGTCTCCTTCTGGCTCGACATAGTAGGGTTTAAATTCAGGCTTTGGGTTTAGGCTTTGTGCCTGAGGGTTCGGGTTCAGGCGTTCAGGGTTTCAAGGTCCAGGATGTTTGGGCTTCAAGTTTATAGGCTTTAACGCAAACCTCGACTACAAACTACTATTTGTCGCGGAGGGGTTCATATAAGGAACTTTCTGTTATAGGTTTGACATTCAGCTCAGACCCTTCAAGAGGTTATGCTAGTCAGGTGGGCTTTAGCCATTGCATGGAGTTTAGGATAGCTGCGTTGGGCACTAGACCAATTCTGGGTCATAGTAGGGCTTGAAGAACGGTCGTGGTGGGTTTCAATAAATACCCGGGTTCCCATAGGGTTTAGAGTTTAGGGGATTCTAACATCCCTTAATTAAGGAATATACCTTAAATTATAGTAGGATCCCCAATATTTAATATGATTTAAGGTATATCCCTAAGGGTCCAAGTACCCAAATAGTCCAAAACCCATTCAGAGTATGGATTTTGGGACCTTGAAACCCTACTCTGGGCTTTGAAGTAACCAGGGAGAAAAAAGTATAGACTTTTATTTCATAATGGTTCCTTAAATGAACAGGTACCAAAAAAGATTCAAGTATGGTACTCCAGAACCCAGTACTAGTTGGGTACTTGGACCCTCTAGGATTGAGAGTTAAGGGTATTAGGCTTGATGTCAGAGGAAAGCCGCGATATGGCCGCAAAAAACTTCTGCCCGATAGCTTTAGGTCTTCGATCTTCGAGACGTAAAGGTTGAGGCCTCACGTATGCGCTTCTGATTCCGAATGTATGTATGAGTGAAAAACTCGTATATGTCAGTGCATCTAGAAATATCGGTATATATGTAGAGAGGCTTCAGGATAACATCGGCTAACTTGAGACTCCAAATAGCCGCGACAGCCTGAATATGTATATGACCGTATATGGTCTTTGAGCACGAAAGCCTTACCATACTTTCCTGCTGAGACCCTCACCGTCTGTCCAAAAAGCCTAAGCCGGCAACATGTTCGCATTTTTTGGCCCTTGGCGGCAAAGCACGTGCAGCTCAAGCCGAAAGGCGACTCAGCCTCTGTTCCATCTTCGTTTTGAATTGAGGATACAGGATTCAGGATTCAGGAGTTAACGTTCAGGTCAGCGCTTCGGGTTTGGAACGCAGCGAATGGAACGGGGTGTAGAATAAAGAATACCAACAGTCGTTACAGAATCAGTCCCCTTTCACCAAGTGATTTACATCTAGACATCCAGAGAAAACCTCGGGGACGGACATCCCTCGTCGGAACGAAGTACTCAAACTATCTAAGAGTAGCATGCTGTTTGGAAATGCTGCGGATGCTGTCTGCTAAGAGTGTGGGCACTTTTCGGGCATTGCTATAAGTGGCCTTAAATCCACAGGTCCATTCGCTATAACCAAGCAGGTCCATATATGGTGCCGCGTCGCCGCGTCGCAGGCCCCCCCCACCCCCCCACAAGCCACGCCTCTCGTTCCAGAAAACAGTCATACGTCATCCGCGTAACTGCCCCCCCAAGCTAGGCCTGGCGCCTTGGCCAACGGGAGGGAGCGGGAGCACATTGAACCACAAGACAGGGAACCACAGGGGCGGGGTGGGGAAGGATAACCCACAACACAGGGAACCACAGGGCCCCTTCTCTTCGACACACAGACGATAATGATGGCGATGATGTTGTGCACAATGACGTTGACGTGCTATTCCCAGTGTGCCTGTTGGTGGTACCTTTTCTCCTATGTTGCTCTGGTCTTCGGCAGCGCATGTTCATTGATTGCTTTATTTAGTTGAAAATCGTGCTTGGCTTGTGATGTTTTTGCGAAAACTGTATCGGCCGTTTGTCACTCCAAGCCGAGTTTCGGTTGGGTTCGCTTTCATGTATGCTTGAGCACGTGTTTGAATGATTTTCATTCGGGACTCTTGAGCAAGGGACCTNGCGAAAACTGTATCGGCCGTTTGTCACTCCAAGCCGAGTTTCGGTTGGGTTCGCTTTCATGTATGCTTGAGCACGTGTTTGAATGATTTTCATTCGGGACTCTTGAGCAAGGGACCTGAAGAGAGTGCGGATGGGGATCATGACCACCATCTTGGTCATCATCATCGCCATAATTTTCATCACTATCATTGGCTTTGGAGCTCAGGGCAGGTCGGAACTGTGTCACATCCTAAGGTCCAAACCCTTAGCAACCGGACGCCAGACGCCAACCAGCAATAGCCATGGAAGGGGGCAATCACAGTGGGGAGGGGCAGGGGGGAACCCACACCACAGGGAATTACAGGGGGGAGGGGGGATACCATGGGGTGGGGGGGGGGAGCGGGGGCCTAGCAGCGCTGCACCATATATAGGGTGTGCAGTGTTGGGGGCTCTCTAGTTCTATAGGGCTTGGGGTTACGGTTCAGAGATTCGAAATCGGGATTCACCAGGTCTCCCCAGGTGCAATCTCCTTTCTCGGTTTAGGGTTTAGGGTTTAGGGGGTTGCTCTTTTCCCAACAACTGGCAGAGTCTGCTGACGGCCAGGCACTGTCTCATCACATCGGCGCGGAAGAACTGCAGTTTGACGCGCCAGGGGTCGCTGGACTCGAGCTCAGGGTGTGACTGCAGCCAAGCCTGGCAGGCCGCGTATGCCGCGTCATAGACCGAGATGGCAGGACCGTCCAAGAGTTCCTTGACGGTGGCGTTGGAAGCCAACCACGCATGGTTTTGGCCCAACTTGAAGGGGTTTTAGGGCTCTGCCGCTTTCAGGGTTTTAGGTAGCGCCTGGCGGTACCGAGTTTTGTCATCATACGTATCTTTCGGTCTTTACAAATAGAACCCGTGAAAAATCTGGTATAAACCTTTTTAACCTCCCAGAGATCCCAATAATCCTTAATTAAGGAGTATACCTTAAATCATCATATTCAGGCCTCTATTCTTTAAGGTAAACTCCTAAATTAAGGGGCATTGGGTTCTCTGGGCTACGTTGCGAAAATGGGCTGTGACTCCAAATCCTAAATCCTGAAAACCTCAATCCTAGGCTCCCCGTAACCTGCAATCCTGACTTGGGGATCCCCTTTCTGTACCTAAGAGGGATCTGTAGGGTTTTGGGGTTTTGGGTTTACCTTGGGGTCCGAAAACCTACCGTTTTAAGGGTTCGACCTTCTAATTAAGGGGCCATAACCGACTATTTTGTAGGGTTTGGGGATACAGGGAGTTAAGGTGTCAGTTGTGGTGGTCCGAAGGGAACTCTGTACCAATTGGTGCAAGCTGTGTTCCACATGGCCGGGCCCCGCACCCAGTTTTGACAAAAGGTAGGCGCATGTTAAACGGTTCAGGGTACAGAAAATCCTAAACCCTAAACCCTTAAAGGAGCTTTTTGAAGGAACCCGGCTCATGGTTGAGGGGTTTGGAGTTAAATTAAACTGACGATCAAAACATCTAAACCCCATAAACCTACCTGTATCCCCAAACCCCACAAAATAGCAGGCTATGACCCCTTAAGTAGAAGGTCGAACCCTGAAAACGGTAGGTTTTTGGATCCACAGGCAAAGTCTAAAACCAAAAACGCTAAACCCTGGAACCCAAAAGCCCGAGAGCCTCACCCTTAACAAGTCCAACATACCGGAAACCCAGCCCTGAACGTCCCAACCCTAAGCCCTCATGGATGCCAAAGGGTTCCTTTAATTAGGTTCCTTTCAAGGGTTATATAGGGTTTAGGGCCTAGGGTATAAGGGTCCATGTACCCAGATAGTGTATACTTTGGCTCCAAAGTACCGAAATAGGAACTACTGTAAGGCCAAAGTGTATACTATTTGGGTACATGGACCCTTAGGGTTGCAGAACCCTTACAATTTTATGGAACCTGCAAGCCGTTTCCAGGAACCTTATAAACAAAAAGCTGTTTGAAGGATCTTGAATCATGGGACTTAGTAATTAGGGCCAGAAATTCGGTAACCATACCGAAGATTAGTTATACACTCAGTTAAGGTACTTATAAACACCCCTATAGAAGCCTTATAGTACCTCTAACAAGCCGTATAGTAACATTGTAGCACCCTTATAGTACCATTAAAGAACCCTTCTGGATCCCTTTAAGGAACGCTTTACTTACTTCCCCAATAAGCCACAGAAATAAAAGGTTAAACTTTCCGATTCCTACTAAACTATAAGAACCCAAAAAGTTTAAAGGTTGGGTATTGGGGGTCTAAGGTAGATCCCTTAAAGGAACCCTTATAGACCCCTTTAAAGGAAGCCTATAAACCCCTATCTAAGTTTAACCCATGATCCTCCAAGGAGCCCGAAGAGGCTGAGCTTCGAGCTACGTGTGTGAGGGGGTTCAAAGGCGTGTAGATGGTGTGGTTCCCATCGATCTGCCGGGATGCGTGCAGGGTTTAGGGTTTGGGTTTAGGGTTTATAGGGTTTAGTGTTTAGGGTTTTAGGGTTTTAGGGTTTAGGATTGAGGGTTTAGGATTTCCGGTTTCGATTGGGGTGTCAGGTTTGGGGTTTCAGGGCTTAATTACGGTTTGAGGCTGGAGCTTCGGATTTAGAGTGTAGGTTTTTAGGGTTTACAGGGTTTACAAGCCGCGTCAAGCCAGCATGCCTGAATCCTATCAGCTCAGCCTGACCGAAATCTGCAACCTAAAGCACAACGAGAACTGTAGCCTTACCGTAAGGGTCCAGAAACCCAAATAGTATAATTATACTTTGGCCTTAAAGTACTCCCTATATAGGCACATTGGGCGCAAAGTATGTATATACATATATATATATATATATTATTTGGGTACTTGGAGGGGCAGGGGACTTGGTAAGTCGTTTATAAGTAGGGTCATAATTGGGGTAGCTCCATTTAGGGTACTTATAACTGTACTTATAACTTACTTACTAAGTCCCCTGCCCCTCCAAGTACATGAACCCTCAGGGATTCTGAAGATCACGAGGGCTTTGGGATGTCAGTACCCCTAAGGGTCCACGTGCCCGGATAGTATTCCTTTAAGGGTTCGTTTAAGGGGTTCCTTTAAAGGGTTCCTTTAACTAGGTTCCTTTAATTAGGTTCCTTTAAAGGGTTATATAGGGTTTAGGGCCTAGGGTATAAGGGTCCATGTACCCAGATAGTATAGACATTGGCCCCAAAGTACCTAAATAGGGACTACTTTAACGCCAATGTATGTACTGTTTGGGCACATGGACCTTTAGGGGTTCTGAACTTCGACCCCCAGAAGAAGTTAAGATTTTAGCTGTTTCTTAGGGATTATGGGAACCAAAAGCTGAAAGTCATGTCTAAGTACCCCTAAGATGTAACCCTAAAGCCGCGGGATACGGCTTCAGAGATCTGTAATGTTTCTAATTACATGGTTTTTACTTGATTTCTGATTACATGGCTTTTATTTGGTGTACGGCTACCACAATGAAGGAACACATCATGCCATCACACCAGGGCTTCTTTCACTTTGAGGGTCCCTGGTGGGTTCCATTTTAAGATCCTGTAAGCGGCTCTGGGAATGTCTTGGGTCTGGCATTGGCTTTGTCTCGCTCCGTTGTCGGCCGGCTGTCATTCCCGTTGCCCAGGCGCCGGAGAGCAGATGGAACTGCACCAGAAAAGGTATCCTGCCATTCTCCATTAGGAGTCCCAAAGCACTAGCCCAAGGTTCCATGTATCCATATAGTGTATACTTAGGCCTTAACGTACCTTTATGGGGACCCCTTTAAGGCTTGTATCTACTATAAAGGTACATGGAGCCTTTGGGAAAAGGAACCCCGAGCCGGGCAACGCCCACTGTGCCTCGATTCGGGGGAGGAAGAGCAAGTCGTACTTGGAGAGCTCTAAGCCTCGGACGGTCAGTCCCACTTAAAGGGATACTATAGGGTTTCTTAAAGGGATATTATAGGGTTTCTTTAAGGGTACCATAGGGATTCTTAAAGAGATACGATAGGGTTTCTTTAAGGGTATTATAATGGTTAAGGGTTCTCTAATAAGGTTTCTTTTCGGGTTTAGGGTCTACTTAAAGGGATCCATAAGGATCTTATAGGGGTTCCCGTATGAGTACTACAAGGGCTCCCAAAGGGTCCAGGGTTTATGTTTAAGATTTACTTAAAGGTTCATCGGGCTGCGAAAACTAGTTTCTTTTTGTAGTCTCTTCCAACTGCAGAACAGCTAGAAATCCCTACCAGGCTCAAGGACCTCTGCAGGAAGGAAGTTTCTTAGGTGAAGTAGCTGACTGAGGCCCCAACCATCTTTTGCAGGCTTGAGAGATGGGAGCTACCATTGCTGGCCCACATACCCAGACCCCCGGGAGGATCCAAAAAGTAGATTCCTTCATGGGGGTTCCTAAAACGTACCCTTAGTAGTATAGGGCCCCAAATTAGGGGATCTACTTTCTAGATCCTCCCGGGGGTCTGGGAAAAGAGCTTCTATCAGCCCTGCTCACAAACACAGATTGATACACCAAGCCTGAGCTTCAATTACAGTAGAAGCCAAAAAGTTGGAAACCCAATAGCCTCAATCCTTCAGAGTAATGTATAGGGAATCCCAGCACTATTTGTTTCCAACTTTATGGGGTTTACTGTAATGACCCCAGACTTCAATCCCAGTACTTGAGGAATCGACCTTGAAACAGAATATTGGGTCCTCTGTGATGTCAAGTATATTCTCAATTAAAGGGGTACTCTAAACCCTAGACCCTAAACGTACTGGGTTCTCTGCAAACCCCTAAGCCACCAAAACAAAGTTCCAAACTAAAAGCGCCATCGGGTATGTTACACTTTACTCATTGGTCGGGACTATAAGGGAATACTGGTAGTAACTGTTAACGCCCCTATGTGCTAATCCGCGATCTCAGTGCCCAGCTCAGAGTCATGGTGAAACTCCTCAGAGCGGATCTTTGCTCTTCGTCGGATTTATTTTGATCTGTTCTGTAAGGGCTTGCTAATATGATTCAACAAGTTTGTAGTTTCGGGTTTTATGGCTTTAAATGTAGGGATGCTTAGGGATTAGGATTTAGGGCTGTGAAATAATGTGCGTGCATGGAATGGGACCTGGGCTTGGTGGGGAGGAACCAGTAGACTATACTGAACTTGAACCCTAATTAGCACAAATTTTGAAAAATAGCTGTTTCTTAGGGATTATAATAACCAAAGATGAAAAAGTATTTCTAAGTTGATACCCTGAGACTATGAATCTGTGTATGGTAATGGAGCCATATACTGCTGGGATAAGTTTCGTCCTTAACGACCCCTCAACCTCTCAACCAGGATGCTTCAAGCTTAAGACTAGTTAGTTCATGGTTGGGATAGGACTCAAAATGCACATTTTCTATATTCCTTATTGGGCTTAAGTACCCATAAAAATGTAAAATGTTACCCAACTATGACAAAGAAAAAGTGTGCAGCCTCAGACTTTCGGTTTCGCTCCTACTCCCGAAGCAAAAACCCAACCCTCACCCCTAAACTGTCAGGGTTTAGGGGTTTAGGGTTTAGGGGTTTAGGGTTTGTCAGAGACCCTCAGCCTCACACCCCAAGCTAAGATCTATGCACTCCCTCCAGGACTCACTGGCTCAAAACCCAAGGAAATAAAAGTTGAAACTTTCAGAATCGACTACCTTATAAGAACCCCAAAAGTTGAAAAGTTGAGTTAACAGCCAATGAGAGAGACCCTCAGCCTCGCACCCCAACCTAAGATCTATGCAACCATCCCCTACTCCCTCCAGGAGGTCAAACAAATGAACACATCTTCCGAGTTCCCCAGAATCGTGAGCAAATCCCCGTATCTGTAACCAGTAGCCATCTCAGGAGGCTCATTGGCAAAGAAGCCATACCCGGTTAAGGGCTTTTAAGGCTTAAGGGGCCTAGGGCTTAGGGTTCTGGGCACCGTACCCAAAACTAAGCAAACACAAACTGAAAAAAACACCCAATTCTAAGTTCCCCAGTACCCCCTTAACAATATATGGGTACCCTTCTTCCTGGTATTCAGTGGCACTACTGGGCTGAAGCCAACTGCCCCAAGGAATGCCAGGTCTAACCTCTTGGCCCACTCCCAACAGAACATGGGTAATGTAGGATTCTTGATAAGTAGAATAGGGTTTAGTGTATATAATACTATTATCACAGTAAGGAACGCCACAATAGTATTGGTATAGCAACTGGAGCCCGACGGCATCATGAGGTTGATTTCACCCAACAGCAAGAGAAGGACAGCGCGAATCCAGCGCCCTTGCCGGCAACACACCATGCCAGCAGATCGTCTGCGTTCCTCACCTGCTGCGGTGCTCGCAGCAAGCGCAACGAGTGCTTCATCGCGTGGCCCTGCTTGATGCCGCGCCCACAAGGCCTCACGTCGTCTGCAGCGGGGACGGCTTCTGCATACCCGACCATTTGCTGAAACGACCGTCACATACCGCGGCCATGTGGCTGATACAGCTGGCGCAGCCTTGCCGTGGTGAACGCTTAGCAATCCGCAGGCGCAACAGAGAAGTGTTCGAAGCTAGCTAGCGGTAAAAAGTCCCAGGCCGCTCAGCCTCGAAACAAAAACCGTTTGCGGACCAACCCGAAACCCCACACCCTAAATCACTCCGACCCCTGTGGCAAGGGATCCGAGATGTGTGGAAGACCTGCGAAGCACGCGACCGTCCTCGACACGGCCTTACCTTTAAAAGGAGCTTTAAGGCTGTCTTTAACGGGTTCTAAGGGTGCGGCTACTACAAGGGGAACTATGGGGGTAAGTTAGTATAGGGTCATGAACTATGAGTTCAGGCTTTTTTTGGGGGGGACAGGAGCTCGATTGAATAGTGTGAGTAGCTTAAGTTTTAGGGTTTAGCGTTGTGCAAGGGTTTAGGGTTTAGGGTTTCGGAGTATTCAGGAGCCTACATTACACACTCCTGCTGGGGCCAGAACTCGACATCTTGATTGTGGATCGTGAGCTCGTAGTCGTTGCGGTTTGGATCAAAGTGTGGAGACAAACTGCCCTGGCAGCAGACTCTCAGAAGCACAAAAGCCTAAATAAGAGTTTCGGAGTGGGTGAAAAATGTTTTGGACCCTACAGAGCAGGGATTCTGATTATAAGGATCCTAGAATCAGGTACCTCCTGTTCTAAGACTGTTCTCAACTGGAGGTTGGGCGTTTTCACGGCTCCCGAGCAACTCCTTCATCATTGAACTTCCACAGGGCTCCGAAGCCCAGTAACCTAGGAGAAAAACAGGGTTCCCTTTTTGGTGTTGGGTAGTTTTAGAAGGAGCCTAAGATTGGGTAGTTTTAGGAGGAGCCTAAGACAGCAAAAGGAAAAACATGGCTCACTGGAAGCCTAAACCCTAAACCCCCAACCCCAGAAAGAGATCTTCAAGAAAACAGAAAGTACTGCAGGAGGGGGCCTGGTCACTGAGTTAGGTTTAGGGCTACGGTCCAGGGATCCGTATCCCTAATCCTCTGCCCCTACATGGATGGTTTAGGGCAGTTTAGGGTTCAGGGCTTCTGGTTTAGGGACGGATGTTACCTTCAAATTAGACAGAACTTGTTGGATTTGCTTCAGATGGTGTAGAGTTTACGATTGGGTGCGTCGCCGGAGGTAGGATATGTGATCTCACCACTTGCGGTTAAGTACCGATGAGAAAGGTAATGTTCAACAGTGCTTTGGCAAGTATGTTGCTAAAACCCTGAAACTTTACCTGATAATCCAGATTCATAAACCCCTAAACCCTACCTGTGACCCCAAACCCTACAAAATAGCAGGTCATGACCCCTTAATTAGAGGGTAGAACCCTTAAAACGGTAGGGTTTCGGATCCCAAGGAAACCCCTAAACCCTTGGCTTAGGGATTGGGGTTCCTCCATTGGATTCGGTGTCGACAGGGGTCCTTTGTGGGGCTTCACGGAACCCTCCGTCCTTAGTCAACATGTTGCTTACACTGGGGCTTTTTATCCGAATGCAGATACTTCAAGGTTCATGGGGCTTCGTAACCGGGGTTTAAATGACATATCTATACGAAAAATTAGATATGTCCCTCGTTCAGGTACTTATAACTGTACTAATTATTTGGGTAGTTGTCAAAATTAAGGTCCCTTTTTGGGTACACTAAATAGTAGGTGCCGTATTGTAATAGGGACCCAAAAAGGGACCATAATTTTGACAACCACCCATTTCCCATGAACCTCCAAGTACTTGGAGGCCCTTTCGACTTAGTAAGTCTACTTAGTATCCCTTAGAAACCCTATTATAATCCCCCATAACCTACCTTACTAACCCTACTTACTAAGTCAAAAGGGCCTCCAAGTAGGGATTCCGAAACCCTGTACCCTGACCCAGGAGCCCTCCTTCCCTCCATGCCAGGGTTTAGGGTTTAGGGTTTAGGGATCACTTCCCGTTACAGAACGTCTTGATCACAGAGTACTATTCAAAACCCCCTTGAGCTATGACACAGCCCTTATAATGATCATACCTTGTAACGCCCGCATAAACTCCCTAAAACTATTCTAGAATCATATGCGGTCCCGTCAAAGCCCTCTTCCCCGCCGCAGAGAAGGAAATGTACTTGAGCTTCAGCCAGTACTTGTCCTCGGTCATCGAGCATCCCTCAAAGTCTCCATTCTCAGAGATTCCAACATCCCTTAATTAAGGAACATACCTAAAATTATAGTAGGATTCCTAAAGATTTAATGTAGTTTAAGGTATACTCCTTGCTTAAGGGATATTAAAGTCTCCAGTTTAGGTTTCAGTGCCCTCGAAGAGTTCTAGATGAGTACCTTGACAGGTTCCATAAAGCATCCTTCAAGGATCTTATAAGGGAGTTTCCGAAAATAGGGGACCCTAATATAGTACCCTAAACAGTAGGACCCTTATTATAAAGGACTCCAAAATAAGGTATCCCTAATTTTCGGAAACTCCCATACCCAGACCCCTGGGAGGATCCAAAAAGTAGATCCCTTAATGGAGGCTCCTATAAAGTAACCTCAGTAGTATAGGGCCCCAAATCTAGGGGATCTACTTTCTAGATCCTCCAGGGGGTCTGGGTAAGTATCCTTATAAGGGTTCCTTGAAGGGTTCCACATGGGATCCTTTATGGGTTCTGTGAAGGATCCTTTGGGTTTGGCGGGGTGTCCTTTAAGAGTTTAGGGCTTTGGGGTTTACTGTGTAGGGTTTAGGATTAAGAGTTTAGGATTTTTGGGCATAGGGTTTCTTAGGGTTTAGGGTTTTTAAGGGTTTAGGGCGTAGGGTTTAGCGTTGAATCTAAAGCTGTCCTTGGAACAAGTCGTCTATTTGGGATCCTCCAAGGGTTCTACGAGGTGTCCTTCCATCGACCCCAAACAGTGAAAGAACACCTAGCAGCCCAAGCCTTACACACTACTTGGAGGTTCATGGGACTTAGTAAGCACACTTACCCAGACCCCTGGGAGGATCCAAAAAGTAGATCCCTTAATGGGGGCTCCTATAAAGTACCCTTAGTAGTATAGCGCCCCGAACTAGGGGATCTACTTTCTAGATCCTCCCGGGGGTCTGGGTACAGACACTTACGAGCTCCTTAAGTTGGGTTATCTGCAATTACAAGTATGGTTACCTTAGTTATAAGCCTAGCTAAAATGAAAAGGCCCATGATCCTTTACGTAGGGTTCTCCAGGGTTCGTTGTTCTAACTGTTAGTATACAGTATACTCCAAAACCGAAACCTTTTTCTATTTTTTCAGGCCTATATGAAGAGCCCTATATTCCAGAACCAGTCCAAGAGCACCATGAGGCTTTCAAGACCTCAGAGTTTGTAGGGTTCAGGGCTGTAGGTGTTCCTGTGACCCCAAACCCTACAAAATAGTAGGTTATGACCCCTTAATTAGAGGGTAGAACCCTTAAAACGGTAGGTTTTCGGATCCCAAGGTTGAAGGTGTAGAGTCTGGGTTTGAACGGTGTAGAGCCTACTTGTTGAAGGTGTAGGGGGTAAGGTTCAAAAGGTGTACGGCTCAGGTTTTTCGAGGTGTAGAGTTTAGGTGAAACTGTGTTGGGCCTATGGCACCAACTCTGTTTCTGCGATCCAGATCCAGTTGCGAGTTCCTTGTGCAGATAATCCTGAACCCTAAACTCTAATCATAAGTGAACCTCTGACAAACTGCAATGACAAGCTGGCGCGCAGATCGGGAAAAGGCCCGCCGATGACTCTGCAAGTTTGAGCCATGTCAAACCCTAAATACTCAGACCCGACTTGGCTGACTTCTGAACCCCTCCTTAAAGTGAAACTTTTAGCCTCCTTATTATAGCTCATATAGAAACCCAAAAAGTTAAAGTCCTAAGAGCCAAGCAGAAGAACGCCAAGCCGAAACTTCAAACCTGAAACCCCGAAATCCCCAAACCCCAAACGTTGGAGAAACCCTAAGCCCTAAACCCTTAGAGGAACCCATAGAGGCTTCCTGTAAAGGGTTCCTAGAAGGGTACTAGGGTTTAGGGGGTACCTGTATCCCAAACCCTACGAGATAGTAGGTTATAAAGTTATGACCCCTTAATTAAAGGGTTTAACCCTTCGAGACGGTATGTTTTTGGATCCCCAGGCAAACGTTGGAGCCTATGCTCTACAGCGCCATATACACCCGGCAAGATTCTTCAAAACCCGATACCCTCTACTACAGGGGCCTTCATAATTAGAATAGGGGTCCCTTTAAGGGGTTCCTTTAAAAGAGGTGTATACGAATTGCGATAAGGGGTATTATGGGGGTTTGCTACAGGGGCCTTAAAAATTAGAATAGGGTTTTGGAGCCAATAATACTATAATTATAATAAGGAACCCCCAAAATTGTATTGGATTATTAAGACCCCTATATTAGTCTACGAGGCCATCTAAAGCCATATCAGATTCTGCAAAAACCCTGAACTCTTGAACCGCACCCCAAACCCTGAAACCCTGCACCCGAAGCCCTATAAACCCGGAATCCTACTGTACCTGTAGCCCGAAGCCCAGGTTAGGACCCCGTTTTCCTGGGCATAACCCTTAAAAACGGCAGCTTTTCGGATACCCAGGTAAACCCCAAACCAACCCAAAACAAAGCCCGCGACTTCGCCAGGCATTGCCGGCCTCAGTCGCAAGAAGGGTCAATACGATGATGTCTACTTGAAGGATCAGGCGACTAAGTGGGGTTTTAGGGTTTAGCGTTTAGACGATGATGTTTTCTTGAAGGATCAGGGGACAAAGTAAGGATGCCTTAAAGGGATCTGCAAGGGTGTTACAGGGTTTCTATAAGGGTACGATCAGGGGAGGACCGGGGGACTTAGTAAGTAACGTTATAAGGGGTTACAAGCAGTTGTAAGTTTTTGTTAACCTAGTGATAACCCTAGTTACCAGATCCCAAGGACGTCCAAGTCGGGTCAAGAGTGCTAAGGGTTAGGGTAGGGCTACAAAAGGGTGCGAGAAAGGGTCACTCTAAGGGAAACTAGAGGGGTTCAGTCTCAGACCCCCGGGAGGATCTAGAAAGTAGATCCCCCAATTTGGGGCCCTATACTACTAAGGGTACTTTATAGGAACCCGCATTAAGGGATCTACTTTTTGGATCCTCCCGGGGGTTCACATGGGCTTGGACCTGGTTTTCGGTTCAATAATGCTTGCCCCGTTTCTGCACGTGGCTCAAAAAAAGGTCGCTTCTGCAACTCTGCAAAAAGATGTCTGAGGTCTGGAACTTGAGGGTTTAGGGCGTGGGGCTTGGGGCTGAGGGTTTAGGGGTTTAGGGGAGGGTTTAGGGTTTAGGGTTTTGGGGCTGAGGGACTCACCTAGAAAGAATCCGGAGATCAGGGCTAGATGAATAAACGACCTAGACATTTCCGCCTCCAGCAGGGCCTACTACGTGCTCCCGATACCAAAACTTACTTCCCCATTAAGACACAGAAATAAAAGGTTAAACTTTCCGATTCCTACTAAACTATAAGAACCCAAAAAGTGTAAAGGTTAGGTATTGGGGATCTAAGAAAACGGACTGGAATGCTCGACTGTTGCAGGCCAGCCTCTCAAGTCCTTCGAGGGTTCGAGGGGACGGTCTTGCCAAATTCTGTTGCAAATCTTGTCTGTGCCGGAGCAGTACCCCAAGGCTCCATGTACCACTATAGAAGTAGTTTGGTAATTGCCTTTGCAGAAGCCTTGGTTAAGGTACATGCACCCTTGCGGGTATGAAAAGAGTGGTAGCAGGACCTCTCCAGTCGACGACTAAAGATGCAAACAGGTCTTTCTTCTGATTCAGTGGCCTTATGTAATGATTTGCGCACGGTTCCCTGTACAACATTCTATGAGGCTCACTGTAAAGGTTGAACATATTGGCCTACTAATTAGAATAGTTCCTACTACTTAGACCTGGTCCATCGCCAAGATCGGTAGCGATAGTGAGCGGCAGATTTCTGAAGTAATGCAGGAAATCGGCAGCAACAATGAAGCGGCAGATTCCTGAACTAATGAAGCACAGCACTGCACGAGGGTCAGCATGTCCCCAGGTCACGACGTTTCCATCGGCAAGAACGGCGGCAAAACCGCCGCCAGAAGCTTGGATCTGTTGAACATTCTTCAGCTGGTCGCGCACAGCACTACAGTCACCGCCAAAGTCAGCATCGCCCCAAGCCACGAATGGCAGCAAAAGCGCCGTGAGTGGCTGGGACTTGCTGCACATTCATCAGCTCATCCTGCACAGTGCTGCTGTCACCAGCATAGCGAGCATCACCCCAAGTCACGACAGAGCCATCGCACCGGATTGCAACAAAAACACATTTCGTGGCTTGGACCTGCTGCACATTCTTCAGCTGATGCTGCACTTCACTACTGTCACCACCATAGCGAGCATCACCCCAAGTCACGACAGAGCCATCCCAGTGAATGGCAGCAAAAGCGCGGGCAGCAGCTTGGATCTGCGACATAATCTTCAGCTGAGCCTGCACGGAGCTACTGTCTCCACCTCCGCAAGGACCACCCCACGTGACGACTGTTCCGTCACATTCTTGAGGTGATCCTGCGCAGCCCTGCTGTCACCACCTTTGATAGCATCACCCCAGGTCACGACGGATCCATCGGTACAAATGGCAGCAAAAGCATGGTCGGCGGCTTGGGTCTGCTGCACATTCCTCAGCTTATCCTGCACAGTGCTGCTGTCACCACCACAGTCTGCATCACCCCAGGTCACGACAGAGCTATCGCCGAGAATTGCAGCAAAAGCGCAGTTTGCGGCCTGGATCTGCTGCACGTTGCTCAGCTGATGCTGGACAGCACTGCTGTTACCACCATAGCTAGCATCACCCAAGTCACGACAGAACCATTTCCAAGGATGGCCGCCAAACGTGCTGAAGGTGGCGTGGATCTGCTGCACATTCTTCAGCTCATCCTGCACAGCACTGCTGTCACCGCCATAGCGGGCATCACCCCAAGTCACGACAGATCCATCACCAAGAATGGCAGCAAAAGCGTCCACTGTGGCTTGGACTTGTTGAACGTCCTTCAACTGATGCTGCACAGCACTACTGTCACCACCACACTTAGCAGCACCCCAGGTCCCCACAGAGCCATCGCCAAGAATGGCTGCAACAGCGTCGTCAGAGACTTGAGCTTGAACTGGCTTGTGTGCAAGGTCAGTAGTAGGGCAATTAGGATCGGGATATCCCGGCCAGGGTGTTTTTTTTTTGTTGTGGCCCCTTTTTGCTCGTGCCCCGCGTCATTGGTTTCTAGAAAATTTTTTGCTGTCGGCCCCGGGTGTGCAGAGTGTTTTTTTTTGTTGCGCTCCTTTGGGCGCCGCGACCTTTCGACAGGGCCAGAGCAAAAAAAAAAACACCACCCAGGGTGTTGTTTTTTTGCTGCGGCCCCGGGGAAAGGCAAGGGAAGGAGAAGCCCCGTTGGGCGCCGGCACGGGGCCAGAGCAAAAAAANACCCAGGGTGTTTTTTTTTTGCTCTGGCCCCGTGCCGGCGCCCAACGGGGCTTCTCCTTCCCTTGCATATCCCATATAAACCCCCTTATAAAGAAGTCCAATAAGGTAGGGATATCCCAATAAGATGCTTATGCTTATGTGCTTGTTGGGTCCCTAAAGTAAATCACCTTCCTGCAGCCTCCCCTGCAGCCTGGCGCGCTTGATCTGCATGCACTCATCCAGAACGCATCCCGAGGCGTCCAGAAGTCGCCCTCTGCTGACTCCAATTCCTGTCGTTTCAATGTTCCAACTTCTTCATCCAAGCCGGCTTGCACGGTAGCAGTCTTGCCACTGAGAAGTCCGATTGCAACAGTGATCGACATCTTACATTCCACAGGTTTTCGATGCGTGAGAGATCTTCAGCCACGCAGTCTTACCAATTTTTGATACCAATAGCAGTCTGACTGGTAATTAGTCTTACAACTCTTAGTATTATTCCTACAAACCTGCGAGGTTACATTTAAAACGGGATGCGTCAATGAGACTGAGCTGGCGGCGATACTTCCCTAAACCCTAAACCTTGAAGTATAACAACTAAACCCTAAACCGTAAACCCTAAACAGCGCTGTATTCAAAACCAGAGGAGACCGGTAGTCAGGAATCGCTTCCATGGTTGGGTGAAAAACAGTGGGTCGCTGTCAAAATTAAGGTCCCTTTTTGGGTACCCTAAATAATAGGTGCCGCATTATATTAGGGACCCCAAAAGGGGCCATAATTTTGACAACCACCCCTTCCAAGAAAAACACGAAGCCTACTCGCAGCATGCGGCCCGACGATCGCTAAGAGCCGGGCCCTAAAAGCTCGCCCTCGTCTTTCTCCTCGGTTTAGGTTTTATGGTTGGTTTCTAGGGATTTTGGAATTGGGTGTAGGGTTTTGGGGATTCATGTCATGCAAGATTACAATAAGGGTCTTGATAGTGAAGAGGACTGCTTGACTAATCAGTGCTTTACATCGACTCTCAAGCCCCATGTAATTTGGTAATTGATTGAGCTCAACCGAAAAAAACTCTTCATCTGTATCGAAACCCGAAATGTTGCACCCCCTAGGAAAAACAAACCGCCCATTTTGTTCAGGAACTTTACTTAGTCCTATGGCTGTCGGACATTAAGGCCAGAATTAAGAAGGCTGAACTCGGCTCGGGTTTATGGTGGTCGCTGCTGCAGAACTGGACCCACCTGCAACCCCAAAACCCCCCTCGCTAAAGGAACCAATAGATCTCCGTTGCTGGACTGCTTCAACTGACATGCCATCTTGGACCAAAAGGAAGATCCATGTATGACGATGTATCCACGAACTCGTAGTTCAAGAGCAACATAGGCACCCATTGCTTGAAATCCCGTGAGGTTGTTCTCCACCTTCTTTGCTTCTTCGCTTCCGGCGGCAACAAACCTTGGGTCGTGATTGNGTTGTTCTCCACCTTCTTTGCTTCTTCGCTTCCGGCGGCAACAAACCTTGGGTCGTGATTGATGTTGATGATTGGCGCCCTCGTTGTCATTCTGGCAATCTCGATGATCGGTTCGACATACGTTGCCTTCAACTTTTGCTGAGCTTCCAATCGAAGGATCACTCCGCTGCCAACGTCACTGAATGGCCAGACGATGTCGTCAATGACGACCGATTGCATTGACAAGTGAACGTGTACCGTGAGGGTAGACTTCTGAACGCCATTCATCTCTTCGATAGCGACGGTCGAGGTCCAAAGCGCCACAGGGCAAGACCCAGACACTGAAATTTGGGGTGTAGGGTTGGGAAATGTGGGGGCAAACGCGCATTCGGTGCTGTCTGTACATGTTGCAACCGTTGCAGCAGCAGAGCCTACTTTTGCTAGGGCCCCTTTAACTCGAGGTACTGGTCTGTATTCAGACGCTACCACAATGAGTTCTGTAGGTTCAACAGAAACTCGAACCACTGCAGGGCCATCGTGTTGCTTTTGCAACTCCCTTCGTAGACTAAGCTACTTCTCTCAACGTGCAGTAAAACTACACTAGAGATCTGCACAGCCTCTGTTAAGAGAAGCCACCAGCAACAACTTAAACTCCAAACCCTTGATAAAGCCCATCAAACGCCACAAACAACCCTGTAAACAGAAATATAACAACCTACAAAGCCCTTAGTAACCCCATGAGGCCTTGCAGAACCATAATATAACGCCATAAACCCTACAAAACCATCTAAACACTAAGCCCTAAACCCTGAACCCCTAAACCCTGAACCCTAAACCCCAAACCCTAAACCTGAACCCTAAACCTTAAACTAAGCCGCCCTGAGAACCCGAACAAAAAACAGTATGCTTATAAACCCCCATAAGGAAAACATAATTCCTAAGATCAGTATAAATCGGGTGCTGCCCCAACACACTAACAGTCTATAATGGGACTACTATAAAGGGCCTAATATAACTATACTATGAATATTATCCAACTGTTACTGAGTGGGGGCAGTACCCAAAGTATAAACCTTACAAACAACCGGGCCCCAAAAGTTCAAACTTTCTATCATAGAGCAGATAGATAAGACCAAAAAGTTTAAAGTTCCCGCGTACAGTATCTCAGAACCTTACTTGGAGGGCCTTTTGACTTAGTAAGTCTACTTAGTATCCCCTAGGTTATAATCCCCCATAACCCACCTTACTAACCCTACTTACTAAGTCAAAAGGGCCTCCAAGTACAGAAGCCCAAGGCACCTCCTTCCCGAGCGCAAGGACGGCGAGACCTCAGCAGCGGCACGGAAGCGGCTTTGAAGGCTTTGGGGTGTTTGGGTTTAAGGATCCCTTTAAGGGTTCCCATAAGGATTGCAAAACGGGGATCTATAAGGGTACTATAAGGGTCTTGGGATCCCTTTGGGGATACAGGCACACTTTAAATCATAATAGGGACACTACTACAACTTAAGGAATATTCCTTGATATTGGAGTCTCTGGGCCTTTAAGGGTTCCCATCCCAGACCCCCGGGAGGATCTAGAAAGTAGATCCCCGAATTTGGGGCCCTCTACTACTAAGGGTACTTTATAGGAACCCCCAATAAGGGATCTACTTTTTGGATCCGCCCGGGGATCTGGGATAAGGATTACAAAACAGGGATCTTTGAGGGCACTAGGCGGGTCTTGGGATTTGGTGTTCAGGGTCTCAGGATCCCTGTAAGGGTTCTATAGGGGTTCTAGAATAAGCCCAGAGGGTCCATATACACTACTATTATGGAATTAGGTCCCCAAAACCATACTGGGGAACTGAAGGTGATCCTTTGGGAGTATATTGGGAGTATATATAGGGGTTCTATAAGGATGATCTCTAAGGGTACTATAAGGGTTTCTGAGGGTTTAGGGTCTTGGGTTTTTAGGGTTCCTTTAAAAAGGGTTCTACAGGGGCTTATAGGGTTCCTTTAACTCACTGGCTCAAAACCCAAGGAAAAGAAGTTGAAACTTTCAGAATCGACTACCTTATAAGAACCCCCAAAGTTGAAAAGTTGAGTTAACAGCCAATAAGTTATAGGGTTCCTTTAAAGGGATCTATGGGGGTTAGGGTTCGGAGTCTTAGGCTTAGGCTTTAGGGCTGAGGGTTCAGTCTTGAAGGGTCAGGATCTTGGGTGTATAGTGAACCCCAGAAAGTTGGAACATAGTTTTAGGAGGATTCATGCTGGGATTCCCGTTGCTTTACTTTAAGGGCATGAGGCTAATGATGTTCCAACTTTCTAGCTTCTACTGTAGGGTCCAGGGTTTAGGGCTGAAGGTTTAGTCTTGAAGGTTCAGGGTCTAGGGTTTAGGGTTGAAGGTTTGGGGTTGAGGGTTGAAGGTAGAGGCTTTAGGATTTAGGGTTGAAGGTTTCGGGTTCAGTGGTTTTTCAGGGTTTACCAAGCCATTTGGGAAAAAACACGGCACCACTCAAGATTCCTCTGCCCACATACCGAGCCCACAAACCAGTCCGCCGACCACCCACACCAACCCACAGGCGCACGCTCGCGACACATACAGTATGTATGCATGCATTATTTATGTATGTATGTATGAATGTACGTATGTATGTCAGAATTGTCTCACGGGGTTGTGCTTCCTCCTCCTCTCTTCGCAACGTGGGGTGGATCGCTCTGCGTCTTTTCTGGTGTCATGTGAACTTCAGTTAAAACGGCGTCATGAGAACACAGCATTCCGAATGTCCATGCCTTTATGATAAGTGCTACTACATTGCAGGAGACCCGATATAAAGGCTGAAAAATACCTCTTCTTATGCAATGCTAGCACCGTCAACCAGGCCCAGTTGTAAGGATGTGCTCATCAACGTGGCAACATCAGGCAAGTTCTCATCTCATCTTGGTGGCAAGCGACTATATGGTAGCTTCTCTATGTACGATATCACATGTAAGCATTATCTGCTACGCTGTTTAAATAGCATCGACATAAGATCCATATTATGGTGTTGGGGTGATGTTTGCTGGACTACTCACTTGGCATCTAATTAACCTAGTGGTCACATACGCTAACAAGTATGTTGTTTTCGCCGGAACAATGTTGCGCGAGTATTTCACATACTGGTTATGACATGTTATGACCCCTAAGTTATCGGTTATCTCCCTGAAAAACAATAGGTAAGTGCAGCCACAGCTACAGGCAAAACCCTGTAAAACCCGACAGAACCCTATAAAACCGAGTGAACCCCGTAGAAAACTCATGCGAGACCCCCATAAAACCCCAAAACCATCCAGATCTGTGTCAATGCACCATCAAAACCCAAACCCTAGGGCTCCGAGTATGAAACTAGTACCTACCTTGGGCTCTGAAGTCCATAAGCACTACCTGTGGATCCGAAAACCTACAGTTTTAAGGGTTCTACCCTTGAATTCAGGGGTCATAATCTACCATTTTGTAGGGTTTGGGGTCACAGGTAATCCCAAGGGCTGAAAGTATGAAAATAGTACCTACTATGGCCTCTAAAGTCTATAAACACTACCTACTTTGGGCGATTTGGAGCCTTCGAAATAGTGCCCGAATGAACCCTTCATAGTGCCCAAATACATTTCTTTTTGTAAAGGAAGGAAAAATCTCTCTTTTTTTTCGCGGAAGTCATTTGGGCACTATGAAGGGTTCATTCGGGCACTACGGTTGATGGACAAAATCCTGCATGACCCTAAGGACCCTAAACTATGGGAATTATGGTATATTCCTTATAATGGGTAATGCAGGATTTTGTCCATCAGCAGTATAACTACCTTAATTCGGTGTTTAATAACTAGAAGCAAGTACCTTATTTATAAGCCTCGTTACTAAGTCGCATGATCCTTCAAGTAGAGAACCCTAATAAGGCCTAGTTCGTCAAGGTCCCCCTAAGAAGGTCCCTGTTCCACGAAGGCCCGGGCCGAGCAGGAGCTGCAACGTCCTGGGCAAAGGATTCGAAATGATTTTGGGTTTAGGGTTTAGGGTCCCTTAGGGTTTAGGGTTTAGGGGTTTAGGGTTTAGGGGTTTAGGGTTTAGGGATTTAGGGTTTAGGGTTTAGGGGTTTAGGGGTTTAGGGTTTAGGGTTTAGGGTCATGCTAATCCTACTGGGAGGTTCATAGGACTTAGTAACGAGGGTCATACACAAGGTAACTATACCTGTAATTAGTTACAAACGCATTTAATGTACTTATCAATGTACTTACTAAGTCCCGCGAACCTCCACGTACCTATGCTGCAGCCTATGCTGCTTAAGTAGGGAACATATCTTAAGTCATACCACTGTACTCACTATAGTTTCATGTATGAGTTTCCGGAAATAGGGCACCCTAATATAGTACCCCAAATAGTCGGACCCTTATTATAAGGACCCCCAAATAAGGTACCCCTAATTTTCGGAAGAGAGCCCTTTAAAGGAACCCTTGTAGCCTTATATAGTACCCTTATAGTAACCCTTTAAAGGAACTTTAAGGTACCCCTTACCCCTAATTTTCGGAAACTTTCATGGTATGTTGCTTTAATCAAGAAGTAGTGGGGTCCCTGCTTGTCCAGTACCCTGGAGAACTGAAGGTGATCCTTTGGGAGTATATTGGGAGTATATACCCAGACCCCCGGGAGGATCCAAAAAGTAGATCCCTTAATGGGGGTTCCTATAAAGTACCCTTAGTAGTATAGGGCCCCAAATTAGGGGATCTACTTTCTAGATCCTCCCGGGGGGCTGGGTAGGGGAATATAGTACCCCAAAAAGGTTACAGGTTACCTACTCTACTCTTAGGTAATAATACCCGGTTTGAATTTTAGAGTTTACTCTAGGGCTCTATATATTATATGGGTAGTTGTCAAAATGATGGTCCCTTTCTGGGTACCCTAAATAATAGGTGCCGTATTATATTAAGGACCCAAAAAGGGACCCTAATTTTGACAACCACCACTATAGGAACCGTTGAAGGCCCAAGCATGTACTAGATAGGTTTAGAGTTCAGGCTTGCAGGGTGAGCGCTGTTGTCAGGGTTCTTTCGGAGAGGGGTTTAGGGTTTAGGGTAATCTGTGGTCTAGGGTTTTGGATGGTTCAGGGGTTCTTGTTGAAGGTTGGGTTGGTGGTTAACAGGGGTGTAGGCCTCAAACCCTAAACCCCGAACCAATAAAAACCCTAACCCCTAAACACCTAAACACCTAAACCCTAAACCCTAAGCCCTAAACACTTCAACCCTAAACCTTAAACACCAAATTAGGGTCCAGGAGAATGGAAGCAAAAGCTCCTTTTCATCTCAGTACTTGGCATTATGCGGGCTTACAATATGGCTAGTTTTAGGGGTTTAGGGTTTAGGGTTTAGGCTTACAGTATGGCTAATTAAATTAGGGTTCCTTGCAGGGTCCTTTTTACAAGGGTGCCGTACTTATTTAGAGAACTACCCAGACTCGAGTTCTGTGTTAAAGGTTCCCAGAGAACCCAATGCCCCTTAACCCACTGCCCCTTAATGAAGGAATATACCTTAAAGTATAGAGGCCTTAATATTATGATTTACGGTAAATGGGGGTTTCCGAAAATAGGGGACCCTAATGTAGTACCCTAAATAGTAGGATCCTGATTATAAGGTCCCCAAAATAAGGTACCCCTATTTTCGGAAACTCCCATATTCCTTAATTAAGGGTAATTGGGATCTCAGGGTTCAGGGTTCAGCAAGGAGGTCTCGAGGTCTAGTTACCCAGACCCCCGGGATCAATCCAAAAAGTCGATCCCTTAAGGGTGTTCCTATAGAGTACCCTTTAGTAGCTAGGGTCCCAAATTAGGGGATCTACTTTTTAGATCCTTCCGGGGGTCTGGGTAGTTATTTGGAGCGAGGGTACGTAGTGTTAACCAGCCATCAGACAGGCATCCGTCTTGTTTAGGATCTTCTTGTAAGCCAGTGTGCTTCCAATGCTCCCTCCTATTCGAGGAATCTTCAGGACAGACCCCAAAACCCCCCCACCCCCCCTTGAACCCTAAACCCCGAAGCCTAAAGCCGTTCCAAAAGCCGAAACAGCTTCAGCTTTTGAGGTTTAGGGTTTCTCCTTCAGTTCTCACAAAGCAAAGCCACGCTAAAGCCTCTTTCACAAATCTGCCACAGCAGACCGTTCTTAAACACTCTCAAGGCTTATAAAGAGGCCTTTGCAAACATCTCTGAAAAAACAATGAGGCTCTCAAAGCCGCCCCAACCCCCCTCCCCCGAATCTGGCAGCCGCCTCCATGTTGCAAAGGGTCTGCTCATCACAGGCTGTGATCTGGCAGGTGAAGGGTGAGCTAAATGGTTACTTTATGGGATCCTTCAGGGATCTATAAGGTTGAGGGTTTAGGGTTCCTTTAAGGGTTCCTTTAAAAGGGTTCCTTTAAAGGGGTTCTATAAGTGATCTATAGGGTTTGTAGTGAAGCCCAGAAAGTTGGAACATGAGTTTAGGATGATTAGTGCGGGGATTCCCTATACCTTACCCTAAGGCTATGAGGAGAATAATGTTCCAACCTTCTGGCTTATCCTGTAAGGGATCCTTAAAGGAATCTATAAGGGTTTAGGGTCTAGTGTTCAGAGCTTGCTCGAAAAGAGATAAGGTTTAGAATTCAGAGTACAGAGCTTGCTTAAAAGGTCACTTAGATTTAGGGTTTAGGGATGGTTCCGGTTCAGGTTCGGGTTCGGGCGGGGCTCGTTATGAGGGTTTAGTGTTCAGAGCTCGCTCAAGAAGAAATTACAAGGTTCAGGGTTTAGGGAGTAGCGTTTCCAGAGGTCCATACAAATTGATACGGTCTAGATTTAGGGCGACGAGCAACTTAGACCCCTGAAAACAAAACTTGGGAGAAGAACGAGAATTCCACTACACCAGGTCCATTTTCCTTTAAATCTCATCACCCCAGAGCCCCAAGCTTAAGAACCCGAAAGCCCATGCCTAAGAACCTCTGAACTCTGAACCCTAAGCACAAAAGAGCTCCTAACCCAGAATAGGGTTCAGGGTTTAGGGTTTAGGGTTTTCGAAGAGAAAAAACCCGAAAACCAATCTAGTCAAACTATCAACCTGCCAGGCAGGCCTTCCCATTGGAAGGTCAGTGCCTTCTAGTCGCTTGTTGAAGGTTGAAGGGTGGAGGTTCCGGGGTGGTTGGAAGTGGTTAGTTGTAACTGACTTGTTGGAAGGGTTTTGTGGACATTGGTCGTTTGGGGGCTTCTATCATGGCTTTGAAGTTATGAATTTGGGATTCTCTACCTTCCCATTAGAAGCCGAGCAGGTTAGGGGGCTAGGGTTGAGGAACCCTCAACCCTAAGCAGAACATCTACATCCTACCAAAGAAAACACAACTCACCAAGGCAACCAACTTCAAGCAAAAAACACTCAAGAGCCTTTATAGAGAGGCATTAATCATGAGAATGGGCCTTGCGGCTAGGTTATAGAAAGCTTGTATGAAGAACACCATGGATTCGTCACGGCAAGTATGCAGGCAGGCTTCTGTATTACAGAGACGATGCTTCTGGAAGTTGTGTCATTGTTGAGGGTTTAGGGTTTCTGAGGGAGTTCTTTTCGGGTTTCATTTAAAGGGTTAGTTAGTTCAATTTTTCTATAGCTTTATACTGTTTCAAAGTTTAATGCTTTAGGCAGAAGTTCGACGGGGTTTAGTGGTTTAAAGCCGAGGGCGCTCTAAGCAGCTTAGGTTCGGGGTCAGGGTTTGGTGCTTTCGCAGCAGGAGATTCAACCAAAACAAGGGGCCCCTATATCAGAATCCTTAATATTTTGCAGTAACTTTCTATATACATATTCCTAAGCTTACATGCAAGCCACTAGCGTTAAGAAGCCTCCATACACTCTGCCCTGACCGCCCCACCCATTCACGAACTCCTGAACAAATCCGAACTCCGAATCCGGCAACCTCAACCGCAGGCCCTGACGCTTGTGAGCAATATGCCCTAAACCCCAAGGCTCTCAACTCTAAAGCACTGTAGGAACCTTAAAGGCACACTTAAAGTAAGCTCCCCGAAAGGAACCCTGAAAGGACACCTTAAAGGAACCCCGAAAAGAGAAAGGAACCCTTACAGTGAACCATAACCCCCACATAAGTTAATGACAGGCAGACGGATCCAAAAGACTGCTCAGCTTGAAGCAGCCATGCCCCAAACCCGAAACCCTAACTTAATATAGGGCATTAACAAGTAAAATAGGGTTCCTCTACGGGTTCCTTCTAAGGATTGTATAATATAATAAAGGGACACGATTGCGGGTCGTAGGAAGCCACCTCGCCTGTCAGAGAGCCACAACGAAACCCATCAATGAAGGAATCCACCTTGAAACACATTGCGGATCCCTGTGTACTTTAAGGATTCTTCCATGACTGAGGACTATAAACCTCAAACTGTACAAGACGGACCCCTCCATGGTTCGACTGCAATATACTACTGCTCGAGCAGTTTCCCAGACCCCCGCTAGGATGGATCCCCAAATTTGAGACCCTATAATAATGACTCCTAATTAAAGGGCACTTTAGGGAAACCCCCTCAATGGATCTATTTTTTGGATCCGTTTGGATTTGGTGTCTCTGAGATCTCTGCTTCCCGAGGCTCGGGCCCGCAGCGCGTGCCCCAGCGGCAGGCAGAAATCACAGGCGGTAATGTTCAAACTATAGGGGGCCTTCAATCAATCAGGAAAGGGTGTTGTAGGGGTTGTATCCGGTTGTACAGAGTCGGGTTTGTTGGTAGAATCCAAGATTAGAGCCGAATTTGGTGGTATCTGTATAGAGGCGACTAGTATTGCTGGAAATTAGGTTGGCGGTAAAAGGAACCCCGAGCCGGCTCAAGCTAGAGAGTGCTGATCACGGGCCTTGAACCTCCCCAACATGCTGAATCTACCCGAAACCCTAAACCCCCCCCCCCTAGGTAGTAGTGAGACTCTGACAAGTGAAATCCCAAAAAACTAAGCCCTAAACCCTGAATCCGAGTGAAGCAATTGCCGTTTGGAGTTCAACTTCACGAACTGGCGAGCCGGTATGTGTACGGCGAGGATGCGGCTGCAGGGACTCGCGTGGTTGAAGGTTTAGGTCATCATGCTCAAGGTTCAGGGTTTTTTTAAGGGTTTAGGGTTTAGGGTGCAGGTGTTGAAAGCTCTGGGATGTAACGCTTTCACTGAACCCAAAACCTTAAACCCTCAAGTTTAAGCTTTAGGGCCAGACATTATCGTCTTCTTGGCTGGACGTGTAACTGGCTGGGGGTTGCTACTTGGAGGCCCTTTTGACTTAGTAAGTCTACTTAGTATCCCTTAGAAACCCTATTATAATCCCCCATAACCCACCTTACTAACCCTACTTACTAAGTCAAAAGGGCCTCCAAGNGGAGGCCCTTTTGACTTAGTAAGTCTACTTAGTATCCCTTAGAAACCCTATTATAATCCCCCATAACCCACCTTACTAACCCTACTTACTAAGTCAAAAGGGCCTCCAAGTAGGGTTTTAGGTCCGGGGCTGAGGTCTTAGGGTTTAGGGTCTTCGTGTGTTCAATGTGAAGGCGACGACCCTAAAAACCCGTGAGTGAAGGAACACCTGGGTTTAGGGTTTAGGGTTTAGAGTAACCTGGTACTTTGAAAAGGGGATATTGACCTGTTTTCAGGGGCATATCCTTCTTAAAGGTACATTGGTTACTCTAGGCATGTCTGAAGTTCTGAAGAGCCGCTGTTGTGACTTCAGGCATTTTCCTCAACTAGGCGGCTTTGGACATCCGTGGGCCCTCACACTGATATGGGAGTTTCCGAGAATAGGGGACCCTAATATAGTACGCTGACTAGTAGGATCCTTATTATAAGGACCCCAGAATATGGTATCCCTAATTTTCGGAAACTCCCATATTGCGATTTTGTGTTGTTGGGCACACATGATAAAAGCGACACACCTGAACCCTGAAACCCCTTATAGCAACCTGTATACAGTGTAGAACCCCTTACAGGAGGCCTTATAGAACACTGAATCCTCGTGACGCTTGATCCTGGCATGCCTCAGCGCTTGCGTAGTTCTCTTACTTAGGATGCCTTATAGGCTCTTTTTTGAAGGTGCCGTACTATTTTGAACATCTGACAAGGGATCCTAGTGCAGAGAACGACCCACATGAAGCCTGCCGTTTCGGATTTCAGGTTTAGGGGCTATAGGGTTCAGGGTCTATTAGGCATTGCAAAAGTCCTAATATACAAGCCTAACAAAAACGAGTGCGTAGTACTACTATTCATGAGGGTTCTTGATTATGGTTACATCAGCATGCTATTTCTGACGGCCCCCATATTAAACCCTAAACCCTGCACTAAACCCCTCTTGGAGAAGGCATGTCAAAAGGAACCTTTTGGATTGTATAGACCCCAAAAGGTTAAAGGCTGCATACTCAGCTGCTAAGACATGAAAGGGACATGATTCCTATACCCTGAACCCTAAACCCTATAGATCCCTTATTTAGTTGCTGAGTTCATAAGCCCCCAAAAGTGTACACCTTTAGTTTTATAGTGGGTGATATTATCCCAAAAAGTATAAAGTGTATCCACTCAGCTACTAAGCTTAAAAGAACCCTTAAGGAACCCTAATGTAAATACACTACAGGTACACTGAGCCTGAAAGGATGGAGGAAGGTACCGAAACAGCAAGCATGCGCCCAAACAGCAGGCGCCCAAAGACCTCGTCAACACTGGAGTGTAGGGTTTTAGAACCCTAAATCCTAAACCCTAAACCCTGAGGTGTGGGGTTTAGGGTTTGAGGGTTCAGGGTATAGGGTTTAGGGTTTCTTGTTATTTTTTAAAGTGCGTTGGGCCTTTCAGCAGTGTAGGGTTTTAGGGCTTAGGGTTTGGGGTTTAGGGTTTGAGGGTTCAGGGTATAGGGTCTAAGGTTTCTTTTTATTTTTTAAAGTGTGTTGGGCCTTTCAGGAGTGTAGGGTTTTAGGGCTTAGGGTTTTGGGCTTAGGGTTTGGGCTTTAGGGCTATAGGGTTTAGGGTTTGGTAGGATTTGGTGCCCAAACTTTAGGTCTTCGGGTCAAGAGGAAAAAGGGAAGGGTTGCAGGCATACAAGCAAGTTCTGTCATGTCGGCGAGGTTCTCAACAACCCTAAACCATTGCACCCCATCCAAACCCTAAACCCACAAACCATGTTTCCTTATGTCGAGGTGCAAGGATGATGTATAGGAGCCCAGGATAGGGCCCCCAAGAACGCACGTAAACAACACACAGGGAGAGGGATATCCCATATAAACCCACTTATTATAATGAAGCCCAATAAGGTAGGGATATCCTTGGAAAATATTCATGTTCCTGATTTTTTTGGTCCCTAACAGAAGGCACCTAAACCTTGAGCTGTTTCAGGTCATATTCATCCACGGGTTCGGCTTCGGTAGATTATGCTGAGGTGCTTAGTCTGGCTTGCTGAGTTCATAAGCCAAAAATTGTGAACTGTCAGTTCTACAGTTCTAAATTATACCAATAAGTGTGAAGTGTACTCACTCAGCTAGTAAGTTTCTAGGCCCTTGTTTTAATTGTAGTTCCCAGTATCGTGTGAGAGAGCCATCTGTGCTCCAAGAATCCAAGTACCTACCCAATTTGGGTTAGGATTTAAGGGCTAAGGGGTTCAGGTTTAGGTTTTAGTTTAGGGTTAAGGGCTTCGGGTTGAGGATTGGGGGCGTGATGATGAATACAGACCTGTGCACCTACGTAATGTGATCCACCGAAAGAACTGCGCGGCCTGAGGTGCTAACGGCCCACAGACATAATATGTGTTAAGCGCTTCGGAGAATAGTACTAGACATGGTATAAAGTTCTACATGTACTAGAGAAGCCTTAAGAATTAGAGTAGGCCTTTGGGGTTTCTATGCTGAGAGTTAAGGAACCCCCTGCAATGGTATTGGTAAATATTTCGGCCCTATAGTGCTCGGACATCGGTCGAAGTAAAACCTAGGGTGGGTAAATCATAAACAGAAGGATTCCATATTCTAGGTTCTTGAGTTGCCCTTTAATAATAAACAAAACCCTTTAAGGATCCCTTATAGACCCCCTTTAAGGAACCCTCATAGTAACAAGAACTTACCCCAATATGCCACAGAAATAAAAGTTCAACTTTCCCATTCCCACTAAACTACATATAAGAACCCAAAAAATTTAAAGGTTAGGTATTGGGGATCTAAATTATAGAACCCTTCTAAGGAACCCGTATAGTCCCTAAACCCTAAACCCTAAACCCCAAGAAACCTTAAAGGAACCCGTATTTGCGGATTCGAAGATCCCGTCCGGTGGCATCCCACAGTACGACGGGAAAGACTGAGCCAGACGTAACTTGACACAGTCATAGGGACCCTTGAGGGGGTAAGGGGGACGGGGGGTGTAGGGACCCTTAAGGGTTTAGGGTTTAGGGTTTACGGTTTAGGGTTTAAGGGTAAGGAGGAGTGGGGGGGGGGGGGTGGGGACTATACTTCCTTATATAGGCCTTATTAGCTCCTTAGTATGGCATCAAGGCCCCCTACCCTATAATTAGACTAGGGAGTTCCTTTTATAAGGGCTCCCGAAAAGGGGATCTACAAGGGATACTACAAGGGTACGATAATATAGGAGCCTTAATAATTAGACTAGGGTTTTGGGGTCCATCATACTATAATTATAATAAAGACCCTCCAAAATAGTATTGATAATTACTCAGGCCCCTATGATATGTCCTGGCCTAGACTGTCCCCAGCGCTTGCCAGAGACGATTCAGCCGGCAACTGCATCATTCACCGCGGCTACGCCTCTCTTGCATGTGGAGATGTCCTTCGGCATATTTGAAACCTTCCATTCCGATCTTCTTCAGCTCCTTCGCGACCCACAACAGGCTGCGAGCAGGGTTCTCGATACACCAGCACAGGTGGCGCTGTGCGAGACTCTCGCAACAAGAGGCCATAAAGGCAACTAGGCTGTTCGCACCGCGAACGCGTAGCGCATCTGTGCCGCTTAAGCCTTTGAGGCCGGCCGGGCGGTGCACACTGCGCAAGGGTTTGGGCGCGTCGGGGCGCGGGATCTCGCGCGCACGGCTAAAGGTACTTTTTTGACTTTGGAAACGCGGGCGAGAGTTGCGGTCTCCACCTTGCGCGCAAGCGGCACAAGAACAAGTCCCTTTGGACCCGGTCACCTAAGTGCACATGCATGTTACATGTAACACGTGACTGTGTACAAGAGCACACATTCGGCCATCGGCAGAGTGTCAGCGAGCCGTCAGTGAAACACACGAGTATGATGCAATAAAGCAACAATTAAAAATTCGAGGACAAATATATGATGTAGTTGCCGGCTTGACTTACACTACGATCCTTCGCACTCAGCGTCTTGGCTTTTACTCTGTCTTCAGTGGCAAGCTGCAAACCATCACTCAAGTAAAGAATGCTTCTGTAGTGACCGCAGGTTGGCAGATCTCCACTGTGGTATGTCACAGCACACACTCGAAAAGCTTGCCAAGTGATGGCTCCAGCCCGAAAGACTGGCAAATCACAAGTGGTATCCACCTGCACCGGCGTGGTGCATTTGGTAATCACTTCCGCATTCACTTGAAAACGCTGCAAAGCAATGCACACATGAGCTTCAAACTCGTTGATGCAATGCAGACATGTGGTACCGCACGGTGGAGCCCAGTGGCCCCAAGCCACGTCATCGCGCCACGTCGTCGTGTTCGGGCGCTGCTCGCAGGAGGTTGCACTTTGGCAATGTGCTGCATCAACGGAGTCCTCGACAAGATATTCAGCTGGACCTGGGCCTCGATCGTTCCCGTGCCCTGCGACTGTCTCGAGACGGGTCCGACTGAGAAGTCCTTGCATAACAACCCAGAACCCCCGGCCAGGGTGTTTTTTTTTTTGTTGTGGCCCCTTTTTGCTCGTGCCCCGCGTCATTGGTTTCTAGAAAATTTTTTGCTGTCGGCCCCGGGTGTGCAAAGTGTTGTTTTTTTGTTGCGCTCCGTTGGGCGCCGCGACCTTTCGGCGGGGCCAGAGCAAAAAAAAAAACACCACCCAGGGTGTTTTTTTTTTGCTCCGGCCACGGGGAANCGGCCCCGCCGGGTCTTTTTAGACAATAACAAAAAATGTCTGGGGTACTACATCGGGTCTAAAAAGACCCGGCGGGGCCACAGCAAAAAAAAAAACACCACTTCCCAGAACCCCCGGGAGGATCTAAAAAGTAGATCCCCTAATTTGGGACCCTAGGTACTAAAGCATCTGGGAAGAAGATTCCGCGCTAAGGACTGCCGCCTGACCTGTATATGTTTTGCTCGTGAAGCGTTGATTCAGGGTCTAGGGTTCAGGGGCTACCATTGCTGACTACAGGATCCAGTACCAGATAGTTGTCTAAAAAAACGTACAGTGGCTGCACACCTCATTTACTACACCCCGATTCGAGTATCCACTGGTACCCAAAGCCCGAAATCCCAAACCCTATTTAAATAAGCCCGGCACTCTCCAAACAACACTTTTAGATTTTCTGAACGGAAGACACCCTAAAGCCAGAACACCAATACCTGAGGATCCAAAAACCTACCGTTGTAAGGGTTCGACCTTCTATTTAAGGGGTCATGACCTACTATTTTGTAGGGTTTGGGGATACAGGCAATAGCATGAAGAAACAGTCACACATGTAGGCGTCGTGAGCAATTGTGGCTCTGCAGCGAACGCCTCTCACAATCATCCACTAGAAGGGCCTTAAGACATCAAGGAGCAAAATATCGTATAGCTGTAGACGGAATGTGAGAAGCTAACTACTACCCCATGATGCCGACCTGTCCAGCATTGGCGTGAAGACCAACCGAACATGAGATGCTGTTGAACTTGTCCACTGCATCTACGAAGCGCGAAACGATTTGAAATGCCAGGCCAGGCCCTACAGCCCATCACGACCGGAACTGACAAAAAGATGCCAAGGAGAATGTTACCTCGAGTCCTACCATTTTGCCGCCCTCTCCTTAAACCTAAACTCGACTCTTCGCTGAGGGTGCAGCGTGCATTCCGGGATGGTCGTGCAGCCTTGGCCAGAAGCGGGGCTTGAAGAACCAACCGGCATGACACAAATTAAAGAACCCTTAGAATCCAAATGACCCTTATAAGTAGGGGTCCTATATAATTATATACACTTTTGCTGATAAATCCCCATATGGTATATGAGCCTTAAACCCGTTCGGGGTTCATGTCGTCCTTAAGGAAAGGGTCAATTCAGATCGATGAAATCAATGCGGGTTGCCTTTCAAGCCTCACAATATCGCATATCCATGATAAGGGCCCGATTGGCTGTCACGACAAAACTCCCTAAACCCTAAACCATAGCATTGCTAGCACTCCGGTCCGCTTCAAAACGCTTTGCAACTGACCTTGCTAAGGATAGGGCCCCTAAGCCTAAATCCTATAAATCCCTTATTGAACCCTTTAAAAGGAACCCTAATAGATCCCTTTAAAGGCACCCTAAGAGTAGGTTCCTTATAGATCCCTTTAGAGGAACCCTATAACCCCCTATAGAACCTAAGGATCCCTTTAAAGGAATCCTTAAGGATCCCTTAAAGGAACCCTTAAAGGATCCCCAAAAGGAACCCTTAAAGGATCCCTAGGGAAATCCTTTAAAAGAAACCCGTAAAGGAGTTCTAGGTACCCTTATAGAACCTAAGGATCCCTTAAAGGAGCCCAAAGAGTCCTATAAAACCCTTCAATAGAAACCCTGATAGATCCCTTTAGAGGAACCCTAGGGAACCCTAAAAGGAACCCTTAAGGATCAAGGAACCCTTAAGGATCCCTCAAAGAAACCCTTACGGATCCCTTAAAGGATCCCTTTAAAGGAACCTTAGGGAACCCTATAGAACCCTATATAGATCCCTAAACCCTAAACCCTAAACCTATATAGATCCCTTTAAAGGAACCCTAGGGACCAGGGCCCCGCGCGGGAGGCTGGCACCTTTCTTCAGCACGAAGACGCAAAGCGTCACCTCCCGCGTCTGACCCACCTCCTGGGCTTAGGGCTTAGGGCTTAGGGTTTAGGGTTTAGGATTTAGTGTTTAGGGTCTGGGGCTTCGCGTTTGGGCCTTAGGGTTTAGGGTTTTAGGGTTCAGGGTTTAGGGCTTAGGGTTTAGGATTTAGGGTTTAGGGTCTGGGGCTTGGGGTTTAGGGCTTACCTGAGGGCTTAGGGTTAGGGATTAGGCCCACCTCCTGGGCTCTTCAAGGGTTCAGTTCCTTTAAGGGTTCTGTAGGCCCAGGCCCTATCCAGGTTCCTATAGTAAGGGATCTAGACGGGTTCATATAGCAGGGCCTTAGGGCTTTTAGGGTTTAGGGTTTTAGGGCTCAGTGCACTTAAGGCTTATAAGGTTTTGGGTTTTCGGGGTTTAGGGTTTTTAGGGTGTTTAGGGTTTAGGGTTTTAGGTTTTAGGGGTTCTATAAGGGTTAAGTTCCTTTAAGGGTTCTGTAAGGGTTCCTTTACGGGTTCCTCCAAGGGTTCTTTTATGGGTTCAGTGCCTTTAAGAGTTTTTTTAAGGGTTCTATAAGGGTTCCTGTATCGGCTCTATCAAGGTTCGTATAGAAAGGGCTAAGGGGTCTATAAGGGTTACTATAGTAGGGCCTCGTCTGACCCACCTCCAGGGCTTAGGGTTTAGGGCTTAGGGTTTAGGGCTTAAGGTTTAGGGTCCAGGGTTTGGGGCTTAGGGTTTAGGGTTTAGATATAGGGCCTCGCTTGACTCACCTCCTAGGATTTGTGGCTAAGGGTTCCTTCAACGGTTCTATCAGGGTTCCTATAATCAGGGATCTATAAAACCCTAAACCCAAAAGCCCTAAACCCTAAACCCAAGGGCTACTAAGGGCTAATGTGGCACGGTATCTATGATGTAGGGCCTCGTCTGACCCTCCTGGGCTTGAGGTTTCAGGTTTCATGTGTCGTGGTTTAGGGTTTGAGGGTCCTTTAGATACATAGTGTTGCTATAAGGGTTCCCTGCAAAAGGCTGAAAAGGGTTACTATAATGAGGGATCTATGATGTCGGGCCACTGATTATAGGGCTGCTGCTTTTGTTCAAGTCGCAGGTCGGTTTAGGGTTGAGCTTGTTGTATGGGGTTCAGGGTTTAGTGGTTACGGTCTGGTTTGTGTTTTATTGGCTTGCTCTTTGCTGCTTAAAGGGTATGATCCAGCTTTAGGGTGTTGAGGCTTTTTTTTGCTGCTGGGGTGCTCTAGCGGTGTTTACCCAAACATTTCAAAATCCGAATATACCTAAAAGCATGTCACTACCATTATTTGAGGTACATCCTCTAATTAATCCTAAACCCTAAACCCTAAACCTCAAACCCTAAACCCCAAACCCTAAACCCTAATTAAGGGATTCTGGGAAGTTTGGGTTTTGGGGCTTCCCGGGTTGAAGGATTTCGGATTGACCTGCCCTCTCCAATGCATTTCACTTTTGTGGCCAAGTTTATGATCAGTTAGGGTTTAGGCTTTAGGGCTTTTTTAGAAAGAACCCTAGAGTAAAGGAGCTAGGGCCAAGTTTATGATTAGAAAGAACCCTAGAGTAAAGGAGCTAGGGCCAAGTTTATGATTAGAAAGCTCCCCGAAAGAACCCTAGAGTAAAGGAGCTAGGGCCAAGTTTATGATTAGAAAGAACCCTAGCGTAAAGGAGCTAGGGCCAAGTTTATGATTAGAAAGAACCCGAGAATAAAGGAGCTAGGGCCAAGTTTATGATTTCAAAGAACCCTGGAATAAAGAAGCTGGGGAGCAAACACCAGGTACAGACAGGATCTGAAAAGCAGATACATTTGGGACTTGAGGCTACTAGCAGTATGGATCCATGCGTTGGATCCTCCCCCGGGGGTGGGTAAGGACCCTGTAGTGAAGAAGCAAGCAGCCCAAACAGAAGCGGCCATTCAAAGTACAGACAAGGGTTCATGTCGTGCTTATGGAAGGAAGGAGTTGGTGTTTCCTGGGTCGGATGGGGCTTGGAGATTAACGGTAGAAGCCGAAAAGTTGGAAACCCAATAGCCTCAATCCTTAAGAGTAATGTATAGGGAATCCCAGCACTATTTGGCCTTAATCCGGTTTCCAACTTTCTGGCTTCTACTATAAACCCTAGACCCTAAACCCAAAAGGTCCAATGATCCGAAAAGCTGATCTAAAGTAGAGTCCTGGGTCTGAAAAGGGCTCGTTCTGACCCCTATATACTATACTACAGTGCACCCCTCCTAAAACCCGTACATGCTATGAACACTCAGTTCTAGTAGCTCTACTGCTGACGTTGTCCATGCGGTGCCTTGGACCATAGATGCTTGCAATTTTGCTATACTTATAAACCTCAACCGGGCTCCCAGCAATATAGCCAACAGCGGCAGATGGGGGCAGCTGTTGGCAAATGTCGGGTCCTGCCGAAATCACACAGAACCCACGACATGATATCCTGATTATATCTCTCTTCTTCAACAACCGGGCCCCCAAAAGTTCAAACTTTTTGAGATAGAGCTAGTATATAAGGCCACAAAGTTTAAAGTTCCCCCCTTCACAATCTAAGATATTAGGGACCAAAGAGCACGGGTTTTGTTACCAATAATTTGAATTCTGCATGGCACAAAACGCGTACAACAGCCAGAAAGAACCAGTGGACAACCCTCAGCTCTAGGTGCTACTTCCCGTAATTTAAAAGTATGTGCTCGTTGGAAATCCTACAAAGATCTACAAAGTCAAAACATGCACCAAAGCTCAAGAAAGGTAACACGCTTCTTTGCAGACCTCTGCCCTAAACCCTAAACCCAACCCTCTAAGCCTTAAACTACGTAGACGTAGACTAATCATCCCAGGGTTCGCATGGCAGTCATCTCACACTCGTCGGAGCGATTTGGGACTCTCCATCCGGAAACCAACCCCCTGCAGCACGGTTTAGGGTTTAGGGGTGAGGGGTTTAGGGGTTTAGGGGTTTAGGGTTTAGGGTTTAGGGGTTTAGGGTTTTAGGGTTGAGGGGTTTCGGGTTTAGGGCTAAAGGCCTGAAAACCCAAGGCCCTGAACTCTGCAGGCCTACAGCTAGAAATCTGCTGCCACAGGCGCCATTTCACTAACTTGAAGCTGCCAAGAACACTGAGAACGGGAAGATAACCCTTAACAACGAAACGGCTCCTCTATGTCAGAAAGTGCACACATATTCCTTGCCCTACCCAAACACCTTCGAGATTTCAAAGCCAAAGGCCAGTTTATAGAGCCCCCCCTTTATACAATCTACTTTTCGATCCTCGCTGGAGTCTGGCACCCTAAACCCTAAACCCTAGACCCTAAACCCTAAAGACCCAAGCCCTGAGTCCTCTTTGTACCCTTAACTTAGGGTTCAGGAGTTTCGGGTTAAGGGAGCCAGTATCCTCCAAAGCACCAGCATTCTTAGTTAAGGCCTGCAATTCTTACTCCCCCACTAAGGAACAGAAATAAAAGGTTAAACTTTCCCATTCCTACTAAACTATAAGAACCCAACAAGTTTAAAGGTTAGGTATTGGAGATCTAAGTTAAAGGAAGCCTTGAAAGGAAGCCTAAACCCTAAACCCCAAGGCACCAACAGAACCCCTGAAAAGTGGAGTCTCTGCGAAGTGAACCCTGCGACCGGACTTCCCTCCATCGTTCCTATGCCGAAGTCGGATGCCTGTGGCGGGGCGTTTCGGCTTTAGGGTTTAGGGAGGTTTAGGGCTTTAGTGTTTTAAGCCCAAAGGGTTTCAGTGCTTGCCTTAAGGATGTCAGGTTGCAGGATTTAAGGGCTGTGGGGGGGGTTTAGGGTTTAGGGTTTGGCAGTTTATGGATCATGGTTTTGTTTGACATCATGGTTTAGATAGGCCTCCAGACTTATTCAGCCAAGTAAGTGGTGCTTGTGGTTGGTTGGCTGTGGCTGCTTGCTTTGTAGCAGTCTCCCACTTGAAGATTCTTTTGTAACGTCGTATCACATACTTTACATTCAGGAGGCCCTAAACTTTCCCATCATTTGCAATCTCGTCAGACTCTGTCTGAAATGCGAGAGAGAGGGGAGAGAGAGAGAGAGAGAAAGAACTAGAGAGAGAGAAAGAAATTGACAGAGAGAGAGAAGAGAACTGAATAAAAGTGAACGCGGGCACATGTGTGTGTGTGCGCGTGCGATGTGTTGTTTTTGCTCTTGTGTGTGTAAGAGATGCTCTGTCATATCAATTTCCAAAAGATTTTAGCACCGCAGAAAGGACTTTCATTATACTTGCTGCAAAGTGCCCTTGCCCAAAACGTAGTTTCCAAATAGCCCGTTACAGGAACATGAAAAATTCCTTCTGTCATATCGTGCAGTTCATTGAATAGCCCCAGCACAAGAGAGGAGCTATCACAACAAGCAGCTGAACAAAGCTAATAATGGAGCCTCAGCCGGTAAATGCTGTAGGTCTACTTAGAGGATCATGGGGCGTAGTAACTCTAACTTATCTTACCAGCCATCCAACTGTAATTGGTGATTTTCTCTTACAATACCCAGTTGAGGTACTTACCGCCCTACATATTGGGGGGTTTCTGAAAATAGGGGACCTTAATATAGTACCCTAAATAGTAGGATCCTCATTAAGGACCCCAAAATAAGGTACCCCTAAAGGTCGGAAACTCCCATTTATCACTACCCACGAACCTTGAAGCAGACCCTGTTGCATCTTACACGAAGACTGGAAGGGCAGATCTTCCTGAAGTCATGGTGGAGAAGTTCTGAAGTTGAGCCTAAACACAACCCGGGACCCCACACCAAACCCTACACCAAGCATGGCAATCTTAACACTACTGCTTGGCCGACTTCTGAACCCCTCCTAAAAGTTAAACTTTTAGTCTCCCTATTATAGTTAATATGGGAACCCAAAAAGATAAAGTCCCAAGAGTCAACCAGAAGAATGCCAAGACTAGACAAGAGACAGGGGATTCTGTTTCTGAGCTTCCCCAGACCCACCACCCTTACTTGGAAAATCTAAGAGCGCTGTGGCCTGAACCCCCAAGCCCCCTACTCATCCCTGAACTCAACTCCGAACTATGTAGAGTACGTTCGCTTTAAAGCCCCGTCAAAAAACTGTGGACAACCGTTTTCCTGCGATTCGAAGAGGGAGGCCGCAACAAAAACTGCCTACGGGAGCTTCTGGGGGACCTAGAACCCCCAAAACCCTTACAATACTGCTGATGGACAAAATCCTGCATGACCCTAAGGACCCTAAACTATGGGAATTATGGTATATTCCTTATAATGGGTAATGCAGGATTTTGTCCATCAGCCGTAGCCTTACCACCTTGCCTAAACCCGAAAGCCGAAACTCAAAGCCTCTAAGCACTCAAACTAAACACTGGGGGCCTAGACCAACCATACTGCCCTGTACCCCAGACCCATGCCCTTAACCCCCAAAAGGAACCTGGAGAAACCCATCCTGCACCAAATTACGCCGTTATAGCACCCTTCCAAACCCTAAACCCTAAACCCTAAACCGCCCGTGTAGAACCCTCACAGGACTCCAATCCCGAAGCCCTAAAAACCTAAACCCTACATTACTAAAACCCTAAAACACCCTAGCCCCACCTGTGACCCCAAACCCTTCAAAATAGTAGGTTATGACCCCTTAATTAGAAGGTCGAACCCTTAAAACGGTAGGTTTTCGGATCCCAGGTAAACCCTAAACCCTAAACCCTAAGCCGTGCCTGCACGCGCTCAAGCTTTGCGAGGAGAACGTCGGCAAGCTCGGGGGGCATGGCCTCGAAGCTCGGGGTTTTTAAGTCTCGTAGGGTTTAGGGTTTAGGGTTTACGGTTTAGGGTGTAGGGTTTAGGGTATAGGGTTTAGGGTTTAGGGTTAGGGAGGGTATAGGGTTTAGGGTATGGGTCCTGTACCCTGGGCATCAAAATAGACCAGAAGCCTTATATAGTATGGTCTGTGGGCCCAAAGGCATTAATATATGAGTCCTTAGAGCCCTAGGCCTAGGGTTAGAGGGTTCCATAAGGGCTCGGGGTTTAGGGCTTGCCTGTGACCCCAAACTCTACAAAATGGTAGATTATGACCCCTGAATTAAAGGGTAGAACCCTTAAAACTGTAGGTTTTCGGATCCACAGGTGGGGCTTAGAACTTAGAGACTTAGGGTTTAGACTGTGTCTAAGGCCTGAAACGAGCCGGGCTCCAGGTTGAGAATTTGGGACATAGGGTTTAAGTTTGGGGTTTAGGGATTTCGGGTTCAAGTTTTAGGGTTTAGGGTTTTAGGGTTTAGGGGTTTAGGGTTTAGGGGTTTGAAGGGTTTACTTTTAGGGTTTAAGTTTGGGGTTTAGGGTTTACTAATAGGGTTTTTGGGTTTGGGGATTTAGGGTTTAAGTTTAGGGTAACCTTGTATACACGCTCATAATTCAACCAAACAGAACCATCACACTCAGACTCTCAAGGCCTCAATACCTCAACACCTTCATTCTTTAGGCATGGGGGTTAAAAGGACCAGAAATCAATGCTAATGTCTCAGGTTGGCCTCGTATGTCCCTTATGTGTCCCATAGCGCTACGCCCTTGAATTAAGACTGGCCGCCACCTCTTGCTGTGTCGTGGCGCGAGTTCGCCTTTGTCATCTCGCACAAGGACGGTCTTCCTCCTTCCTCTTGGGTCTGGTAAACCTTCGAAGGGTCATGCCATTCACGCTTGATTGTCAGATTCACCAAGACTAGGTGGGACTTTTAAAGCTTTTGAAAAATATTAGTAAGTAAGATCCTCTTAAGCCCAGTAAAGGAAAACATAAAATGTCCCAAAGTCCTACCTAGAAGACTTTAAGCCGGCTCTATACTTGTCGATGGCTGTCATGAATCCGGCACGGCGTCCCAAAAGCCCGAGACAATGCGGTTGGCCGCTGCTTGGACCAAAGCTTCCTCATGCTTACGGACTACCCAGAGACTCCAATATCCCTTAACTAAGGAATATTCCTTAAATCATAATAGGGATCCTACTATAATTTAAAGTATGTTCCTTAATTAAGGGATATTGGAGTCTCTGGGCAATGTCCCCTTATACACTTTCAGTTTTATAGTGGGTAATATTATCCCAAAAAGTGTAAAGTCTATCCACTCAGCTACTAAGTTTGAGTGGCGCGCCAATGGCGTACCCGTCAAATCCAGAGGACTTTGCCGAATTGAAGCCAGACACGGCCTTGCGAACAGCCTTCTCAATGTCAGCCCTCGTACTTCGATCAGGTGGAACGACCTCCGCAACTCCAAGCGAGATCATGGGAGTCAAGTCTTCCAACTCCCCAACAAAAGGGTCCTTTGTTCGCTTCTCCGAATTGGCACGGACGCTTTGTCTCACAGCCTCGACGTCGCGATCAGGGAGCACTAGCTCAAGCTCGATGCCAATCTCGAAGAGCATCTTGGATACTTCCACTGTCTCAGCCTGATCCGTTTTTGCCCATAAGGCGGTGACCTTGCATTTGTCCCAACCACCTCGAGAAACACTTCACCCTAAACCCTAAAAACCTAAAGCCTAAACCCTGAAATATAACCCCTAAGCCTAAACCCTAAACCCTAAAGTATAAGCCCAAAGCCCGAAACCCTAAAATATAACCCCTAATCCCTGAACTATAAGCCCGAAGCCCTTAACCCTAAAATATAACCCTAAACCCGATGCCCTGAACTATAAGCCCTAAACCCTAAACTATATGCCTAAACCCTAAAATATAACCCCTAAACCCTAAACTATAAGCCCTCAACCCTAAACCCTAAAAGATAACCCCAAGACCCTAGCCCTAAAGCCACAAACTTCAAAGCCCTAACCCTAAGGCTCCATGTACCCATATATAGTATATTATAGGGACCCCTTCCAGGCCTAAGTGTCTTCTGTAAAGGTACCATGCCCCTTCTATCCTAAACCCGGCCACAGATTCCCTTAAGCACAGCTTTGTGAAAAGAAGTCAGAGCACCTGCCTTCTAGCCTCAGACTCACCGTTCATGCAAACCTAATGGATCACAGCGGTGCGATGATCTGGAGCGCAGTGCTTGCAGGGATCGTGCAAGCACTCGTGGCCACAAGCACAGGCCTCACCGGCTGCAGGCCCTTGTTACCCAGAGCCGGCCACTTCACCGCCCAACAGAAGCTGCAATGCCTGGCCAAAGCCCAGAGCTCAGCAGGAAGAGTAGCACAAACGTGCGCTGAGCTCATGGTTTTAGCGGCGTCGGCGTCCTTTCCAGCGGCATTCTCCGCATCCTCGCCCTGGATCTTGTCCACGGAGGTAGATGGTCGCACCACCCTACAGAACCCCGTATAGAACCCCTTAAAGGAACCCTTTAGTATCCACCTATAAAGGTACCATGGAGCCTTTACCCCACCCTAAACCCAAAACCCTAAACCCTGCATATGCTTATGTTATAGGGACCCCTTATTATACTTGGAGGATCATGGGACTTAGTAAGTAAGGTTATAAGTACCTTAATTGGGGTTATAAGTAATTATAAGTATGGTTACCTTATTTATAACCCCAGTTACTAAGTCCCATGATCCTCCAAGTGGGGACGACCCCTTTCAGGCCTAAGTTTCTAAAGGTACATGGAGCCTTTGGGTAAACGACGAACCCCAGGCCGCCGGACAGGAAGGTTCCGCCGCTCTCGAGCGAGCATCTGATGGCAAGATTGAGGGTTTAGGGTTTAGAGTCGAGGCTTTAGGGTTTGAGGGTTTAGGGTTTAGGGGCTTAGGGTTGAGGGTTTGAGGGTTGAGGGTGTAGGGGCTTAGGGTTTAGGGTTTAGGGGAGGGTTTAGGGTTTAGGGTCTGTCCTAGGGTTTGTCTTAATGCTTACCTTAGCCCCAAACCTACCTTGTTGTGGACTCATATAGGGAAATCATGATAGGGAACCCTAAAAAGGAAGGTTCCATAGGGTCCAGGTAGGGTTTAGGAGTTGGGGTTTAGGGTTTCGGAATTAGGGTTTAGGGCATGGGGTTCTCCGATGTTTATGGGTTTGTTCGTTTGCTGGGTGCATTGAAGGGTTTAGGTTTTTGAAGGTGTTTAAGGACTTTGATGGCTGCTAGGGGCCCGCGGTTTAGGGTCTTGGGTTACTAGGGGCTTCAAATACAGCGACTCCCTGAATGGATCCCTCTGTCATTTAGTGGGCATCCCATAAACAAGGGGGCCTGCAACCCCTAAACCCTAAACCCTAAACCCGCCACAAAGCCTGTACTGCATTAGGGTTTTAGGGTTTAGGGGTTTAGGGCTTAGGGGTTTGGGGTTTAGGGTTTAGGGTTTGGGGTTTTACAATTATGGAATAGATTGGCTATTTTGCGGGTTTAGGGTTTAGGGTTGGGGGTGTATTTTCTATGTCCGACCCTGTAGGGGTCTCAACCGCTTTGAACAGGGTCTGGGGTATATTCCAATATAGTCATGTTAAGGAGCCCTAAGGAAAATGCGGTAACTTTTCAAGCCCCTATATCTTCCCTGCACCCTAGCTTATGTTATCGGAATGGGTTTAGGGCTGAGCATGTTGGGATTTGGAATGAGGGTTAGAGCTTAAGGTTCAGAGTGTCAGAGTGTGCCCATCTCATCCATACAATAGTAGGGTACATTTTGGGTGGGTTCTATCTTGAGATCCTTTAAGGGGCCTGGGACAATTGTCTCTAAACCCTATACCCCGAACACTAGTAGTAATGTAGGAACCTGATTAAGAAACCCTGGGCCTATAACCCCAAAATAGTAGGATTCATAAACGGAGCCCTAATAAAGGCCCAGGGTGTCTTAATCAGGTTCCTACATTACCCTAAACCCTAAACCCTAAACCCTAGCTTGAAGGAACTAAGGGGTCGGAGTCAAGGCTTGGGCTCCCTCCGACAGTGCTCTCCACCGACAAGTTAAAGATCTAACAAGTAGACTAGGTTCCTGAGTAACCCCTTTATAATAAGGGTACCCTTTTTCCTACTGTTTGGTTTCTAATAAGGGGACCCTAAAACAAAAAGGGCTAAAGGGTAGTACTCAGGAACCTAGTAGACAGAATAGGGCTCCTTCAAAGGGCTCTACAAGGGTTCGAAGCAAAATCTGGGATTCAAGAACCCTTTAATGGCTCCTTTTAGGGATCTACTTGGGTTTGGAGCTTAAGGTTCAACAAAATGCAACTACGTACTAAACACGGAATCCTACCGTTCTATCGGTTAAGGTAGGCGTGGTCTTTAGGGCTTTTCGTTTTATATCCCTTCAGGGAGGGTTTGGGTCTGGAACGAGTTTAATACGGGCTCTATGAGGGTTTTTGCATTCAAGTGGTTTACGGGGTTTGGGTGTATTCTGAGTAGAGGGGCCTTGAGAATTACAACAGGGTCTTGGGGTACAGTATACCGCATAACTACTTAGTTTTGAAGGGTCAGACTACCCCGTGAGGAGATACTGCTACATGCCACCTATTCGGACCTGCGTAATTCAGGTGGGTTTTGCTTGGCCTCTGTATAGGCAGTAAACGGTTAAGCCCTGGAAGCACAAAAGCCCTACACCCCAAACGGATAGAACATGTGGGCACACCATGGTTTGTCAAGTATCGGGGGAATGCTATGCTACAAGCATCCCGGTATGGAGAGGAACAGATCATTGAGGCCCTGACATTAAGTAAGCCCCCGGTTTGTAGGCACAACCGCAAGCGAAGCTGTGATCTGCAAAGACTAAACCCGGGAACCTGTGCCCTGAACCATCCCTGGCCCCCACCCACACCATAACCCTATGGGTCCATGTACCCAAATAGTATACAGTTAGGCTTTAAAGTAGTCCCTATATAGGTACTTTGGGCCTAAGTATATACTATTTGGGTACATGGACCCTTAGGGCAAACACTCTAAGCCCTGAGTGTTGTGGAGCGTCACATCGCGGTCTCTGAGTCTGTTCAGCGTCGCAGCGCCGAGCAGCTGAACTGAGGGTTCCAGCTCGGGAGAGTTTGAGGAGGGTTTAGGGTTTAGGGTTTAGGGCTACTTGGAGGATCAAGAATCACGGGACTTACCCTAGGGTTCTAAGGACTCATATATTAAGCTTCTGGGCCCAAAGACCATACTATTTACGGCTTTTGGGCCATTCAACCCCAAACCTATACCCCCCTTGAACCAGAATGAAATACTAGTCTCTTGGGTTTTATATGAACAAAAATAGAAAAATAGCTCCTAAGGAGACTATAGAAACCTTTAGCCGCAAACACTCTTACCCTGTGATGAACACATAAGGGAGTTTCCGAAAATTGGGGTACCTCATTTTGGTTCCTTACTAGGGTACTATATTTGGGTCCTCTATTTTCGGAAGCTCCCATAACTAAACAGATTAACACGATAAACCCGCAGCCCTTGGACCCTTCAGAATTATTTTGTGGTTGAAGGGATTTAAAGGTTGAGCTTTTGGGACTTGAAAGGGAAAGGATATGGGCTTCTGTCCTTCTAAGGTCTATTTCGCACTTTAGAAGAAGCTTTTCGTGCTGAGAAGGTTGGCTTGCTTATTTGGACGATGTTTCAAACCCCGCAGACGCGTCGCAAAGAGGCACATGCGTATGGTTTTTCCCTAAGCCCTAAGCCCTAAACCCCTAAACCTAAAAACCTTAAACCTTTTCGCTCGGCTAGATTGGACCCCCAAAACCCTACAAAATAGGAGTTAACTTGCAACCCCTTCGGGGGTACTAGAATCCCTATATACCCATAGGTTAGCTTTTAGGCCCCCAGGATACTGACCAAACCCTACAAATACGACCGCCTATTGATTGGCGGGTTAGGGTTTAGGTACCAGGACCTGCCCTTGAGGGGCCTCTAATAGAGCCCTTATGGCCCTTAATAATGGGTATTTGTTTTTTTTTTGGAGGGTAGTTCGGGGGTCTAGGTCTAGAATGATAGGGCCTAACCCTTAAAACAGTCTATGGTAGAACACCGTCAGGAACCAATATTACTAATTATTCCGATCTCTCGATTCTACTACACGGAACCGAAGGCATGTCATTGGCGGATCCATCGAGGTCGAAAGACGGGTAAATCTGAACCAAAATCGAAGAATTAAAATAGGGGTCGGAATGTTGTATAAAGTCCTCCTGCTCGTAAAATATTGAAGCTTCTGGGAAGCGGGCATTCGATGGGTGTTGATTCCTTCTAAAGTCCCGTGTGCAATACCCGAAACCCTGAGCCCTAATACCCAACCAAAGGCAATCATAATTACTCCCCTCTTACAGGGGAATGGTAAACTGGATCCTTATGATAGCCCCTTAAGTCTTATAGCAATCCCTATAACCCCTTCCCGAATTCCCTACTAAGAACAGGAAGAGAAACAGTAAGACCCGGGATTTCACGTAGACACTCTGTTTGCCAAGGTTGCTCAAGTAGTACGGGGCCCTCGTGTCTAGACGACGGATTCGAGGTATACTCTTGTATACTCATACGGTTGATGGACAAAATCCTGCATTACCCATTATAAGGAATATACCATAATTCCCATAGTTTAGGGTCCTTAGGGTCATGCAGGATTTTGACCATCAGCCGTATTAAGGAATAATTACCCCTCATAGAAACCCTCATAGAACCCTTGGAAGCAGCCATTAAACGAACCCTACTCTGCTTCTATACTCTTAGGACCCCCCAAAAAGCACATAAGCAACAACTAGGATAGGGATATCCCATACAAACCCCCTTATAATGAAGCCCATTATGCCGCGGATTTACAGATTCGGGCAGCTGGGGCATCAGGGAACCTACAGTGTCCAACTTGTAATTTTGGGGCTTGACAGGAAACCTTAATAACCGTTAACCCTAAACCTTGATAACCCTAAACCCAAAACCCTAACACCAAAACCCTATGGGGATTTAGGGCTAAACCTTGGTAATCCTAAACCCTAAACCCTAAAACCAAAACCCTATAGGGATTTAGGGCTATGGGCTGTAGGGCTGAAGGTTTCTCGGTTTAGGGACTTGAGGTTTAAGGCCTCGGAGTTTCGAAGGGTTTCGGAAACCCCAAACCATGGTGCCCTAATAGAGCACGGGGATCCCAAAACCTAGCATTTTAAGGGCTCTACCCTCTGATTATGGGCTGATAACCTACTTTTTTTGTAGGCTTTGGTGATTATCCTGGGGAGCTAAAGGTTAACCTCTGGGTATATAGGGAATATAGTATCCCAAAAAAGTTAAAGGTTACCTATTCACTACTAGGCAAAAAAACCCAAATAAAAGACCATGGGCCAGGGCGTCACAAGTAGGGCTTGGGGTTCCTGTTAAGGACACCATAGGTTTCTATATAATCGGGTTCCCTTTAACTGGGTTCTTGTTAAGGAGCTTAGTTTAAGTTACCAGAATAGGGATCTATAGTAAACATCTTTAAGGAGCTTAGTTTAAGTTACCAGAATAGGGATCTATAGTAAATAACAAAGTTTCCTGATGTTGGTAACTTAAATAAAATCCCTTACTTAGAGGTTCATGGGACTTACTTAGTAACTAGGGTTATAATTAAGGTAACTACACTTAGATGTACTTATAACCCCAATTAGGGTACTTATAACTGTACTTACTAAGTCCCATGAACCTCCAAGTAACAAGAGCCCAGTTAAGGGTTTAGGGTTTAGGATCGACTCCTAAACCAAATAGAAGACCATGTGCTGGCCATGTCGATGCATGCGGGGGTTTAGGGGTTTAGGGTTTAGGGTTTCGGGGGCTTCGGGATTTAGGGTTTTAGGGTTTAGGGTTTAGGGGTTTAGGGGTTAGGGTTTCGGGTTTTGGGGTTTAGGGGTTCAGGGTTTAGGGTTTAGGGGTTTAGGGTTTAGGTGATCGGGCGGAGCCGACAAGCGCTGCGACACCGACGGCTAGCCGTCAACTGGTTAGCAGGTGGTGCATGCCCGATGGTTGCAGTGTTAAAGTTCATGCCACTTTATGCGGGTTTGTGGCATCGGTTGGCCGTAGGGTGTTGATTTTGTCGGATGTTATAGTAAGGCCTGCGTGTCCATGTGCCTCGTAAATATGTTGGCCTCAAAAAATTCCGACAACAACCACTTCAGGGTCAACGTACGGGTATATGCTAAATGCATTTTACGGATGCCCCTAAACCCTAAACCCCTAAACCCTAAACCTACAGGAACCCTTCAGGGAAGCCCCTCATGATGAGCCTCATCTCCACCCCCCGAATTTCCCAACCCAAGAAAAGGACCCCCCCATTTTGCAGAGCACCCCCTCTTCCCTGGGCCTTTAAGTAACCAGGGAGAAAAAAGTATAAACTTTTATTTCATAATGGTTCCTCTAAAAAAAGTATAAACTTTTATTTCATAAGGGTTCCTTTAATAAAAAGAAGTATTAAAGTCTGTTACTCCAAAGCCCAGTTCCAAAACCATCAAAGTCCATAGCACGCCTTCCACCAAGCCCTAAAGAACCCGGGAGCAGCCTCTACCACCCTCGGTTTAGGGTTTAGGGTTTTAGGGGTTTGGGGTTTAGGGTTTAGGGCCCTAACCCCCCACCCCACAAAGATCAATTCCTTATCATCTGAGAGAAGGCTCTCTCCTTCAATAACCGGGCCAAGAAAGTTAAACTTTATAAGATAGCCCAAATATATATGGCCAAGAAGTTTGAAGTTCCCCGATTGGCTGTCTAAGTCAGTTGTTGTGCAGATCTCCTTACCAGTGGCTTAGGGTTTAAGGGATGGGGTTTAGGGTTTTGGACCAACCCCCCGCCGGAGTGTCCTGAGCTGGCATATGGGCGTCTTAGACGCGCATATACCCAAACGTCGAAAGCTATGCATCTGTATTGGGTGGCATTGGCAGAGCATCATGCTCGTGAGGCCATTGTGATGATGGCAACAGACATGTGGTTGCAATAGGAAGACTGAACGCCTTGCACGAGAGTTATCACACGGTACGCAATCTGAGCAACGCCTATCATGACTGGACTTGCAATCAGAAGAACAAGCCGTCCTTGTCGTCGTCGCACCAGCATTAACATAGAAGTAGAAGCCGAAGTGAGTGGGGAGTGGGAGGAGCAGGAGCAGGAGGCAGTAGCAGAAGCAGCAGCAGCTGCAACGGTCGTCGTCCTTATGTGGGGCAGCAGTAGTTCGATACGGGCGGTGGCGACACTACAAATAGCCGTCGTCAAACTCGCTGTCGTCCACAAAGACCCGGTCATCCATCATGGCTCTTGTATACAAGATATAGATATAGAGATACAGAGCTACAGAGGTATAGAGACATACATACATACATACATATATATGTATATATGTATGTATATATATATATGTATATATATATATATATATATGTATATATATATATATATATATATTTGTATACACATATATATATATGGGGTTACCATATAGCTAACCCCCCCNTACATCAGCCTGATTGGCCCCCCCGATAGTAAGGATTTTACAGTCCCCTTGACCACCCCAGTATTGGATCTGACTCAAAATGCGCCTTACTCGGAAACTTAAGACCGATCTTAAGATCATAAGCTGTTCCCATTGGTAGCCTTCGTACTGTACTGGATACTTCCCTGAACAGAAACCCAGACCAGTGGCCTCACCAACAGGTTAATTAATCCAGATGTAGCTGCGGTATCCGCAAC
>BGNK01000027.1:253967-377830 GCA_003297005.1 Symbiodinium sp. clade A Y106 | reverse complement strand
TGGTCTGTGTTAAAGTTGCGATACTAGCTTTCTATTGACCCCAAAACTGATCCGAATAATGTCCTGGTTATTACCCGGTCTATTGTATAGTACTGACGCTAAGCGGACTCGAATCGCAAAAGTGATGACATTGGAACTTTATATTGACAGCACTAATTCGTAACGCGCGCAAACAACACATGAAAAACACACTCTTTGCTTGGAAAAGCTTGGTCTTGGAGTGAAATACCGAGGTTTCTCAGGAAAAAGGTGGTTTTNATATTGACAGCACTAATTCGTAACGCGCGCAAACAACACATGAAAAACACACTCTTTGCTTGGAAAAGCTTGGTCTTGGAGTGAAATACCGAGGTTTCTCAGGAAAAAGGTGGTTTTGGGAAGGAAAACCAACTTTTTCCTAGGGAAAACCAAAAAACCAAAAAAAACATCTTTTGAGACACTATGCGGTCAGACACCAAAAAGATGGTTTTTTTGGTTTTCCCTAGGAAAAAAATGGTTTTGGACGGGAAACCAACTTTTTCCTAAGGAAAAAGATGGTTTTGGACAGGAAAACCAACTTTTTCCTAGGAAGAAGATGGTTTTGGACAGGAAAACCAACTTTTTCCTAGAAAAAAGATGGTTTTGGGCAGAAAAAACAACTTTTTCCTAGGAAAAACAAAAAAAAACAAAAAAAACATCTTTTGGGAAACTATGCGGCCAAACTCCCAAAAGATGTTTTTTTTGGTTTTCCCTAGGAAAAAGTTGGTTTTTCTGCCCAAAACCATCTTTTTCCTAGGACAAAGTTGGTTTTGGACAGAAAAACCATCTTTTTCCTAGGAAAAAGTTGGTTTTGTACAGAAAAACATACTTTTTCCTAGGAAAAAAATGGTTTTAGACAGAAAAACCAACTTTTTCCTAGGTTTTGGGCAGAAAAACCAACTTTTCCCTAGGAAAAAGATGGTTTTGGGCAGAAAAACCAACTTTTTCCTAGGAAAAAAGATGGTTTTGGGCAGAAAAACAACTTTTTCCTAGGGAAAACAAAAAAAACAATCTTTTTAGAGTTTGGCCGCATAGTTTCCCAAAAAATGTTTTTTTGGTTTTTTTTGGTTTTTCCTAGGAAAAAGTTGTTTTTTCTGCCCCAAACCATCTTTTTCCTAGGAAAAAGTTGGTTTTCCTGTCCAAAACCATCTTTTTCCTAGGGAAAAAGATGGTTTTTCTGTCCAAAACCATCTTTTTCCTAGGGAAAACCAAAAAAACCATCTTTTTGGAGTTTGGCCGCATAGTGTCTCAAAAGATTGTTTTTTTGGTTTTTTTGGTCTTCCCTAGGCAAAGTTGGTTTTGGATTGGGAGGGTACAGTGCTGCCGTTGACTTCGTGCTCACGTCGAACCTCAATGAGTTGACTGACATGTCCTGTTGAAATGGGAGATTGATTTCAGTAGACCTTGAGAGATACAGGATCCGGACCTCACATCGAACGTGAATGAGTTGACTGACACGTTCTCTTGAAATCTGAGTTTGTTTTCGGTAGTTTTTGAGAGATACAGAATCCGGACCTGCCGNGGGGGGGGGGGGGGGTACCATATATATATATATATATATCGAAACAAACAGACATAGATATAGATATTATTAAGAGCATAGATACATGCATTGAAGTCAGACCCTACAGTCACTTGGAACTCAAGATCCCACCCGGAGCCCATCGCCGGGCTCGGAGTCGCTCGATCTGCTTTCAAACCCTAGGGGTCCATGTACCCAAAGAGTATTCCTTTAAGGGTTCCTTTAAAGGGTTCTGTAGGGCTTAAGGGTTGTATAGGGATTGGGTTTAGGGTATAAGGGTCCATGTACCCAAAGAGTATATACTTTGGCACCAAAGTTCCTACATAGGGACTACTTTAAGGGCAAGGCATATACTATTTGGGTACATGGACCCTTAGGGAAAGGTCTGAGCCAAGGGTGTGCCACTAAGGGGACCCATGCCCAGATCTTCCAAAAGGGTTTAGTGGGTTGGGTTTTGAGTCTTAGGGTTCAGGGTTTAGGGGACCTATGCCCAGATCTTCCAAAAGGGTTTAGGGTTTTGGGTTTAGGGGATCCATGTCCTGATCTTCCAAAATCCCTTAATTAACTGAGGACTTAAACTGTAGTAGGACCGCTAACATGACTTAAGGTATCTTCCTGAAATCCCTTACTTAAGGACTATACCGACTACACCTTAAATTGTAACAGGGATGCCCATAAGATTTAAGGTCTCCTTTTTTAAGTACTGAAGGCATATTGGATACAGGAACCCTTAGGGACCCCTCTCAAGATTTAGGGTATCCTTAACTTACTCCCCCAATAAGCCACACAAATACAAGGTTAAACTTTCCGATTCCTACTAAACCATAAGAACCCAAAAAGCTTAAAGGTTAGGTATTGGGTATCCGTAAGTCATGAAGGGATATTGGAAGATCTGGGAATGCCAGACAGGTCCTCTGCCCGGAAGGCATCGGTCGCTCAGCGCGACCTAACGGTTGATGATACAAATCCTAGGGTTCCTTTAAGGGATCTATACGGGTACCTTCAAGGGGTTCCTTTCAGGGATCTTTTATGGTTTTAGGGTTTAGGGTGATGATGCAAATCCTGCATTACTTTAAGGACCCTAAACTATTGGAATTATGGTATATTCCTTATTATGGGTTGTGCAGGATGTATATCATCAACCGCAAGTAAGCAGCAAGCAGTACGAGTTCGCAAGGTGCGCCCGCCGACGCATGTGCGCAACATCTCATTCGAGATGGCTGAGTTGGGCATGGCGGGTGACATTGCACTCAAAAGCTCGACGTTCCCACAATGTGGCTGCACAGTGCTTCCTAGTTGCTGAGATCCATCCCCAAGAAGAGGCTTGTCACGGTCTAGGGTTTAGGGTTCAGGGTGGGTTTAGGGTTTAGAGTTTAGGGTTTAATTTGCGCGATGCATCGTACAAACCCAAAAGGTTGAGGCTGGAAGGTTTAAACCTTCCGGTATCCGACCGCCTTTCAAAGATGAGCCAAAACTTGCATTTTTTTGCCGATCCCTACCAAGCACGGTTTAGGGTTTAGGGGTTAGGGTTTAGGGTTTAGGGGTTTAGGGTTTAGCAAACCATAAACCAAGACACACAGAAATGAAGCAAATACCCAAGAGCCATGAAGGTAAGTTTCAGGCTTCAGGTTGGCCAAAATGGAAGTTTCCGAAAATAGGGGACCCAAATATAGTACTCTAAATAGTAGGATCCGTTTTTTATAAGGGCCCCAAAATAATTGATAATGCATCCCTAATTTTCGGAAACTCCCAGTAGTAGTTTATGGCCCCTAGATCAGAATTCCTTACCCCTACACCGGGTTCTTGTTAAGGATATTGTTTTAAGTTACCATAATCTATAGTTTGTATTATGGTAACTTAAATTAGATTAAACTCCTTAACCAGTACCCAGCACAACGAGTAGGGTTTTCGGGTGCACGTGAAGATCTTTGTAGGTTTAGAGGTTCAAGGTTTGGGGTTTTTCCAGGTTCAGGGCTTTGGGTTTAGGGCTTCAGGTTTCAGGGTTAATGGGGTCTAGGGCCTTGTGCTTCAGGGTTCAGAGTTTAGTGATTTCGGGGTTAGGGTCCCAGGAGTGTAGCATTGCACGAATGGAAAACCTGGCCATCCTATCCGCTCACACCTTTTCGGCAGGACTTTCAGGGCTTAGGGTTAAGGGTTGTGTTTAGGATGTACGGTTTACTCACTGATGTAGACCCTGTCTTGGTGAATAGTAGGATTCCCAAAATTTATCAGGACCCCTAAGTAAGGTACTCCGATGTTCAAGAAGCAACCCAAACAAATTGCCTCAGTTCGAGAAGCCACATGAAAGAAATCGGCGTGCCGCAAAATCTGGCAGACTATGCCGTGCAGGAGCAACGCAATATGCCGTGGCAACTAGCTGTAACACAATGCATCATGCATGGCATGCATGATCAAATTCAATAACATCGCACTGACCATCCACAAACCCTGCCCAACACCCTTGAGCCGCCGAGCCTGACCCTAAACCTCAAACCCCCAAACTCCTAAAATCCAAGGTGCTCCTATCTTCGGACCCTACCGCACACCCGCCTCAGACCCACTACTTTGAACCCCTTGAGCCCATGATTCGACATAGTAACTACTTCAGGTAATCACTTGGATATATACAGGGAAGTCTCTCTTCTCAAGTAGCCGGGCCCAGAAAGTTCAAACCTTTCTAAGCTTGACCAAATATTCCATGCTGAAAAGTGCTAAGCTCTCCCGTTGGCTCTGTAAGAAAAAATGAAGATCAAGGCTTATTCTTTTCCTAAAACAACAGCCACAAATCATAAACACTAAAAGCAAAAAACAAACTAAACCACAGGATCAGATGCTCTGAAGATGGCCGTGGCCCCAAAAAAACAGCCCTACCGATCCTACCCACCATTGTCGGTTTCATACAGGGTTTAGGGTTAAGTGCTATAGAGGTTGTGTAGGGCTTCATGAAGTTTTCTGGCGTTTTCGGGGTTTAAAACATCCAGAAAGTATTGCTCGGGTTTGGGATAGTAGTTTTGCTAGGCTTTTCTTGCGGGAATACAGGGTTATTCGGTACTGGAGCCCTTTGGGAACCTACAACTCCAACCAACAGCTAAAGCATAATATACAAGCCTGCATGATTGCCAACGATATTCCTTACGGTGCGTTCAAAGGCTTTTAGAAGGGACACTGTAAAGGCCGCATAAGGGTGTAGCATTAGGGTTTAGTATGTGCCTCAAAAGGCTTTTAAAAGGGATACTGTAAAGGCCCCATGAGGGTGTAGCATTAGGGTTTAGTATAGAAGCCTGCCAATATCACGTGCTTAGGCTTCTGTATTAAAGTTATGCTAGTATATCCCGAAACCCAATTCGAATTACCTGTACCAACCCCCCGTAATACCCCCCCTACGCTCACATAGAACCCTTTAAAGGAACCCTATTCTACTTGTTAAGGCCCTTAGTTTTACGCACCTCAGCCCAAGCTCGAACCTTTGTCATGCACACCGGAGTTTAATTAAGGACTACACCTTCAATCAGAATAAGGACCCCCCTGCAATCCAAGGTCTATTCTTTTCCTTAAGTAAAATCTTTGTTGGATCTCTGTGTATTTTCAGCTTCGGATTGCAAGGCTGGGTGCTATGCGCTGGCCATTGCTGCCGAATACAGGGGCCTTACTAATTGGAATAGGGTAGCTTACTGAGTTCCTAAACCCTGAACCCCTAAACCCCTAAACCCTAAACCCGACCCCTGCAGTATGGATGTCAATGCGATGCGGAATGCCCCATGCTTGTCACGGGGAGTCCGTCCTGACGGGTCATGCCCGGTGCAAGGGACTGCTTCACCTAATGTACTTAAATATTTTAATAGAGGTATGGGGGTATGGTGTAATATCTATATATATATATACACACATATATACATATATATATATGTACATATATATAGATATATAAATATATTTAGGCTTCTACGTTGAGGCCTTGCTGTTGGTTAACCCCGGGTCTACATTAATGGTGGAATCTCTCGTCGCCCGAAAGCTTCAGCCCTCAGGGTATCCTACTAGTATGATGCTCCACACCCTAAACCCTAAACCCCTAAACCCTAAAGCCTTTGAGCCCGAAATGTAAACTCGAAAAGAATAGGCTGCAATAGGCTTGCTCACCGCTATTTCATGGTGCCCCATGCCTTGCTTCAGGCAACCTACCAGTATATGGGTTTCAGATATGCCAGTACCCTAAACCCTAAACCCCAAACCCCTCAACCCCCAAAGCTCCTAAACCCTAAGAACCAGATTAGAAATCCTGGTCCTATAACCCCAAAATAGTAGGGTTCAAATAAGGAATCCTTATAAAGACCCAAGGTTTCTTAATCAGGTTCCTACACTATCTCTGAGTATAGTATACCCCCAAACCCTGTAAGGCCCCTATCTCAGAGTACCCTTGCAGTATCCCTTATAAAGATCCCCTTTTAAGAAGCCTACATTATCTTCCTTCAGCTCGGCGGTTCTTGGTAGCTTCAAGTCTAAACCCTAAACCCTAAACCCCTAGAGCCCCTAAACCCCAACGCCCTTAAACCCCAAAGCCCCTAAACCCTAAAGCCCCTAAACCCTAAAGCCCCTAAACCCCAAAGCCCCTAAACCCTAAAGCCCCTAAACCCTAAAGCCCCTAAACCCTAAAGCCCCTAAACCCTAAAGCCCCTAAACCCTAAAGCCCCTAAAACCTAAAGCCCCTAAACCCTAAAGCCCCTAAACCCTAAGCAGTTCTGCTGTTTCGATCCTTCGGGGGGGCCGGGGAACTCCTTGGGTCTGAGACCCGACGCCCAAGCATATCTCAGGGCCCAAACTCAGACCCCCGGGAGGGGGGGTTTAGGGTTTAGGGGTTTAGGGGTTTAGGGTTTAGGGGTTTAGGGGTTTAGGGGTTTAGGGTTTAGGGTTTAGGGTTTAGGGTTCCCAGACCCCCGGGAGGATGCAAAAAGTAGATCCCTCAATGGGGGTTCGGAAACTCCCAGATCAAACTTGGCCCAGCAACCCCTGGGGCTTCCACGCCTCTGTCAACCCGCCGGTTTGACAGCCCTTAGGGTTTACCTTGGGATCCACAAACCTACCGTTTTAAAGGGTTCTACACTCTAATTAAGGGGTCATAACCTACTATTTTGTAGGGTTTGGGGATGGGTTTATGGTTTAGGGTTTAGGGTTCCCAGACCCCCGGGAGGATCCAAAAAGTAGATCCCTTCATGGGGGTTCCTATAAAGTACCCTTAGTAGCATAGGGCCCCAAATTAGCGGATCTACTTTCTAGATCCTCCCGGGGGTCTGGGTTTTGGGTTTAGGGTTTAGGAATCACGAACCGGACCCTAAAAAACCTACAATCTAGGGTTTAGGGTTCAGAGAACCACGACCTAGACTCTAACAAACCTACATTTTCGGGTTTAGGGTTTAGGATTCAGGGTTTAGGGAATCACGAACTGGACCCTTAGAAACCTACACTACGGGAACCTTTTTCACGATTCCTGCTATACGCGCCTATATTTTCCAGACTTTTCGGGGTTGAGGGAATCTATGAATCAGCAAGCTTATGATTTGTTGCCAGACCTTAGAAACCTCTTGTAAAGCCCTATACAACTATACAACCCCTATAAAACCCTTGGGTGCGTTATGGCTTATGGTTTGCAAGCTCACCCAAATGGGTTAACCTCGGAGCTTTCTCCGCTATAAGTCTATAGCTGCCTCTTTCTGAAGCAAAACCCGCGGTTTAAGGTTCAGGGCTCATTCAGCCATAGACTTGGTATCTTAAACTATGCCCAAAATCCAAAGACTCCAATATCCTTTAACTAAGGAATAGTCCTTAAATCATATTAGGGATCCTTCCATAATTTGAAGTATATTCCTTCATTAAGGGATATTGGAGTCTCTGGGAACTACAGGAAGTTTCAAGCCTACGACGTCAACAGCTAAACCCTAAAGCTCTAAGCCCCTCAAGCCTGAAGCCCTAAAGTCTTAGCCGTTGAACTCTGCCGTTAGACTTAGTTGCTGAGTTCATAAGCCCCAAAACGTGTACACTTTTGGTTTTAAAGTGGGTGATATTATCCCTAAAAGTGTAAAGTGTATCCACTCAGCTACTAAGTAGAAGCCCCAGTCGAGCCACCTCTCTTTACAGTGGGCTCAGGAATGTTGCGACGGTGGCATCGAGAGAAGGCGTGAGGCCTTGCAAGCGGCTTATGTTCCTAAGTCATAGGGAACCTTAAGGGGGGTAATGGGGAGGGGGGTAGGGGACTATACTTCCTTAAATAGGCCTTATTAAGTCCTTATTGTGGGCATTCAGGCTCCCTACCCCCCCTCCCCCTTACTCTCCTAGGGGTCCCTATGAATGTCCTTAAGGGTCCGCGTGCCTAATGTAGGAACCTGATTGAGAGACCCTGGCCCTATGACCCCAAAATAGTAGGATTCATATAAGGGACCCTAATAAAGGCCCAAGGTTTCTTAATCAGGTTCCTACATTAAGGGTCCACGTAGGGTCCAGGGCTTCGGGTACACTTGACCCTCAACGGGGTTCCTGTACAGATACTCAAGGGGCCAAAGCATATTCATATACTGTAATATAGGGGCCTTAATAATTAGAATTGGTTTTCGGGCCCATTTTTCTATACTTATAGCAAGGAACCACCCAAAATAGTATAGGTAATTACAAAGGCATCTAAAGTACTGCATGGGTTCATGCACCCCCTAGGTCTTCTGTTTTAAAACTGCCACATTTAGGTTTTGATCATAGGATATCATAGGTTTAGGGTTTAGGGTTTAGGGGTTTAGGGGTTTAGGGTTTAGGACTTAGGGGTTTAGGGTTTAGGGGTTTTTGGTTTAGGGTTTATCATAGGGGCATGGCGGCAGGCGGGGGGCCGGCGGGGGGCTGCAGGTTTCGTGCAGAGACAAGCTCTAATAAAGCCGCTAGCCTCACCTGCAAATGTGCCGACCCAGAGACTTCAAGACCCCTTCATTAAGGAATATACCTTAAATTATAAGAGGATCCCTAATATGATTCAATAAATATTCCTTAATTAAGGGATATTGGAGTCTCTGAGGAGCCGACAAGCATGCATACGCTCCACCCTAAGTGCCCTTGCGACTCTAGTCCCGGCAAGCCTAAACCAGGACCAAGTCTCTCACAAGCATGAGCACCAACCTCTTAAGGCCATCGCAAAAAATCAGCACACACCACAAAACTTTTCCGCGTAGGCACACTGCGGCCGGTTCCTGCAGCATAAAAGCGGACTCACCAGTTCGAATAGAAGTTGAGAACTGCCATACTTGGAGGATCATGGGACTTAGTAGTACTCTAATCGGGGCTATAAGTAATTATGAGTACGGCTACGCTGTCTTCAATTCTAGTTTCTAAGTCTGTGAGCCTTTTATTCCTGAATTGCTAAGAACTTGCACTGGCATTCATTGTAAACACAAACTTTTGAAAAGAGGTCCCCGAGGAAATCCCTATACAACCGCTTGCTGACATGTGCTTGTTTGGTGATCACGATGCTTCATGTAATATGGGGGCCTAAAAAATTACCAATACTGTTTCGGGGCTTCCTTACTATGAGTATTGTCGAGTATTATTGGCCCCAAAACTTTTAAGGCCCCTATATTAAGCATACAAGTACACTTGTTTGCAAGTTTCCGGGAATAGGGGACCCTAATATGGTACCCCAAGTGGTAGGATCCTTGGTATAAGGACACCAAAATAAGGTACCCCTCATTTTCGGAAACTCTAAGCCCTTGCAGAGCCCTTTAAAGGAACCGCTATAGTACCCTTATAGTAACCCTTTACAGGAAGCCTAAGGTACCCTGGGTAAAGACAATATTAAGGCCCCTGCATTAAGTCGACTTATATCCTAAAGCCCTGCTAAAATTACGAAGGTCCTCTACTAATTCGAGGTACCCCGATGTCGTATTTCGATCAAAGCCGATGTCCAAACCCTAAACCTGTTCAAGCCAAAGCCGTATCCATGTAAAGACCCCTGATAAAGACCCAAGGTTTCTTAATCAGGCTTCTACATTAAACTGCAGGCGTTTACCCTAAACCCTAAACCCACCCTAAACCCTAAACCCACCCTAAACCCTAAACCCACCCTAAACCCTAAACCCTAAACCCACCCTAAACCCTAAACCCTCCATCAAAACCGACGTCTGAGTAGCCGGCCACGACCTTCACAGCTGAATCCTGGGCTGTTCTCGGCCCAGGGACTCCCAAACCCCCGCAATTGCGGCTTCCTTTAAAGGGCTCCTTTAAGTCATCTTGGGTTTCAGGGTTTAGGGTTTGGGGTATCTATAGGGCTCCTTTAAAGGGCTCCTTCAAGGGATCTATGGGCTTCCTCTAAGGGTTGACTTGGAGGACCACGGGACTTGTAAGTGCCGTAGATGGGGTTTTACGAAATTATGAGTATGGCTATCCTGAGGCCTCCAAAACCCTCGATGAAGACATATCCCGGAACCCTAAACCTCTAAACCCCTGAACGACTACGCCTGCACCCCTAAACCCTTAAACTCTACTTAAAGGCCCAAGGGACTTAGCAAGTCAGATTATACGTAGCAAGTCAGATTATACGTAAGGAAAGTATTCTGATAGCCCGACTTAGGGGACTTAGAACTGCAATTATAGTCCCCTGAGCCTCAAGTTCCATAAACAATTAAGTAGAGCCTAAACCCTAAACCCTTAAAGGAAACCTTTTAAAGGAGCCCTAAAAGGAACCCTTAAAGCAGCCCGTAAAGGAAACCATTACCCAGACCACCGGGAGGATCTAGAAAGTAGATGTTAAGGTATTTAATGTAAGTTGCCATAAATTTAGGGTTTCTTAAAGGATCCCCCCTTAAAGGGTTTGAGGGTTTAGTTTTGTGGATCCTCCAAGGGGTCTTGTACCCTAAACCCTAAAGCCCTTATAGTACCCTTATACCCCAAACCCTACCTTGGGATCCCTCTAATTAAGGAGTCATAACCTGCTATTTTGTAGGGTTTGGGGATACAGGTACCCCCTAAACCCTAGTACCCTTCTAGGAACCCTTTGCAGGAAGCCTCTGTGGGTTCCTCTAAGGGTTCCTCTAGGGGCTCCAGGCCAGGGTCCTTTAGGGGTTACTGTAGGGGTTCCTACAAAGGTTCCTTGAAGGGTTGCTATAGGACGCCTTCGTAGTTTCTGAGTTCATAAGCCCCCAAAAGTGTACATTTTTAGTTTTATAGTGGGTGATATTATCCCAAAAGTGTAAAATGTATCCACTCAGCTACTAAGTAAAGGTTGCTATAGGATGCCTTTAAGGGTTCCTTGGTCTGGCTGGCCAGACAAAACCAGGAGTGTGCTTTTCAAACTCAAAGCCAAAAGCCCCAACCTTCCATCCACGGTTTAGGGTTTAGGGCTTAAGTTTTAGTTTTAGGGTTCACGGTGCACTCTAAACTTTCCTCAACCCTGAACCCTCATATGGCAACCTGTAACCCTTAAATTACATCCTCAACCCGGCAACATCCTACCGCAACCCGAGGGCTCGAGTCAGCTAAACACTGTGCTACTGGGTGATGTGAGAATCATGTGATTGGTATCTTGGTCTTACCACCCCAATAAGCCACAAAAATAAAAGGTTGAACTTTCCGATTCCTACTAAAACTATAGGAACCCAAAAGTTTAAAGGGGCATCTAAGTAGTATTCACGTACCTGGAGCTCAATGAGACATCAGCTTTTGAAATATGCATTTCTGACCTGTACGGGCATGCAGTGCTTTGTCTGCAGCAATCCTCAGCTACGCTACACTAGTAAGTACTACGACGACGACCACGACGACGACGACGGCGGGGCGGCGGTGTGCATCATCACATGTCACCCCCGATCCATCGACACAGACCAGCTAAGGCCGATCGGCACTCATAGCTCTGGTGTGGCACAGATTCTGCAGCTCACCCTGAACAACTTTGCTACCACCATCAAAGACAGGATGACCCCAACTCACGAGAGTTTCGTCACTGAGAATGGCGGCAAAAGCGCGACGAGAGGCTTGGATCTCTAGCACATTCTTCAGCTGGTCCTGCACAGCACTACTGTCACCACCAAAACCGTCATCGCCCCAAGTGACCACAAAACCGTAGTCAAGAATGGCAGCACAAGCTTGTGCAGTAGCTGGGATCGCTCCCACATTCCTTCAGCTTGTCCTGCACAGCACTACTGTCACCGCCATAGCTAGCATCGCCCCAGGTCACGAGGGAGCCATTGGCAAGAATGGCAGCAAAAGCTCCGTCAATGGTTTGGATCTGCTGCACATTTTGCAGCTGGTCCTGCACGGCACTGCTGTCACCGCCCGCCCATTCAGCACCCCAGGTCACGACGAAATTACCACCAAGAGTGGCAGCAAAAGCGCGGCGAGAGGCTTGGATCTGCTGCACACTTTTCAGCTGATCATGCACGGGACTGCTGTCAGCACCAGTGGACCCACGGCCCCAGGACGCCACGGATCCGTCTTCCAGAATGGCAGCAAAAGCTGCAGCAGAGGCTTGGATCTGCTGCACATGCTTCAGCTGGTGCTGCACAGCAGTACTGTCACGACCAGACTCTGCGTTACCCCTGGTCACGACAAAGCCATCGGCAAGAATGGCAGCAAAAGCTCCGTCAGTGGCTTGGACCTGCTGCACGTTCTTCAGCTGGTCCTGCACAGCACTACTGTCACCACCATAGTGAGCCCCACCCCAGGTGACGACGGACCCCATCCCGAAGAATTTCAGCGAAAGCGTTTTCGGAGGCTTGGATCTGCAGCACATTCTTCAGCTGATCCTGTAAAGCTCCACTGTGTCAACACCACGCCATGTCACGGCAAAGCCATCACAACAAATGGCACGAGAGGCTTGGACCTGCGGCAGATTTTTGAACTGGTGCTCCTCAGCACTGCTGCTACCGACATAGCCAGCATCAATCAAGGTCGTGACCGAATAGCCAAAATCACCCCGTACTACCACCGATCCATCAGCAAGAATTGCAGCAAAAGCGTGGTCAGTTGCGTTGATCTGCAGCACATTTTGCAGCTGAGCCTGCGCAGCACTACTGTCACCGCCAGAGGCTGCACGACCCCAGGTCACGACCGACCCGCCGCCGAGAATGGCGGCAAAAACACAAGTAGTGGCACATGCCTGAACTCGGTTGACATGCATGGTCAGCAACTCACCATCTTGAATCGGGGCATCCTTTATTCGACAGCAACAGGTCAGAGCACTTCCGGATGCATTAACCAATTGCCCTCTTCCGATTCCAAGCGCGGCAGAGGCACGAAAAGCCAAGGTGCCCACTGTTTCTTCCAAGCCGACTTCCACGGCAGCTGTCTTGCCACTGAGGACTGCAACTTCCACAACAATCGACATCTTGCGAGACATGCACAGCAGCTTGAAGCTTAACATACCCATACAACAGGGGCGCACCAAAAACAAAAACTCATCAGCTTCAACCGGTTCGGTCAGTGTCGGTCTTGCCGGGTGTCTGTCCTTAATTTTAGTTGCTGAGTTCATAAGGCCCAAAAAGTGTACACTTTCCGTTTTATAGTGGGTAATACTATCCCAAAAAGTGTAAAGTGTATCCAGTCAGCTACTAAGTAATTGAAGCAAGAATTGAAAGAGCAGCTACTTTATGAGCAATTGTCTGGCAGGACAATGAACATATGGGTAGGTGTCAATATTTTTGGTCCCTTTTGGGGTCCCTATTATAATACGGCACCTATTATTTATAGGGTACCCAAAAAGGGGCCATAATTTTGACAACCACCCATATGCAACGTGCGGCCCATCCCTATAACCCAAGTCCTACTCCTGCTTGAACCCGGTTGGAACAATGAGTGGCAGTAATGTAGGAACCAGATTAAGAAACCTTGGGCCTTTATTAGGGTTCCTTATATGAATCCTACTAGTTTGGGGTTATAGGCCCAGGGTTTCTTAATCAGGTTCCTACATTAGCCTGTATTCCCGATCTCACCATACTATGATATGTCCAGAACCATTCCAGCACGTAGTGCAGCCGTCATGTCAATGCCTGAGCCCTTATGATACCCTCACAACAACCGCAGAATCCCTGCGACACGACTCAAAATCGAGACCCTGAGCGGCGAAGCTCTAAACCCTAAGGCCCACAACCCCAACACCGGAACAGCCCCCGTTTAAAAAGTATCCCTGAGGATCCCCGATACACCCCTGACCTTAACCCCGAAACCCAAAGCCCCTAAACACTAAACCCTATACCCATAAAACCTAAACCCCTAAATCCTAAACCCCTAGACTATACCAAAAACAATAATATCTGTAGGCCGTTCTTTTCGGAGCTTTTAGAGTGGTGTGAGTTGCACCGCGTTGTTGCTTAGGGTGTAGGGTTCAGGGCTGTGCTCAAAGGTTCATGAGATTTAGAAACCAGGAATGTGATTAAGTTTGCTGTACCTACAGCAAATTACAGCCCAAGATAAGGTACTTATAACTGTACTGACTAAGTCCCCTAAACCGCAAAACCCTAGAGAACACTTATAGCCTATAGAAACCCTACAGAAACCCTTGTAGAAATGCTAAATCGCCCTTGATCCTCCAAGTAGCGTTTAGGGTTCATGGCTTTGGGGTTTAGGGTCTTGGAGTTTACTTTGTCTATTTAGCAGAAGTTGACCCTAGGCCCTTAAAACCCCATTCCTCACCTCTGGCAACCGAAAAGCTAGGCATTATAATACAAGCCATATGAAGTTGGAAAATGGGTTAACGATGAATAGTGCTGGCGTATCCTGAATTCTACTCACGGTATGACGGGAATGATGTTCCAACTTTCTGGTCTTTCGGGTTACAACCCGAAAAGCCCTACCTAGCATGGCCAATGCACCTTACAAACAGGATATGACCCTCAGGAATCGGCAAACTTCTCTTTCTAAACGTACCTTGGTTACTCTACGTTAATCCCAATACCTTCGAACTAAATCCTCAACCCTGAGACCCATACGATAAACCCTAAACCTCATCGAAACGTAAAGCCTCGTGTCCAAGACCTGACCCCAAAGAAACTTTGATAGACCGATGATAGAAGCATTAAATCACACAGTTGGGTTTTAGGGTTCGGGGTTTAGGGTTCAGGGTTTAGGTTCTAGGGTTTAAGCTTTACTGTTCCGGGTTTAGGTTTTAGGATTTAAGGTTTAGGGTTCAGGGTTTACGGTTCTTTTTTAAAAGGTGGGGTGACGGTCTCTTCGGTTCAGGGTTCAGGATTCAGAGTTTAGGGTTCAGCTACAAAGGCCTTAATAATTAGAATAGGGTTTTGGGGGGCGCATTATACTAAATCTTCTTTTCTACGGAACCCCCAGAATAGTATAGTAGTTATTTAGGCCCCTGTAGTATAGTACCCTTATAGTATCCCTTAGCTGCGTCTGAGACGGCGACCCCTTGTCCAACTCATCAGTGCTCACCTCGGCTGCCCAAGAGGTCCATGATGCTTGAAGTTCCTTTAGGGTTTAGGGCTTAGGGGTCCCTTTAAAGGGTCCTATAAAGGATGTATAGGGTTTAAGGATTAGGATTTAGAGTGGGGTCCTGAAGGGTGTAAGGGTGTTATACCACTGCTTTCAGGGGTTTCATATAATTGTTGCATAGGGCTGTCCGACTTTTGGGAAGGGTGTCTATGCATCGAAAACGTTACGGACGTTTGTACGCAAGAACAATCTATAAAGAATTACACATATGAAGCTGAGGGGAGTGTAGGGTTTCGTGATGAATATATGGTTGGTTGTCAAAATCATGGCCCCTTTTTGGGTCCCTATTATAGTACGGCACCTATTATTTAGCGTACCCAAAAAGGGACCCCAATTTTGACAACCACCCATATGGGTCGAGCAGCTACGTAAGGGTCGAGTAGTTAACAAAGCTTTCTTTGCGTTTGAAACGGATCCTGTGGAAGGGGAACCCAGAGACTCCAATCTCCCTTAGTGAAGGAATAAACCTTAAGCTATGGTAGGATCTTTAATAAGGAAGGTTCCTTAATTACGGGATATTGGAGTCTCTGGGAATGAGATGTTTGATGAACTATCCAAGGGTGACACAAGGTCACCGGTCTAGGCTGTATAAGTGGCTTTCGGGCTTAGGCCTAGGCTTGCCGGCCCTCTCCCCCCCCTTTCACCCCCCTCAAAACAAAACCCCTAAAATAGGCCCCTAAGCCCTAACCCCGTAAACCCCCAAACCCTAAACTGCACCGAGCATGCGAGAAGGTCTCAGACCGCGACAGAGCTTCCGCGCAGAATCCGGCGAGAGCCTTGAGGCTACGTCCGGGCTTGATATCTAAGCCATTTACAGGTGGGTAGATATATTAGGCGGGTAGTTTCCCATAAGCCTCCCATACTACTCCTATAAGGTAAAGGGGGTCTTATGGGAGTACTATGGAAGAAGAACTACCCACCTGTAAGGGGCTTCTATGATAGGCCATCAGAAGCATTGTGTCGGATTGTAAGGTTCACTGTTTTTCTATCCACCACCAAAAATGTGACTCAGAGGGCTTAGCTGTTTAAGAGTTTTGGGCCAGAAAGGTTTATGGAGTAAGAGGTTTAAGAGGTTTTATCAGTTGCTATGGGTCCTTCTTGGATGTGTCTTCCTTGGCGGCTTTTCGAAACTAAACGTAAACCACTGAAAAGGCAATATCTCGCTTAGTAAGAGTTATCATCGGGATCCAACTCACCCCCAGCCCCTAACTCCCTAGCCCCTAGCCCCTGGCCCCTAGCTCCTAGCCCCTAGCCCCTAGCCCTGTTCCTAGCCCTAGCCCCTAGTCCCTAGCCCCCTAGCCTTTAGCCCCTAGCCCCTGGGCCCTAGCCCCTAGCCCCAATAAGCCCTAAGGCCCCTGAACCCTAAACCCTAAACCCTGATCAGAGTCGGTTTATGAATCACAGGCGCAAGAGTCGACTGCAGCACGCATTGAGTGAACCCTACATGGGAGTTTCCGAAAATTAGGGGTACCTTATTTAGGGGTCCTTGTAATAAGGATCCTACTATTTAGGGTGCTATAGTAGGGTCTCCTATTTTCGGAAACTCCCACATCCTAAACCGTTGACCACAAGGGGTTTTGGGCTTTGGGATTTAGGGGTTCTTTCGCTCACCACAGTGGCTGATGTCTGGTGCACCGAAACCCAAACAGTTGGAAGGCTCCGAAAGATTGTGCCTTGACTGCGCCCCCCATCTGAGCCACTGATGGTACTTAGATGTTCATGGAACTTATAGGAATTATGTTAATTAGCACCTTAACTGGAACGAGAACTAATAAGTATTATGGTTACCTTGTTTCTATTCGTGGCTACTACAGCTACTAAGTCCCATGAACCTTGAAGAAGGGGTCGGTTGTAGGGTTGTAAGGTTCCTTAATCCCAAAAACTCCCGCAAACCCTAAACCCGGATCCCGAAACCCTAAACTCTAATCCCTAAACCCTAATCGCTAAACCCCAAATCCTGAACCTTAAACCCTAAATCCCTGAACTCCGCGTCTTCTCGATGCTTCAATGGGCCTGGGACCCTGAGCCAAAGTCACACACCTGCAGCCCAGCCGAGAGAAGAGCAAGTCAATGCCTGAAGGCGGTCAGTCCTTGGTGTAAGTTTAGGCTGTAAAGCGGCTGGTAGATCCACAGCTCTGTGACAGTGTTCTTTCGGCGTGTCAGCCTCAGCCGCTCAAGAACGTAGTCGTCCCAACTGATGGCCCACGTCTTGATCAACCGCTCGTCCACCAGGTTGCTTAGGCCTCGAAGCAATAAGCCGCAGCCACGAGGGTTTTGCCAGCATGGCTTCGTGATCTCAGATACCCCGAGGTGTATTATCCATCGCAAGACAAGCACAACACAAAAATAGGTACATGGAGCCTTGGCTGATTTTCGCACAAGCTAGCCCAAACAATGACAGCGCACACATCCTAAGCCGCTATACCGATCTTTATACTACCCTAAACCTTGAGTGACTAACTTAAACATGACCAAACCTTTGCGTCACTGTAGCCACCGGGAGCCGCGCGGGAGCGCGAGATCACGCTTCGAGCGTCTCAGCACGGGACAGGCTTCCTAAAAACCTAATTCGGGGTTTGCGACAATTGGGGGCACCTTATTTTGCGGTCTTACAATAAGGATCCTACTATTTAAGGTACCACATTAGGGTCCCCTATTGTCTTCGCAATTAACAATCCGAAGGGGGGTTTGGGGTTACCTAGAACCCCCCAACTACCCTTTATTGTAGCCCCTAATTACCTCTTTATGAGAATGAGAAATATTAGAGCCCTTGAAAGGGTACCTGGAGGGTCCTGGTCTGGGGTTTAGGGAAGCCGGGCATCTGAAATCAAAGCCTCCGAACGTCCGGAGACACGCCATAGTTTAGGGTTTAGGATTTAGTAGGAACCTGATTAAGAAACCGTGGGTCCCTATTAGGATTATTAGGGTTCCTTTTGTGAATCCGAATATATTGGGGGGTTTAGGGCCAGGGTTTCTTAATCAGGTTCCTACATTAGAGCGTGTGCCATAAGAGCCAGAAGAGCCCTACGGTTGATGATGTAGAGCATTATACCCACAAGCCATAGTAAGGAGTATACCATAATGCCCAGAGTTTGGGGTCCTTAGGGTAATGCAGGATTTATATCATCAACCGTATGAATGTACTCACTGCATCCTGCACCCCGAACCACGAAAGCCCAAACAACAGCCTATGAACCACAATGTCTTCACATGGTAGCGTCTTGAGGGCTCTTACACCCCAGTCATCCGGTCAACCAGCCGCAAAAATGACGTCTGCGTCCTCTCAGCCGTATACGGGATTCGATTCCCTTATCCTTTTTTTGAAATCATGCCGGCGGTGAGGCTTACGGCTTGCGGTTTGGGGTTTCTTGTCCGGTTGGGCGAATCGCCCAACTGCCATGCCCAGGCAACATGGGGCCGACCTCGCATGTAACGTAAGCAAGTCACAAAATGGAGAGAGACCACCGCCACATCTGGCATGCCGTGGGATGCTCCGTAGCATGGATCCCACATGCACGAGCAGACGCCAAGAAGGGTCTGCGCCCCTCCCTCTTTTGGAATGATCCGTGTTCCTTCATGCCCCAACCCCTCCTTGCCCCACACAGAGTCCGGGCCGTGCAGGCTCACCAGCCCCTGCAAGTCCACCTCATTGATCTTCTGCGTGGCCCAGCAAACAACCAAGCTCTTGCCAGGCTTGATCGAGGTGGAGGGCGCGAAGAAGCCCTGGCCGATACTATCACCATGACGACTACTACTGTTTGTTGTGAATGTAGGCCACTGCCATGGTATGACACAAGCTCGGAGAGTGTCACGAGACATCTCCATTGCCCCTTTCCTTCTGCAGCAGAGAACATGCAGCATATGGCCTCGCACATCCTGAGGAACGGCGGAGTAGTAAGCGATGACATCAAGAGCTTGGCCATCCGGATGGACATCCTCACGCTCAAGCACACGTGTGATCTGGGCACGTGTGGTAGCCATATTGCCAAGGGCTTGTGGACCCTAAACCCTAAGCCCTCAACCCACCTTAAACCCCAAACCACAACGCCTGATCTGCCTCCAGCCCCTTTCTGCAATGCTGCCTTCGCCCTAAAAGTCCGGGTATGAAGCGATGTTCCTTCTGAGGAGCCCTTCTTCTTGCAACTCTTTCAAGGGTTTTAAGCCTTCAAAGCCTGTTGTTAACAGCGTACTCTGCATGAGCTGGCAAGAGCCGTAAAACCTACACGGAACGATCGCTACATACCGTCGAAAAGCCGAAGCTCTATTCAACCCCAGCCTCAAAAAAAACAAAGCAATAAATGGCAATAAAGCCCAAACCTAAGACTCTTGGTTTAGGGTTTAGGGTTTAGGGCTAAATTCATGAACCTGCAAAACCACCATCCTGGCCCTAAAGTCCTTAACACAGTCCTCTCTTTTGCGCTCTTAACCCGACCCCCCCTCGCCCTAAACCCTAAACCCCACGGCCCCTCACCGACAAGCTGTCGATGCTCAGGTGAAGACAAGACCGGCAGCTGGAGGGTGAACCCATCCACTGGCTGTTGTCTGGAATCCTTGAAGTTTCGGGTCTTCTTTTTAAGGGTAGGGGTTTAGGGGTTTAGGGTTCAAGGGTTTAGGGTTTAGGGTTCAAGGGTTTAGGAATTTAGTGGTTGAGGGGTGATTCCTTGCACTCAACGTGGCTTTGAAGTAACCAAGTACAAACAAATCTAAAGTTTTGCTTCACAAAGGTTAACCAACAGTTCCCCCCCCCCAACACGTCGTAAACTATGGTACTCCAGAACCCAATCAAACAGACATTTGCTTCAATTTAGGAGTCCGATCTGGGATGTTATGGGGATGTTGTAGGCATTTTCCGAAAGGGTTTCAGAAGGCCTTTAAGGGGTATCTTGCAATTGGGGATCCTACTGTCTACTGAAGGTCTACTTTTGGAATCATGCCTCCAAATACAAGGTTCTTCGAATTGCACTGGAAGAGTGATGTAGACGTCATCTAAATGTTTGCAAACGTCCTGGACCCCTAAAAAAAATCCACAGCCTCATGGACCGTAGCCCGGCCCTAGCCCTATTAAGCTTTTGGCCCAAGAAGAAAGCCCCAACAGCCATCCAGGGACGAGGAGGTGTGTGGCATCTCCGATCGCTGTCTCGGGCAGCACTGAAAGTTGTGGCGATGCAACTCCCACCACACGGGAGTTTCCGAAAATAGGGGACCCTAATATGGTACCCTAAATAATCAAATAGTAGGACCCTTACAATAAGGACACCAAAATAAGGTACCCCAATTTTCGGAAACCCCCACACCAGTCCCAGCAGTCCCAGCTTCCTCGGCGGCGACCCTTGCTGCATGTTTTTCCTTCAAAACACGTCGCGTGCCAGCCAGTTGTCCGCACAGCCAGCTTAGGAGTTAGAGGTCAGGGGTTTAGGGTTAAAGGGTGACGGTTCAGAGATTAGGGGTTTAGGGGCATAGGGCTTAAGGCTTAGAGGCTTAGGTTTAGGGGTGTTGCGGTCTTAGGGGTTTTGGGGTCAAGTTTTCTTGGGCCTCGTGCGAAAAAGGAAGAATTAGGGTTTCGGGTTTACACGGTCTACGGTGTCTCAGCGGCTTTGCAACTGAAAGCCCTCAACCAACCAACGCCCAACGGCCTCCGGCAAAACCAAAACTCGCCAACCTCAATTCCCCAAAATCCACTCTAACCCGACACACCGGAACTTCAATAGAGGGGGACCGAAGTAATATAGGGGCCTTAATAATTAGAATAGGGTTTTGGGGCCCATTTTTGAATACTGTAGTGATTTTAAGGAACCCCAAAATAGTGTGGGTAATTATTTAAGCCCCTATAGTATCTATTATAGTACTGTATAAACACTTAAAGCTTCCTTCACTATACTACAATGCACCCGATATTATTGTATTTGTGCGTTTGAAGGAAGGTTGCTCATTGATCACGGTTAGATTGCTATTTGGCGGCATGTTCTAGTATAGTCGCACCGAGATTAAGATTAGTTACTGTTCAAATAAGCCACAGAAATACAAGGTTAAACTTTACGATTCCTACTAAACTATAAGAACCCAAAAAGTTTAAAGGTTAGGTATTGGGCATCTAAGGTAATTATTCAAACTTCTAAAGCCCATGAAGCCAAAACCGTAAGCTTCTCGGCTGGGGTAGATTTTGGGATGGTGCAAGGATTACCTGTGACCCCAAACCCTACAAAATACTAGGTTCTGACCCCTCCATTAGAGGGTCGAACCCTTAAAACGATAGGTTTTCGGATCCCAAGGTAGAGCTAGGGGTACGTCAGGCTCCAGCGGGGAAGAGTTCAGGGCACAGAGCAAGTTCAGTGCAAAAGGTACACTTTGAAATTGTCAAGGTTCGGATTTGTCATAAAACACATCACACAAGAAGTAAAAACCCCACTAAACCTCTCAACCCTAACTCCTTCTATAGGGGCCTTAATATACGAAAAAGGGTTCTGGGGTATATTATAGTACGGTTATCTTACTTACGCTCAGGAACCCTTCGGAATAACATGTGTAATGATTCCGACCCCTTAATGAGGAACCCTAAACCACTCATCCCTGAACCTAAGTCCTAAACCCTAAAAACCTTAAACCCCACACACGAAAGCCCTTAACCCCAAAACCCCTACTGTTGGGGCCTTGTTATACTATACTTACAATAAGGGACCCCCAAAACCCCTAGGCTCCTACAGTACCCGAGTCCCTGGCACGATGCCCAAGCCCTGGAAGCCGTTGCAAATAGCAATGAGCCGATCCTGCAGCTTCAGGTGGAGGGTTTAGGTTTTAGGCGTATGCTAGGAGGGTTGAGGAAGTTGAGGATTACAAAGTTGTGTTTAGGGTTTAAGTTCAGGAGCTTTTGCCGTTGAGGGTTGTGGTGTCTCGGTGGTTGATTGTTAAAGGTTTTGTTTTTGGTTGAAATTTTCTCTTTCAGTCATGACCTAGTTGCTTTGTTTCTTCGCTTGTTGTTTTGACTGAGGATTTCGTGGACCGTCTTTGCCGCAGGGTCGTTTATGGGCTTTAGGGTTTTGCGAAGGCTGTGTTGGCATACAGTAGAAGCCCAAAAGTTGGAAACCCAATGGCCTCAATCCTTAAGAGTAATGTATAGGGAATCCCAGCACTATTTGGCCTTAATCCGGTAACCCTAAACCCTAAACCCTATACCGTGGCCCTAAACCCTAAACCCTATACCGTGGCCCTAAACCCTAAACCCTGGCCCTAAACCCTAAACCTGGGGCTTTCTGTACATGTTCAGGGTCTGGGCGGGGAATTAGTTTTCAAGGCTTCGAGTTTTACATAACACCCGAAAAAATAGTATATAGGTTTAGGGTTTAGGGGTTTAGGGGTTTAGGGTTTAAGGGTTTAGGGTTTAGGGGTTTAGGGTTTAGGTAATTATTGAGGCCCCTTTACAGGGGCCTGCATGCTTGGCGATTTTTTTGTACCCAGCGTGGGCGGTGCGAGTGCCTGGAGGGCATTTAGCCCCAAAACTCTTCATCCTAAAGCCCACCCCCCCCCAAACCCGACCGTTTAGTCGTTTAGGGTTTAAGGTTTAGGGTTTAGGGTAGTGGCCTTGGGGCTGCATGACTGAACCCCCAAGCCCTGCATGAACCTTCACGCCCTTTTTGCACTTGGAGGTTCATGGGGCATAGTAAGTACAGTGATAAGCACCTTAGCCGAGGTTACAACTAAATATACATATCGTTACCTTAGTTATCACTCTAGTCTCACTAAGCCCCATGAACTGTTACATACCGCGTATAGAACCCCGTTTTGACCCGTAAAGGAACCCTCGGCAGCGAGGCTAAGAGAAGACCTCCAGCTTCCGGATCGCGCGCATCGACTTGCTGTTTGCCTTCCTTGTGTAGGCTTGAGAGTTTCGGGTGCAGGCTTACGGCCTTCCTGGACCCCAAAGAACCTACCTTTTTAGGGTTCCTTATTATGAATTCTTTATATAAGTCTGTAAAAAGGTAGGTTATTTGGGTTAAGGTTGTTTCGTTTAGGCCAAAGGATTTGGGTTTTAAGTTGAAGGATTCGGTTTTAGGCTTCATTTAGGCCATTTAGGGGTCGGGGTTAAGGTTTTGGGGCTCTTTTGAGGGGTCTAAAGGTTTCCTGTAAGGGTTCCTGTTAGGGCTCCTTCGAGGTTCCCCTGAGGGATTCCTGGTAGGGTTCTTCGTTCCATTGAAGGCTCCTTTTTGGAATGCTCATCTATGCACAACCAAAAACACCTAAGCGCTAAAACCGTGAACCCTAATGCTCTAAACCCTCAAACCCAAATTGCAAGTATATCAACCATATATAAAAACCCAAAAACCCTAGACCCGATGCTGTGATATAGGGGCCTTAATAAATACAATAAGGTTTTGCGGCATATTATACTATAACTATGAGAAGGAAGCCCCCAACATAGCATAGGTAATTATTATGGCCCTTATGTGTACCCAGGAGGGCCACCAACTAGGACTACGCGGCTTGGGGGGGTTCCTTACTATAATTATAGTATACTGGGCCCCAAACCCTATAATAATTAGAACATGGTTCCTCTGGACCTTAGTTGCTGAGTTCATAAGGCCCCAAAAGTGTACACTTTCCGTTTTATAGTGTGTAAACCCTAAACCCTAAACCCTAAAACCCTTAAACCCTAAACCATAAAACCCTAAAACCCTTAAACCCTAAACCCTAAAACCCTAAAACCCTAAAACCTAAACCCTAAAACCCTAAAACCCTAAACCCTAAACCCTAAAGTGTATCCAGCCAGCTACTAAGAGACCAAGGGGTTTCCAAAAATAGGGGACCCTAGGGTTCCTTTAAAGGGTTCCCTAAAGGAATCCATAAGGGTTCTATAAGGGGTTTAGGTTTTAGGGAGTTCCGAAAATAGGGGACCCTAATGTAGTACCCTAAATAGTAGGATCCTTATTATAAGGACCCCAACATAAGGTGCCCCTAATTTTCGGAAACTCCCACCAAGGGGTTTAGGGCTAAGGGTTTGCGGCTTCGGGATTGGAGGGCCACAGGGCTTTTGAGGAGTTTAGGGTTTAGGGATTGGAGGGCTGCAGACAAAAGGTTCATGAAGGTTACCTTGGGATCCGAAAACCTACCGTTTTAGGGGTTAGACCCTCTAACTAATGGGTCATAACCTACTATTTTTGTAGGGTTTGGGGATACAGGTACTAATTATAAAATGTAGGTAGTAAAGGGGCCTTATTGGTTAACATAGTATGAGAGTAAGGGTTTAGCAGAGGCCTTAACAATCAGAATAAGACTCCTTGTAAAGGGCCTCCATTATCAGGCTTCTTCAGAGGCCTGTCATTCAGGGTGTAGGTCTTCTTCTACGGGGCTTCCTTAAAAAGGCAATACTGTTGATGGACAAAATCCTGCATTACCCATTATAAGGAATATACCATAATTCCCATAGTTTAGGGTCCTTAGGGTCATGCAGGATTTCGTCCATCAACCGTACAACCCTAAACCGTCTATAAGGCTTCTTGAAGGCTTTGGGGTTGAGGGCAAGGCCTTGATAACCAGAATAGGCCGCCTTTTCAGATTCCAATAGCAGGTTCCCATAAGGGATACGGTTGATAATACAAAATCCTGCATTACCCTAAAGACCCCTAAACTATGGGAAATATGAAATATGGTACATTCCTTTTCTTTGTGGGTAATGCAGGATTTATATCATCAACCGTATTAAATATCAGGGTCTAGAAAAGGGGCCTCAAGGCTGAGACAGGGGCATAGCAATCTTTTAGAGGCGACGAGAGGATACACTTACCCTAGTTGCTGAGTTCATAAGCCCAAAAAGTGTGCACTTTTAGCTTTATAGTGGGTAATACTATACCAAAAAGTGTAAAGTGTATCCACTCAGCTACTAAGTTACATACAAATCCAACCCCAGGACGATGGTGACTTTAGGGGCCCGGTTGTTTTTGTTGCTACTTTTTGCTTCTGCCTCCTGTCACCGGTGCCCTATAAAGCCCTGATAAAACCCTGTAGCACCGTGATGTTTAAACAATGCTTGAAAAGGCCAGGAACAAAGCATTAACCCTGAACACCAATTAAACTCCTACATGTTTAGCTAGGCCGGTCCCCAAAACCATGATCAGGATGGTCTTTCGTGGTCTAATTCCATAATCGTAGTACGCTATCTTTGGACCCTCTAGGTTACTACTATCATCATTACCGGCCCTGCATTACTTCGCACAGCCAAAGCGGCTTGCTCTCGCGGAGGAGCGTCGCAACATCCGAGCTCTTCGCCTTCTGACTACAAGAGCTCGCCCTAAGGCTCAATGTCCCCTTCAAAGGGTTCCTTTCAGGGGGTTCCATAAGGGCCCTGAAGGGTTTAATGTATAAGGCTCCATGGTACCTGTATAGAAAATACTTAGGCCTGAGAAGGGTTCCTATATAGGTCCTCTGGGGGCTTTGTATACACAAAAGGCACATGGAGCCTTAGCTTAGGGAACATTGAGCATTATTTCGGGTCGCCAGCAACACCGTGAACAATCAGTGTTAATGCTCTTCTTTCTTGCAAGGGACCCCGAAGCTAGAAAAGGCATAAGCCGTTATAAACGTATTTCTGCTCGAGCAAGTTTTTAAATCAATGGATTAGCACGGTTTAGGGCTCACGGTTCTAGGATTAGGGCCCAGTGTGCATGGTTTACCTTGGGATCCGAAAACCTACCGTTTTAAGGGTTCTACCCTCTAATTAAGGGGTCATAACCTACTATTTTGTAGGGTTTGGGGATACAGGTAATTCTTATTGATCCCTGCAAAGGAACCCTTATAGATCCGTTGTAAAGGAACCCCTTAAAGGACACCCTCCACCCCAACTTGTTCACCTCGAGGAGTTGCTCGATTTAGGGTTCAAGGTTGTGGGGCTTAGGGTTTCCGGCTCTCAGTTGCTGAGTTCATAAGCCCCAAAAAGTGTACACTTTTAGTTTTATATTGGGTAGTATTATCCAAAAAAGTGTAAAGTGTATCCACTGAGCTACTAAGTAGGGGACTCTAAGGCTTTTGGGCTCTAGGACTCTACTAGGTGTCGGTTTCAACACTCCCTTTTTTTCCTCTGGAATTAAGGCCCTATATTGAACAATACGGGAAATCAACAATTATCCCAAATCGGTGCAAGGCTTTTGGGTCTAGGGTTTATGCGGTTTTCGGTGATAACCAAAACCCACAGTACGTCTAGCAAGTTCCGCGTCCTAGACAGAAGGTCGATTTGGGAATGTTTGGGGATTTCGTGTTAAAAAAAGGCATGAAATGACACCCTCAAGGCTTTTCGAAAAGGTTCTGCAGTTCGAGCGTTCTACCGTTCAAGCAATGCAAAGGTCTGGGGTTTCGGGATTTAGGGGTTTACGGGTGTAGAGTTGTACGGTTAATGATACATACCCTGCATTACCCATCATAAGAATAAACCATAATTCCCATAGTCCAGGGTCTTTGCAGGACTTTTATCATCAGCCGTAGGAACATTGCACCGGATGACTGAACCATATAGGGTATGGTTTATATTACTAGTATCCCCATAATAAAACCCAGTATATACGCTCGCCAAAATTCAGAAGGAGGCCTATCTACACTCACCAAAACGGTAATATAAACCCTACTTCATATACTGCAGCCCCCAAGCTCTTCTTCCTTGAGGGTTAGGATTAAGGCATCCCTTTTCAGAGAGCCAGAAGTCGGGTCAAGAAGGGTCCCCGTTTAAGGGGTCTCCCAAACAAGCCCTAGAAAGGCTGTACTTCCTTGAGGACCATCTGACCATTCAATTTCGGGGCCTATACTACGAGTCCCTACCCTGGACGGGGGGGTCCCAAAATGTCTGGGTTGGTGGTTCGGCCAGACTTTATTCGGGTGGCTTCCCAAAAATCTACCAGAAGCTACCTTTGCTGTAGTCCCTACAAAAGCCATATTGGGGCCGTATCATAAGAACCTACACAAAGTAGCTGATGGTAGTTTCAGGCATATGGTAAATTAAACTTAAACCCTTTTTGGGTACACTTCGTCCCTAAGGGCGCCGGCATCTTCGCTCAAAGAAAAACGCAAAGCCGGCACCTGACCCCGAAGCTTTTTGCAGCCAAGGATGAACTCCTCGATGTAAACCTGCACTTGGAGGTTCATGCGGCTTAGTAAGCACAGTTATCACTACCTTAAGTGTGGGTTATGTCTGATTGTGAGTATATCCACCCCTGGCTACAAACGAGATTCATAACCCTAGTTACTTAGTCCCATGAACCTTTGGAACAACCCTAAACTCCTAAACTAGAAACCCTCCTAAACCCTAAACCCTAAACCCTGAACCGCCAAAACCCTAAAAACCCTAAACCCTAGACCCTAAAATCCTTAAATCCTAAACCCTGAACCCCCAAACCCTAAACACCCTAAACCCTAAAATCCTAAAACCTAAATCCTACATCCTAAAGCCTAAAACCCGACACCCTGGGAGGCTCAGGGTTGCCAGGGCCTCCAGATGCAAGGCTAGGGGTTTAGGGGTTTAGGGGTTTAGGGGTCTGGGGTTTTGGGGTTTTGGGGTTTGGGGTTTAGGGGTTTGGGGTTTAGGGGTTTAGGGGTTTGGGGTTTAGGGGTTTGGGGTTTAGGGGTTTGGGGGTTTAGGGGTTTAGGGGTTTAGGGTTTAGGGTTTAGAGCTTAGGGTTTAGGGTTTCCCCAGGACCAAAAAGCTGCCCGCCCGACACTTAAAGGTTCATGGGACTTCGTAACTAGGATTACTACTAAGGTAACTGTACTTATAACCCCGGTTAAGGTAGTTATACCTTATAGCTATACTCACCGAGTACCACGAATCTCGAAGCGCAACTCAAGAGCTCAAACCACTCCCTGGAGTATCCTATGCACCTAAAACCGCCAGACCAAGTCGTTCCGATACTTCCAGTATCCCAGCTTAACCAGAGCAGCTTCTCCGGGTAAAGGAGACAACCTGGAGTTTAGGCTACCCTGAACTTTTAAGATACCTTTTTTACTCTAGGTCGAGGCCTAGGGGTTAACAATATCCTAAGTTGCAAGCTTCGCTCGCAATTCGTGACTCTGATGAAGAGTGAAGCACTGGAGCGGATGCTTGCAGTGTCGGCCGCTCATACTAAATCCGAAACCGTAAAACCCCACAAAGCCCGAAAGCCTGATACCCTAAAACCCCAAAACCTGAAGCCCTAAACCTTAATCCCTGAACCTCGAACCCTAAACCCCAACCCAGGCTTTCAAGACAGCTGGGCTTGTGACTCCCTGAGATAATCACAATAAAGGTGCACCTCCCCATCACCGTCTTGGTCCAAGAGATTGAACAGCTCGCCTTGGGCGTAGTTTAGGACTTAGGGCTTAGACTTTACCTACTCTGGGTCTTAGTAGAAACATGTGAGACAAACACCTACAGAAATAGAAGCTCATGCAGCTTCGCAGACGCTTTTCTGCCTTGCTCTGCCGTACGACTACCGAGACCACTACCACATGGCACCCGACGATGACTGCTGCCGCTGCTGGGGAGTAAAAGGGGAACTACGACCACGGCATGTCTCCATCCCAGAAAAGGAAAATATAAACATCAAGCCGCAAAACCAGTAGGAGCATGCACAAGTTTCTACTATAGGGGCCTTAATAATTAGAATAGTGTTTGGGGGGATATTATACTATAATTATAACAAGGAATCCCCCAAACCCCTTCTCAGAGCAACAGCAGCGCTCTGCCTTGCACTGTTCAGCCGTGTTTCGGGCATCCGAAGTATCCAGCTGCTGTGTGGAAAAATATGCCTGTACCTGCGAAACGGTCACGGTTTAGGTTTAGCCAGGAAGGTGTAGGCTATCGGGGATGGAATACATGACGTTTTAGTAGCCGTCTCGCGTTAGATCCATTCGAACAAACCACCACCAACAACCCTGAGGAATGTGGTGGTGGTGGTCACCATCCTGTAATTACAGGAAGGCTCCACGTAAGCTTACGAAGGTCTGCCCAAACCCTAAACCTTAATAAGTTAATTAGGATCAGAGCCGCCCGAACCCACTTTGGGACGGGCGAGGCTGTTCAACTCCTCCCCCCCGGCCCCAAAACCCCTAAACCCCCTTTCGACCCAAAGCCCTACGCCCTGCGCGGTAACCCTTAGGGTCCATGTACCCAAATAGTACATACATTGGCCCCAAAATACCTAAATAGGGACACTGTTAGGCCAATTTATACATTGGCCCCAAAATACTTAAATAGGGACTACTTTAAGGCCACTGTATATACTATTTGGGTACATGGACCCTTTCGGGTTTGTGGCTGCAGAGGTTTTGCACTTTGGTTCAGGGTTTAGAGATTGAGGGTTCAGGGTGCAGGGGTTGGGAGTTGGAGATTTAGGGCATTTATATTATAATTATAACTCCTAGTAAGGGGCTTAGAACCCTACTTATGACTACCCTAGACCATAAACCCTAAACCCTATAGAATCCTTAAAGTATGGTCAGGGCTTCAGGGTTTTGGATTGAGGGTTTCAGGTTTGGAAACGAGGATTTACCTGACCAGGTTTTGGGTTTATGACATCGAAGAGTGGGACATGCCAGGGTGTCTGCCGTTGATGCTGGAAAGCGACACTTTATAGTTCTTTATACATTCACTCATCCCGATCAGCATCCCGATCCACAGCCCGTAAAAATTCAAAAGGAACTTTACATGTATATGTGAGGTCGGCATGAACTACAATAGCTGCAAACCCGCCCCACATCCCAAAGCTGGTTGCAGCAATCCTGGGCAATCATGTCTACTGCCAGGCTCCCGAGAATATCCGCCCAGGATGGAAAAGGCCACAAAGCAGTAGCAATAACCATAGACCATAGATCCAAATGACAAAAGACCTGAAACCCTCAAAGCAAAGCTAAGACCTGTACGGAATGCCACGGGAACACAGTCAACGCATAGCCCTGCTTGTGTCCGAAGTTTGGGTTATAGGATTCGGTGCCTGAGGATTTTGGGCTTTCGGTAAGGGAGCTGAGGTGAAGGAATGAATGCCTCCTGAGTGCAATCGAAAACCCTTATATCCCAGAATGCATATAGACCCAAAACCCTAAACATCGCACCCGTAAAAGCAAATCCTAAAGCCCGAAAACCCACTGACACCCGATAAAACCCTATGTCCTAAACACTCATGTCATACCCTAAAACCGCACATCCTGCCACCCTGCGGCCTTGCAGCCATTACCCAGACCCGCTGGAGGATCTAAAAAAAATATCCCCTAATTTGGAACCCTATACTATTAAAGTTAAATTTATCGAAACACAGGCTGTACCTTTTTCGTCCCCATTATCCAAACCCTTATGGCAGCCCTTGTAGAACCCCTTAAAGGAACCCTTACAGATCCCTTTAAGGGATCTACCTTTTGGATCCTTCCAGGGGGTCTGGGCTAGCGCACGTGCTCATTGTGAATGAAGGAGCGGAACTGCTCCCAGTCGATGCCTGGATTCTTTACAGTAGAAGCCCAAAAGTTGGAAACCCAATAGCCTCAATCCTTAAGAGTAATGTAAAGGGAATCCCAGCACTATTTGGCCTTAATCCGGTTTCCAACTTTACGGGGTTTACTGTATGGTTTGGGGTCTGGGAATGTCGGGGTTTAGGGTTTTAGGGTTTAGGAGTTCGGAGCTTCAGCGTTTCAGGTTGAGTACTGGCTCCCTATAGCTACAAGACTCCAAGCACACCAGCAATAGCTACGGACAGCAAACCACATCCAACAACCCCTGGGAAACCTATTAAAGACGTGTGCGCATGTGTTCATGTAGGTACGTACGCATGAATGCATACACGCATGCATGTATATCTGTAAGTGTACTAATACTACCAAAGCTATCAAAAACTTGTCAGACATAAGTACAGCTTTGTTCCCACCAAGAACTAGATCCCCAAAATAGCCAAACCAATCAAGAGTACTCCAGGTCCAAGTTGCATCCCGTGCCCTCCGCGTCGACCTGGCACGCTTCTTTTTGATTTCGAGCCCAAGCTTCAAGGCCCAGGGTTTGTCTGAACCCTACCTGGCGATCCAAAAACCTAGCGTTTTAAGGGTTAGACCCTCTGTTTAAGGGGTCATAACCTACTATTTTGTCGGGTTTGGGGATACAGGTTTAAACATAAACCCTAAACCCTAAACCCCAAACCCGGAACCCTAGAAACCCTGAACCCTCCTTAAAGGAACCCCTAAACCCCAAACCCTCAACCCCACCTTAAAGGATCCCTTCAGGCTTAGTTGCTGAGTTCATAAGCCCCAAAAAGTATACACTTTTAGTTTTATAGTGGGTGATACGGTTGATGGACAAAATCCTGCATTACCCATTGTAAGGAATATACCATAATTCCCATAGTTTAGGGTCCTTAGGGTCATGCAGGATTTTGTCCATCAACCGTATTATCCCAAAAAGTGTAAAGTGTATCCACTCAGCTACTAAGCTTAAGGGTTCCATCACGTGTTTTGTAGGGGCATGTAAGGGTTTCGGCGAGTCGGACGGACGAGCGGGACGTGGAGTTCCCTTTATATCCCCAAACCTGCAAAACAGTAGGTTATGACCCCTTAATTAGAGGGTCTAACTCCTAAAACAGTAGGTTTTGGAATCCTCAGGTATATATCGGAACTGCACCTATAGAGGAGGGGTTACGACTTACTCTTTTTGGACTAGAGGGTCAGGTCCAGCGGGCTTTGCGGTTTAGTGCTTTTAGGTTTAGGGAGCCCTAAGTCCCTTCTCTAAACCCTAAACTCTAAGTCCCGTTCTAAACCTTAAACCTTGAGCTGAAAACGGCCCTTAACCCTGTAAAAGAATGGTAGGATCTAGACGCTATGTTGCGCCATCTTTCACGTACACGATCTTCCTTGGAGTCGCATTTAGGGATTAGGGTAGGCTCCCCAGTGGCCCCTTAAGAATATTCCGGGTACACTTCTTCTCACCATCGGCTTGGAAAAGGAGTCCCAGACATAAGCCAGGGCAGATGGATACTACCCCAGACCCCCGGGAGGATCCAAAAAGTAGATACCTTAAGGGGGTTCCTATAAAGTACCCTTTAGTAGGTAGGGTCCCAAATTAGGGGATCTACTTTTTAGATCCTCCCGGGGGTCTGGAACTGGGAGACCCGGTATTATGGACGATGAAGAATGCTCTGTTGTACTTTCGTTCCTAAAGTTTTGATGCTGGTTGATGTTTGTCATTATCATCGTCTCTCGTCGTTTTACTCCGAAAAATCAGTGATAGTCGTCCTGATACTATGTTGGAAGATCTGCGCGCGAAACTCGTATACAAAGCCGTATAACCATTGTCTGTCAAGCCTTTTACATCCCTTTAAACGCTGGGGAGCTGCATGAAACCTCCTAAACTCCGTATATTCCCCGACAAAGTAACCCCCCACCCCCCCATACAATCCTGCAGCACCCTTGGAAAATCTTGTTCAAACACCCCAGACCCTCAACCTACGGAGTGAATCCGGATGGCTGGACCCTAGCCCTACACACCTGAGTCCTAAATCTCGAAACCTCAATCCCTGAACTCTCATTGATTTCAAGGTTTTGGGGCCAAAGACCGTACCATCAAGGGCTTTGGGCTGTTTTGAGCCGTTGGGTACACCTCTTCCTGACTCTATACCCAGACACCCGCAAGGATCTACAAAGTGGATCCCCTAATATTGGGACCCTTTCTAGGAACCCACTTCAGGAACCCTAAAACCTTAATCTCTGAACCCTACTTTCTAAAGCCCTACATCCCCTTACGGAACCTTTATAATTGTTCTGCTATAGATCCCTTCAGGGATCTACTTTTTGGATCCCCCTCAGCTAACTGTTGTTAAGGGAACCCTTACAGATCATTTTGAGGGATCCATTTTCTGGAGCTTCCCAGGGTCCTGATTACTCAGACGCCGGAAAGAACTGTCTGGTTCCTAGTACGGAATGGGGGAATGGATTATGGAGACTATTATTCGGGATTATATAGGGACTACTATAGGGATCCATTCCCCCATTCCCTACTAAGCACCAGAGAGAGAAACCCCGGGGCGTTCCTCCTCGAAGATGCTTTTCATCTCGGCAACGAAGGACCTGGCACCCCAAACTCTGAACGCTACACCCTGGGCTTAGGTTTTGAAGCCATCGATCCAAAATCTTGCAGCAATCCTCACCGTAATCGCAACTAAACCGATTTCCTATAAATTACCTCAAAGGCATGAGGATAATGATGTTCCAACTTTCTGGATTCTATTGTAAGGGTCTTGGGGAGTAGGCGTTTGAGGTTTAGGTTTTTGGGTTTTGGGGTTTACGGGTGTACAGTCTTCTCCATGCCGCACATGTCAAACCTCTAACGCCCCAAGCCAAGCATGCCAAAGATTTGGGAGGACGTCGCGAAACCCTGACTTCTATACACACCAAAGCCTAAACCCCAAAACTATGCCCTTAAACGCCCGTGAACCCTCAACCAGGATCCCAATTCTTCTTCGGTGAAACGAAACTTCCACGGAGGCGGGACATCTAAAACCCTCCAAATCACAGCGACGGTTTAAATTAAAGTTCAGGGTTCAAAGGTTGAGTTCCAAGTCCAGGTTTCAGGATTTGGGGTTGCGGGGACAGAAACAACCAACACCCTAAACCCTAAACCCTAATCCCTAAACCCAAAACTGCCCATAACACAACAAAACCCTGAAGCCTAAACCCAATAGTTCAAAAAGCCGAAGCTTGAAAAACCAAACCCAAAAAAACTTGGGNCCCAAACCCCACCCCCCCCCCCCCAACAAAAAAGAAAAAACAAAACCCTAAACCCTAAACCACCCATCACCATCACTCAGCAAGTCCATGGCTCAAATTCAGAGCTTCGCCCGTGGGCAACCTCGAAGAGGGCTTGGGCACTCTGGGAGAGCCAGCCATGGACGTTTTGGAATTAGGGTTTAGGGTTTTGGGATTTTAGTTTAGGGTTTAGGGATTAGGGTGTGCCAAGCCTGACGCGCGGCTGCTTGTTGCCCGCCCGACCCACCCGAGGTTCGTTGTGTCTTCAATTCTACTCTTTTTTCTTAGATTTCTTTATCATACAAAGATACAAAACACAATCACAAGCAATACGATCCAAATGCCGAGATTCGGCTCGGCTTTACATCGCACGCAAGTTTAGTTATAGCCGAAGGATGCAACTTAATTTGTGTGCAGATGTTTGATAACGAATGTTTAGGAAGTTGTGTATACAGAAGGAATGAGAAGGATATCTGGAACCACCGTGACAGCAGCCATCCGATCAGCCGCCGTGGAAAATCCTTGGGGATTCCTTTGTACGATGTCGTAGATTTCGCGCACGGCCTCTCTGCACGCACGCGCATCGATGTCTTGCTGATTGTTCAAGCAGGTTCGTTGGGCATGCCAACACAAAACATCGCTGAAATGGAGGGAAGGACCCCCACCAAAGCGCAAAACTTGCCCGCTCCTTTTCCGGAGGCCATTTGAAAAGGCCCCTTAGATTCTATAGATTTTCTGGATTTCCGGCTGCTGGGGACCGCTTAGGATTTAGGATTTTTGGTTTTGGGCTTGGGGTTTTGGGTTTTGGATTTGGGCTTTGGATTTTGGATTTTGTAATCTAAAGGGCTTGGGCCTGAAGTTTATAGGTCATAACATTAAAAGGAGTCGTCACTGGGTGATTGCCGAGGATGAGAGCTGCAGAGGCTTCACCCTCAGAGTGATGTGCCTAAGCGGCTCTCTGATCGATCGCGGGCCGCTTCGCGGCTAGGTCGCGCTCGCGGCCTAGACTTTAGGGTTTAGGGGTTTAGGTATTAGGGTTTAGGGGTTTAGGGTTTAGGGTTTAGGGATTTGGGGTTTAGGGATTAGGGGGGTTGGCATCACCCTTCGGCTTGGCGAAGTTGTAGCAGGATGGCCATCCCTTGCATTGGGACGTGTCGACACGTCCGGGAGGGCCCTGCTACCCATCTTGGACCTCCAGCGGGCATTCGCCCGCCCCTCCTGAAAAGATTAGGGGATCCTCAGGGTTAGGGTTTAAGGTTTTGGGTTTTAGCTTACAGAAGTTTCGTTTGATGAATGATTTAGAAAGCTAGTCTGTTATCTCTAATCCAATACCTAAACCAAACCTTGCGTAAGGCTTGGGGAAGCTCCGAAACGCCCAACCCTAAGCCTAAATCCCGAAACCCTCCAAATACTAAAGATATCAAGAAATATGATACTCATAGTGAAAATCATACTAAAAGAAGAAATAATATTCGTTTTCATGCTAATATTGATACTAAGACTCATCCTAATGCTAATGCTGATACTAATACTAATACGAATACTAGTACTAGTACTGATAGCGATAGTAATAGTAATCGTAACAGTGATAGTAATAGTGGTAGTAATGCTAATACTACCGCTGGTACCAATACTATTGTGAATACTGTCCTAAAAGAATTCAAATAACTATAGCAACAAGACTAATGATGATAATGATACCACCAATACTAGTAAACAGTACCAGATACCATTCCCTAACGAACATCTGACCATCCCAAGCGCTAAAGCCCTAAATCCAATGCAAAGCCAACTCTCAGTCTGTTACCTCGGCATAGAGGAACTAAAGGTTAACCGCTGGGAGTACATATTTTAGGGATTATAGCGCCCCAAAAAAGTTAGTTAAAGGTTACCTACCCTTACTACCAAGGAGTGTGGATTTAGGCTTAGCTTACATAGAAGGCACCCAGATGATGCTTGTTAGGTGCCAACCGTGAAGTCACCCACGTGCTAAGTTACTAACGCGCCCTATCAGTCAAACTATATTGAAACCCAGTAATACCCTCTCAACACCCCATAACACCCTAAAGCCCCACAAAAAATGTCCTAGAAGCCCGCTAATGCTAGAGCCCAAACCCTATGCCATCCTAAAAGCTAACAAACGACAAAACGCCCCACGCGCAGGCTGGGCTCATCAGAGACCAGCTCGGACTGGATGGCCTTTTTGCGGGGTTTATGGGGTGTACAGGGTTTTGAGGGTTCTGGGTTTTTAGGGTTTAGGGTTTTTAGGGTAAGGGTATATGGCTTAGGGTTTTAGGGTATAGGGTGTAGGGGCTCCCGTGGATTTCCTAGGCCCACGCCCTGATGCCGAAGCCTTAATGGTGCGAATAGGGGTTTGCCCGTGTAGCTCCCCAAACGGAATGTTCTACACCGTGACGCATAACATCAAACATGCATCCCAAATCCGAAATCGCAAGCCCAATGCCATAAGCCCTATGTAAACCCTGAGCCAGCAATGCTACCAAACAACACACACACAAACACAACCCATGCAATATAAAACATGTCATAAGACTTCACAGAAGCCACAAGCCATACCCCTAAACCCTAAACCTGAAAATCTGTAATAGGCATCGTAGAGTCGCAGAGCCCAATAAAATCCATGAAGGATCCCTCACATGACCCCTTAACTAAACCCTGAACCCTTGACCCTTAAGCCTTTTAAATGTATCTAAGAAGCAGATCCTTTAATGTAGAACCCTATATAGTGAACCCCAGAAAGTTGGAACATGGCTTTAGGAGGATTAGTGCTAGGATCCCTTATACTTTACCTTAAGGGCATGAGGATAATGATGTTCCAACTTTCTGGCTTCTACTGTANTATAGTGAACCCCAGAAAGTTGGAACATGGCTTTAGGAGGATTAGTGCTAGGATCCCTTATACTTTACCTTAAGGGCATGAGGATAATGATGTTCCAACTTTCTGGCTTCTACTGTACTGTAAAGGGGTACTTGATAGGAACGGATCGATTCGCTCCTCCCACGGGTCTCAGCCAAACCCTGAGCCCTAAAGGCCTAAAGCCTTGTCCTACGTGTCCACTTGGAGGCCCTTTTGACTTAGTAAGTAGGGTTAGTAAGGTAGGTTATGGGGGATTATAATAGGGTTTCTAAGGGATACCATGTAGACTTACTAAGTCGAATCGGCCTCCAAGTATCCTTGGGAACTAAAGCTTAACCTTTAAGAGTGTACATTGGGATTGTACAAGGATTCTGGTACCCCCAAAAAAAGTCAAAGGATGCTTACTCTGCTACTAGGCCCTTGTTTGTTGGAACCCTTCAAAGGAAGCCCTAACCCTAAACCCTACACACTACCACCCTAATCCCTTAACCCTAGGCGCTAAAAACCCTAATCCCCAGACCCTAAAGGCCTAAACCAAGGAAGCACTCACTTAAACCCTGAACCACCCCTGGGATGCCCCACCAGGTCTCGATCCAGCCGCGAGAGTTCGCACGCACGCTGGACCTGCTCTTCCAGTAGTCCTCTAAGGGCTCTATGGGGGTCCCTTGAAGGGGTCCTTTAAGGGATCTCCAGCAGGAGTTCCTGTAAAGGAACCCTTAACCCCCATTAACCCTGAAAGGAGCCAACAAGTGTTCCCCTTTACAGTTTCTATGGGTTCCTTTCAGGGTTCTGTAAGGGGTTCTACAGGTTCTTCCCCTAAGGCTCCATGTACCCATATGATACATACTTAAGCCTTAAAGTACCTATATAGGGACCCCTTTAAGGCTTAAGTATCTCTTATAAAGGTACATGGAGCCTTTGGGTTCTAGGGGCTCTTTAGGGATTCCAGGGGCTTTGGTTTAGGGGTTCCGCGTTTGGGGATAGACTTTAGGGCTTCGGGATGATGGTTAAGCGTTTATAGGGCCCCAAAAAAAGCACATAAGCAAAAAGTTAGATAGACCCCCCTTATAATAAAGCCCATTAAGGTAAGGATATCCCCATAAAATGCTTATGCTTATGTGCTTTTTGGGTCCCTAAGTTAACGTTTAGGGATTTAGAGATCAGGCGTCAACTTACTACCCCAATAAGCCACAGAAATGCAAGGTTAAACTTTCCGATTCTTACTAAACTATAAGAACCCAAAAAGTTTAAAGGTTAGGTATTGGGGATCTAAGTTAAGGTTCTTCGGCTTAAAGTTTAGTGGGCGGCTTGGTGTTGATAAGTTTCAAGGGTCGGGGTCTATTGGTTGGGCTCGGTGTGGGGACCTTTGAGCAGGGCTTACCGGGCTTGTGGCCAATAGAGAAAGGATCCAGGGTCTAAAGGTTTAGGTTTGAGGGGAGAAGCATCAAACTCAAGTATTTTGCAAGCCGGAATGATTGGCCTCATCAGGTTGCTGTTATATGTATATATATATATATGTACATATAATATATAATATATATGTGTATATATTATGTATATGATGTACAAAACGGGATAAACACTTAGAGCTGCGACTGTACCTCCCACCTATGCTTGTCACTGTTTTACGGTTCCTTTCGTACTGAAGGAAAGCCTTAAACAAATAACAAAACTGAAGAACCCTGTTACGCTAACTGAAAACTGAATTTCGAGGTACCTTGGTTGCTAGAGGTAAATCCTAAAGCAGCCATGCATTCCTGGTATGCTGCTTGCTACCTGAACTTAATGAGGGTACCTTTGTGTGTTTTTTACAAATTTCCGGCTTTAACGAGGACGCCGAAAAAAATCAAAGGGTACCACTGAGGAACCTAGCAGTTAGACTGGGTTCTTGCAAAGGATTTCAATTTAAGTTACCATCATAAGGAAACCATATTCTTACTATCGATCCCTCTTATGGTGATTGAAATTAAACTCCTTATCAAGGACCCAGAGAATGACCCCAGAAAGCACAAACACAAGACACGCGCTCGGAACATCCCTCAAGGTTTAGGGGCTTAGGGTTTAAGGACCCGACAAGCACCTAAACAATGCCCAAGGTCGGACGGAATATGCAATAATCTGGGCTTTTAAGTAACCAGGGAGAAAAAAGTATAAACTTTTATTTCATAAGGGTTCCTTTAAGAAAAAAAGTATTAAAGTATGGTACTCCAAAGCCTAGTAATACAGCACAAACACTTCCGAGCTCCAGGCAAAGGCACTGGTCAGTACGTTCAGAACCTTTGGGGGGAGTTCTACTGAGCACATTATACTGTTTTGGTTGTACGGGTTTTCTAGGGCTTCCAGGACAAATGCTGATATTTGGACTAAAGGCATGGATTCAGGTTCCGAGTGTGCTATCGTGCATTGCATTGCAATCTTGACACTTGTTTGCAGAGTGTCGAGTGGAAGATGTTCAGAGTGTGCCCCTTGCGGGGACGTCGTTTTGGGTACACGGCATCTGTGCCCCAGATGTGCAACGTGCTACGGCAATCATGACGGAGAGCTTTCCTAGTAAGACCTGTGTGAGACCATTACTCCCAGTGAAAGTAGGAGGGGTGCCAGTCGGTATTGGGGTAGTATCACCATGATGGGCAAAATCATCACCGTCATTGGCATTGTCGTAATAGTCAACATCGCCAGCATCATCATCGTCATCAGCAGCAGCATCATGCCCAGCATCATCGTGACCGCAAGAGTCATCAACTTTAGCAAAATCACCCTAGCCAAAATCACGATCGCCACCATTCGCGCTCCCACCATCAAGCAGGATCACCATGTACAGCATCACCACCCTGATCATACCTCAGAGCCCCAATCATCAGTGGCAATGCTTCTGGATCAGCTTGACTACTTGTTTGTTTGGCCCAGGAAATGCCAGAAGGGTGCAAACAAGTTGATACCTTCAGCTTTAAAGCCACCACATGTGTGTATATACACATACATGTATATGTATATATATATATATATGTCGGTGTGTGTGTGCGCGTGTGTGTGTGTGTACGTGTATGAGTATGTGTATGTGCATGTGCATGTCTATGTGTGTATATAGATATAAACATAGATATGGATATAGATATTCTCATTTATCTGCAGATTTATATATATATATACATATATATATAGACACACCCAACAGAAATCAAAAATCAAACATGTACAAACCCGAAGGCTCCATGTACCTTCATGGTAGATACTTAAGCCTTAAAGGGGTCCCTATATAGGTACTTTAAGGCCTAAGTACGTTACTATATGGGTACATGGAGCCTTAGGGAAACTGACCTACTGCGGTTTGGTGCCAGGGTGAATGCGGTTTCGGATCACAGGGCTTCTAATGCAAGGTGAATCGGCATGAGCCAGGCTCCTGGGAGATCCAAAAAGTAGGGTTTAGGGTTTAGGGTTTAAGGATTCCTTCAAAGGGTTCCTCTAAGGGGTCTGTAGGGATCCATAGGTTTACGGTTTAGGGTTTGGGAGGATCCAAAAAATTAGAGCACTCCAGGGGGTTCCTATACAGTGCACTTTTTCAGCATGGGCTCCCAAATTAAGGGATCTACTTCTTAGATCCTTCCGGTGGCCCCTAAAACCTAAACCCCTAAAAACCCTGGGTTATGGTCTACGAGAGCACGTTTCGGGTGGAAGTCCCCTCACTGGGCTGGTACAGAGCAGCTGTCCAAACTTCTTAACACAAAGGCCCTAACCCCAAGCGTCAATGTACCCAACAGTATATACTTTGGCCTCAAAGCAGTCCCTTTGTAGGTACTTTGCGGCCAAAGTATATACTATTTGGGTACATGGACCCTTAGGGTAAGAAAAGGCCTATCTCAACCGATACAATGCTAGGATGCCTTGTGTGGGACTCTATTTTTAAATCCTTCTGAGGTGTCTGGGAACAGTTGAGGCTGCCAGGATCCCTTAAAGGAACCCTTATAGATCCCTTTAAGGGAACCCTATAAACCCCTATAGAACCTAAGTTGAGGCTGCCATGCCACACCGATCACCACGAAGAGCACGTAGAAGGCAAAGAGGATCTCAAAGGCAACAGTTCCAGAGATTTCGAAACCCCTTAATTCAAGCAAATACCTTGAAGTATGATGAGGAGCCAACTGTGGCTTTTGAGGTCTCTGGATTTTAGAGTTTGGAATCTAAGGTTTGTTTGGGGTTGAAGTTTGGAGGGCGGAATTGGTGGTGGTCCGGATGGAAATCCGTGGAATATTTGACGGCTTGGGAATTTCGCCTGTCTCGGCATGAGGCAATACTATATCACTCAAGTTATTCCACAGGGTGAGCCTGGAACTTTGTAACTTCAGTTCGCTTCAACAGTTGGCGTACAGGCAGGATGCGGCGGGTCGTGAAGTATGCAAAGGCCTGGAACGGGACATGAATCTCACAGGGATTGAAGAGCTGCATGTTCAAAGCGCTTGTTGCTCGCAAGCATGTCGAGGAGTGTTGGCGGAATGAGAACAGATGTACAACACAGCCCGGATTACGTTGGTAACTCCATCTAGGGCACTTATAACTTCACTTGTAACCTACTTACTAAGTCCCCTGCCCCTTCAAGTACCCCAACATTATTTTTCAGCTTTGACTTTGCCGCGGGGGGAGCTTCAGGCTAAAACTATTCGAGGCAAGCCTCACAACTGTATATCCTCAAAAGTACACTAACCCCAATCCCCAAACCCTGAACCTTATGCCCTAAAACCTCAGCCCTGAACCCTTAAAGTGGCAAACCGAGAAATTACCACCCAACTATCCTCACACCCGGACCGCGAAGTATAGAGCATCTCAGCACAAATCATCCAGAACCCATGTTCCGAAACCAAAACAGACCCTCAAAGCCACCCTTAAATCCCCTCGCGATGCCTGGTACAGCCAGTTAATGTCGCCTAGAGGTTCGGCAATTTGATGCCAATCTTCTCCTCGCACGCAGCCAATATTTTACGGTCGGGTTTGCAGGGGTTATTAGAGTTTCAATCGTTTTCTGGGTGCTATTGGGTTCCCTGAAAGTTTTCGGGTGTTCCTGGGGACTCTATACGGTCTCTATTAGATGTCTAGGGCTTGATACTTGAACACCCTCAGAACCGGAATATCAATCATATTTTGCCTTGGGGTTGGGTTTCATTACAATAAAAAATCAAAACCAATTCAATGGGGTTAGGGTTTGTAGACTTCCTCTCTCGTCAGACCAGGAATCCTTGCACAGCCTGCTGCCACAAGTTCACCTGTTTCTGCTCTCAGAGGGCCTTGTACGCTCTGCTACGGCTACTGCTACTGCTACTAAGTAGTACTTGGAGGTTCATGGGACTTAGTAAGTACAGTTATAAGTATCCTAATTGGGGTTATAAGTACATATAAGTGTATTTACCTTAATTATAACTCTAGTTACTAAGTCCCATGAACCTCTAAGTAGGGCTTTCCGGTTAAGAACCGGGGCCCTTCAAGTACCCATAGCATGTAAGCCAGCAGCTTGTTCTATCGATAGTTTCACGTACTTCACAGTAGTCATGACAGGAGTAAGAACATTCAAAATAACAAAATACCAAGAAGCATAATGATAGTGCTGATATTAAACTGTAATCAAAATTCTGATACTAATGCTACGCACGTGATTTACGGCTTCGAGAACCAAATTATCTCTTTACTCACGGCACAGGAACGATGTAGGAAGCCGTCTATAACATGAGGAGCACAAGCAGTAGAGGGAGCTGAAATGAACAAACGTAAAGAGGACTGACAAAATGCACCGGAATTCAGGAAACTTCAGAGCCAAACCATATAGGAGTTTCCGAAAATAGGGACCCTAATATAGTACCCTAAATAGTAGCATCCTTGTTATAAGGACCCCAAAATAAGGTACCCCTAACTCCCATATCTTAAGGAAGCTGTTTTGCTTGCACGGTCGAAGAATTGGTCTAAGGGTTTTATTGTTCTTAGCATTGAAAGTCTGTGGGGTCTCATGGCTGAGGGTTTGGGGCTATTGGTTGGCTGCGAGGATAGTCTGGGGTTTTCGACGCAAAGTTACGGGTCTTGAAAACTCTCGAAACTTGCCGCAACCACAGAATCAGGTTGTGCCACGGTCCAGAGACCCTCAACTCCCTGTGACCCCAAACCCGGTAACCCTACAAAATAGCCGGATATGACCCCTTGATTAGAGGGTCGAACCCTTAAAACGGTAGGATATGGGATCCCCAGGTCTAGACTCTAGAGCCTGCAACCCCTAACCAAAAGTCTCATGCAGGGAAATAGAAGGCATTGATATAGATTGTGCCGCATAGCTGCATTCCCCTTTCAAGGCACACACTAAATTTTTTTAGATACCTATAAAAGCAAACCCAACAAGAGCAGCCAACAACTAAAATAAAGATTCACACCTAGCTAGAATCAGAGCAGGTGCCTTGGCTCCTGTGTAGTACAACTATAATAAGGAACCCGAAGAAATAACTTGGGTAGTCCTCTAAATTAGGTTCGTTCTAGGGTCCTTTTATGCGGGGGCCGTACTATATTTGTGACCGTAAAAAGGGTGGTAATTTAGAGAACTATCCATATGGGGAATTAAAAATCACCCTAAGCCCTAAAACCCACACTTTAAAACCCCAAAATTCAAAAGACTAAACACCCTGAAACCCTAGAAGCCTAAAAACACGAAAACCCTAAACGCCTAAAAGCCCTAAACCCTTAAACAGCCGTCTAGTCAAAGAGCACTAACTAGGTTCCCCAGTAGCACCCAAAAAATAAGGGTACCCTTTTTCCTGCTATTTGGTTTTAATAAGGGGACCCAAGAAGAAAAAGGGCAAAACGGCACCATTGGGGAACCTAGCTAAAGGTCTCAAAGACCAAGAGCAGCCTCGCCCTACCATGGGGGCCTTCAGAATTAGAACCCAGAGACTCCAATATCCCTTAATATGATTTAAGGTATATTCCCTAATTAAGGGATATTGGAGGCTCTTGGAATAGGGTTTTCAGGGATTGGGGGTTTAGGGGTTTGGGTTTATACTCTACTTATTACAATCAGGAACCCTACGGAATAACGTTGGCAACTTTGCAGCTTCTCTAACCCCAGACCTACCGGCGAAACACCAGACCGTAATCCTTAGACCCTCATAGAACCCCTGAAATACGCCCTGGACGAACCCTAAGCCTAAATCCTAAACCAACCCTTTAATTAGCCCTCCAAACAACCCAACACTTCACCTGAAGAAGCGGCAGAAGGCCTCCGGTCACTGCCAAGAGGAGGGAGTACATCGACCGTCCCACCTTGCCACGGAGCTTAGGATTTAAAGTTCAGGGTGGCAGGGTTCTGGTTTTAGGGGTTTTGTCAGTTCATGACTTTCGGTACTTGGGTCTCTTGGGATTGGGTTTTAGGGCCTTTGTAATCAAGCGCGCAGCATTTGAACGTAGGGTCCGAGGGATCCAAGTACTTGGAAGCCTTAGCATTTAGGGCTCAGGGTTTGCATGGGTTTAGTATTTAGGGTTTAGGGATTAGGGGTTTCGCGCTTATTCACGGAAGTTGTTGCTTTCCGGGGACGGATGATGCGTCAGTGCTTGTGTGGATCTTGCGGCGGACGGCGTGCTTGCAGCGAAGGCTGCTCTTCGGCCGGCTTANGGAAGTTGTTGCTTTCCGGGGACGGATGATGCGTCAGTGCTTGTGTGGATCTTGCGGCGGACGGCGTGCTTGCAGCGAAGGCTGCTCTTCGGCCGGCTTATGGCGGCCCGACTTTTTTTTCCCACCCCGTGCCGTTCATGAGGCGGCGCAGCCACCCAAACCTACTCCTTTTAGGGTTTAGGCCTAAACTTATTTCGAACTATCCGAGTGTTTTGGGAAAGGGTTTTAGGTTTGCAAAATTGAATGAGCATTAAGTCGAGAAGAACAAAGTGCATCTAAGGCCCCTTGTATTTCTTGGATTTCCGGCTTCCAAGGCCGCCGTAATGCGGGGAACCCCATAAAAGCACCGAAATCGTCGAATTTGCAATGCCCGCTCCTTTTCCGGAGGCCATTTCCCGATTTTGCAATACCCGCTCCTTTTCCGGAGGCCATTTCCAAGGCCCCTTGTATTTCTTGGATTTCCGGCTTCCAAGGCCGCCGAAATGGGGGGAGCCCCACAAAAGCACCAAAATTGTCGATTTTGCAATACCCGCTCCTTTTCCGGAGGCCATTTCCAAGGCCCCTTGCATTTCTTGGATTTCCAGCTTCCGTGCGGGGAATGCGGCCAAAAGCCGAGATTTTGTCCCGGAGAAGCCATCAACAGCCCAGAATCCGTTCGGGAGGACCACCAAAAAGCTCAGAATTCGACAACTGTCACGAGGATCGTTGGCTCTGGCACGCAAATCACCTCGTAATTTTCGTGGGTTTTGGCAACTTCAAAGCCTTTTTTGCTATATTCTGTCCGGCAGAAGCCATTAAAAGTCTAGAATCTGTCCGGGAGGACCCACAAAACAGGGGCGGGCGCCAGAAGCATGGGTTTAGGGTTTAAGGTGATATCTATGTATTATAGTATTGCTGGCATACGCCCGGGACAGGCCTGTCCCAAAAGAGAACAAGTTCACTTGTGGTGCCACGTACGTGCTAGTTGTCCAGTTCCGTGGTAGGCGTCCTTCCAATCTGGGCAGCACGTCGCAAAAGTAGCCGGGAGCGCTTAGGCCGCCGCCGCTTACAGGGCGGCGGCGCTTAGGCCGAGTTTAGGGTTTAGGGTTTTAGGGGTTAGGGTGTAGTTGTAAGTTGGGTCACAAGTACCTGAACCCGGGCTAGATGTCAATGTAGCTGCAGCTCCCGATTTACGTATCATACTTACATACCGCCATGACCCCCTAAAATGTTTGATCTTAGTATGAGTTTGGAGTTCGATTTAGGGACCTCAATAATTCGAACAGCGTCTTGGGGTACATTATGTGCAAGGAGATACCATTCCTATCAATCTCGACCACTGTAGCATGCAAACAGTCCACAAACACCCAAGCCACAGCCAACATGCCCCTGACAATATGCCAGGTGTTGGGACCTGGATAGGGTAAAGTTCGCTGGTACGCTCTAAAGACAAGTAACACCGAAACCCTACTTTTAGGCCCCCCCCCCAATAATTGATATGGCGTTTATCGGAGAAAAGATATGTTACAATCATACCAGGTGGCTGCGCGGGAATAGAATTACTCCGTAGCTATTCAAGACCCCAAACAATGTTCACTTGAAGTCGAGACGTCCTTTGCACAACATCTTCACTCGAAGTTATCACCCCAAACATGCAGATGCAGGCAGCGGTCATAACTTAACCCCAAAGAGAGAGAAACCCAATCGGGGTTCGGGTTGGAAGAACTGAAAGTAAACCTCAGTAGTATTTTATGATTCTGTCATGGAGGCTAAGCCCTACACCTTAAAGCCTACGTGGAGGATCCTGGGACTCAGTAATCGGGGTTAAATTGAGATAACTACAGTTATAATTACTTATAACTTATAACCCCACTTAAGGTACTCATAACGCTACTTACTAAGTTTCATGATCCTCCAAGTAAACCAACAACATTTCGAGTTGCAAGAAGCTTCGATGCGGCCTCTGAGCCATCTTCTAAGCTTGAAACCATGGGCCCGTAGTAGAATCCCCCCAAAAAACAAAAAGGGCCAAGGGGTCATCTTAGGGCCCATACTTCTAACCTTAGACATCTAGAAAGTGCACCTCCTGATATTACACGGTTTAGTGTTGTGGGGGGTTTAGGATTTAGGATGAGGGGGTGTCAACAAGCTGAGCTGATATCTTCCTCAGGGTTGCGCTCATGATTATACTCATTATGTACCCCGGTCCATTATTGCTTATTGAGGCTCCGGATATTGAACAGCAACCCTCAATTCGCAAGCATTGCATGGAAGTGAAAGTGTCTAACTTGTAACTTGACTGATGACGCTGGGTGTGAACCTTCAAGCGAAGACTGAGCTTGACTCTGCCTGCCGCAAGAATTTTTGCAAATCGCGAACAATGACTCCAACCGGGGACATGCATTAACGACATTGATACTCATTTGTAATTGCTCTTTTTGCTGACTTCTCGGACCATGTTGCACAGCAGATTGTCATCACCGGCAGTCACCAGGAGCCGTCATAACCCCAGGGCACGACAGATCCATCGTCAAGAATGGCAGCAAAAGCCCACTTTGCGGCCTGGATCTGCTGCACACTCTTCAGCTGATCCTGCACGGCACTACTGTCACCGCCACTGCAAGCATCACCCCAGGTCACGACAGATCCATCGCCAAGAATGGCAGCAAAAGCACTCTCGGAGGCTTGGATCTGCTGCACAGTCTTCAGCTGCTCCTGCACTGCTCCGCTGTCGCCGCCACTTGTCAGCATACCCCAGGTCACGACTGACGCATCGTCAAGAATGGCAGCAAAAGCCCATTTTGAGGCCTGGATCTGTTGCACATTCTTCAACTGAAACTGCACACCACTGCTGTCACCACCAGACTCAACACTGCCCCAGGTCACAACAAATCCATCACCACGGATGGCAGCAAAAGCCGACTCACTTGCTTGGATTTGGTGCACATATTTCAACTGATCCTGCACTAAGAGACTGTCACCGCCACTCGTAGCAGCACCCCATGTCACGACAGAGCCATCTGCCAGAATAGCGGCGAAAGCGTTTTCAGTCGCTTGGATCTGTTGCACAGTCTTCAGCTGATCCTGCATGGCACTACTGTCACCACCACGGCCAGCATCTCCCCAGGTCACGACAGATCCGTCGCCAAGAATGGCAGCAAATGCGCTGAGAGTCGCTTGGATCTGCTGCACATCCTTCAGCTGATGCTGTACGGCATCGCTGCTGCCACCATTGAATGCATTGCCCCAGGTCACGACGCATCCATCGCCAAGAATGGCGGCAAAAGCGCCGAATTCCGATGCTTGGATCTGCTGCACAAAATGCAGCTGATCCTGCACGGCACTACAGTCACCTCCAATGTCACCATCACCCCACGCCACGACGGATCCGTCTCCAAGAATAGCAGCAAAAGCGCCGTGGCTGCTGAGTCCAGGGATTCCGACGTTTGCTTGGATCTGCTTCACATTCTTCAGCTGACCTAGTTCATGGTTGGGATAGTATCATAAGCTCAACATGTCTTTTCCTGGTTGAACTTAAATTCTTAAATACGCATAAAATGCAAAATGTTACTCAAGCATGACAAAGTCACTGGGGGGTTCACTGTGAATGTCCCCCCAGCTCACGACAGACCCATCGCCGAGGATGGCAGCAAAACCCAGATTGCAAGCTTGCACCTGCTGTACGTCCCGCAACCGATCCTGCACAGCAGTACTGTCAGCACCAGCGCTAGCACTACCCCAGGTCACGACCGATGCATCGCCAAGACAGGCAACGAAAGCCATCGAAGAGGACTGAACATGAACTCTGCCTTAGTTGCTGAGTTCATAAGCCCCCAAAAGTGTACACTTTTAGTTTTTGGGTGGGTAAAACTGCAAAGTGTATCCACTCAGCTACTAAGCTGCTTAAGTGCAGAGTCAGTGAGTCGCCATCCTGCAACCCAGTACTGTTGATCTGTGCAGCTGCGTCCAGAACGCTTCCGGACGGGTCCACCAACCGTCCCTTTCCGATTCCAAGTGCCGTCTGCGACCGAAGTTTCAAGGCTTCCACCTTTTCTTCTAAGCCAGCTTGCACGGTAGCTGTCTTGCCGCTGAGCAGTCGGACTTCCACGGTAATCGACATGCTGCAGACAGTTCCTGTATCGCACGCTGCCCCAAACTGAAAATGCTCTGGCAGTATTGTGGTCTGATCATGTAGCGGCAGCAACAGCAACAGCAGCAGCAGAAGAAGCAGGGGCAGCAGCAGGAGGAGGAGTAGTGCCAGTGCCAGTGCTAGTGCTGCTGCTGCTGCTACTGCCAGTGCTAGTAAGCACTGTATAGTACTAGTATCAGCAGTCGTAGTAGCAGTAGTCGTAGTGGTGGTAGCAGTAGTACTAGTCGTCGTCGTCGAAGCAGTAGCAGAAGCAACAGCAGCAGCAGCAGCTGAAGCAGCGGCAGCAGCAGCAGCCCCAGCAAACACAGCGGCTCCAGTAGAAAACCCAGAACATAGCAGAATCCTTCTTCGGCCCCCCTACACCCTGTAGAAAACCCATAATATAGCAGAATCCTTATTAGGGCCCCCTAAACCGTAAACCCTGAACCCCAAAGCCTAGTAGAATCGTTCTTAGGGCCCCCTAAACCCTAAACCCTGTACCCTAAACCCTGAACCCTAAAGCCTAGGGAACTCTTCCATAATGCCAAAGGGAGTCGCAGCTTCCCTTGTACAAGCTTTGCTGAGGACGGCACGGTTCCATACCAAGCCTGCCAGTTTAGGGTTTAAGGTTTGCAGGGCTCTGTAATCCCTTGGACCCATGATCTAAAAACTCGTTGGGGTTGCATCGGTTGTGCGCTAGTTCCAAGTGGAGATGATATGAACAGCAGCCCGAAACACGTAGACCCTAAACCCTGGTGTGGCGAGTAATTAGCGGGGCCCATTCCTTCAACCCAGAGGACCCAATATCCCTTAATTGAGGAATATGGCTTAAGTCATAATATGAAGCCCCTTATAATTTAGGGTATATTAGGGTTTAGGGTATATTCCATAATTAAGGGGTATTGGGCTCTCTGGGAACCTCCCATGCGCACTTGAAAACCGGATGACCTTGAGGGTTGCTTCGGAGTTCGCAGCAACACCAATTTAGGGTTTAGGGTTTAGGGGTTTCGGGGTTTAGGGTTTAGGGTTTAGGGGTTTAGGGTTTAGGGTTTAGGGGTTTAGGGGTTTAGGGTTTAGGGTTTAGGGGTTTCAGGGTTTTGGGTTTTTTAGGGTTTTGGTATTGGTTCTCAAACCCTGCATAAACCCAAAACCACTAAAATGTAGCTTTGGGGGGTCTCTGATACGCAACCTCTCCCTCATGTTGGAACTGCCATTAATCCCTTCTTGTTTCATCTGTGCCGGCGGAAACCAGGGTTTAGGGTTTAGGGGTTTGAGGCGTAGGTTGCCAACAACCGCTCCCATTAGCTTCTATTGAAGCCTAAGTACCACTGTCAAGGACTATAAGGGCTCCATTACAGGGCCTAAGCCCTACTAAACCCGGGGGGGTGCTTGTGCGGTTTGGGGTAAAGTGTTTAGGGACACTCCTTGCAAGGAGGCCCGAGAAAGACCCTCCATCCCAACCATAAAGAGAGTTGGTTGAGGGTGTAACAGTGTAGGGTTCCAACAACAAAAACCAAGTTCCACGATGCAAACCAATTAGCTCCAGCCAGTTCTTCTCAGACATCTCTGAAACCGATAACCTAAGAGTCTAGTATTCAGGATGAGTTTCAAGGCCGTTAATCCAGACACTCACAAACCTATACTGGGCTTTTAAGTAACCAGGGAGAAAAAAGTATAAACTTTTATTTCATAATGGTTCCTTTAAGAAAAAAGTATTAAAGTATGGTACTCCAAAGCCCAGTATGCTCCATAGAATTCCTCCTTCGGCCCTGAACTCCTTGGTTTCCTCCACCACATCTTGCGGTAAGAAAACGCAAGCCCTATACCGTACACCTGTCAGCAAATGCCTCCAGTGCATGCCTCACATCCTCCTTCCCAGCGTCTTGCTGGAAGTACCTCAGTAAAGAAGCAGGCTTTTTGCCGCCTACCGAAGCAGAGAAAGGTCTGCGACCAGGTGGGTTTACTTATTACCCCAATACGCCACAGAAATTAAAAAAAAAAAACTTTCCGATTCCTACTAAAGTTTTAGAATATTGGGGATCTAAGTCATTTCGGCCCCTACTTACTATAGTACCCTGACAGATCCTCTTTTTAGGAACCCGTTAAAGGAACTGCTCTTCTAATTATTCTTGGGGATCTAAGTTTAGGCATGGTTTCAGGCTTAGGGTTCCGATTTCAGGATTTAGGATTCAGGCTTTAGGATTCAGGGTTTAGAGGTAAGGGTTTAGGGATTAGGGATTTAAGGTATAGGGTTTAGAAGTTAGGGTTTAAGGTTTAGGGTTTAGGGATTTGAGATCTAGGGTTTAGAAGTTAGGGTTTAGTGCTTAGGGCTTAGAAGTTAGAGCTTCAGGGTAACTTAAGGCATAAACTTTCGCATTAATGAAGCGTGACAGGTCACACCAGGTTCTGTTGAAGTGGTTTCTTGTCGCAAAACACTAAATGTGACGTCTACTAGACCTAAGAGTAAGCTAGGAATAAAAAAAGGGTGCCCTTTTGGGTTTACAGGGTGTTATAATTATAAGGGAACCTAAACCCTAAAACCAAGAGAATCAGGGCCTACTCTGGGTCCTCGTCTAACTTGAACGCCTAGACCTGAAAACAGTCTCTCTGCCAACTGACTGTAGGAAGGCTTCTGGCAGTAGCAGGTGCCAAAGGGATTGCAGCAAAGTTCAGAGGTTTATAGGTGCTTCTTCTACAGTTGGAGGCTCATGAGACTTACAAAGTACAGTTATAAGTAGCCGACTTGGGATATAAGTAATACTAAGTACCATAAACCTTTAAGTTGACCCTGCCTGAAGCAAAAACCATAAAACGCCCTAATGGGAACCGGGAACCCTGTTATAGAACCCTCTAGCACCCTGCAAAAGAACCCTAACAAAAACCTTTAAGCAAGGGCCTCGCGGAGTTCTGTGTAGGTTCTGTGGGCACCTAGAAAAAGCTACGAAATGGTAGTTGTTTAGGGTTTAGGGTGCGATGCTTAGTTCAGAAGCCCAGTGAAGTGTAAACTGTCGGTTCTATACGAGGTCATATGATGCCCAAAAGTGCACAAAGTGCACCCATTCGGCTACTAAGTTCTGTGGCGGATGTGCAAGAATTATTTAGGATGAAGCCAGCACAAACCCCAAACCCCGAAACCCTAAACCCCTGAACCCCCAGAGGCCCTATGTGCAGATGCACTCCTGAGAGCTTCGCAGCGTAGCTCCATGCATGAAGATAATGGTGAAGAGGTACCTGCCCAAAGGGTCCTAAACGCTAAACCCTAAACCCTAAGCCCAAAGGGTCCTAAGAGTCCTAAGTATACTATTGGTTCTTTTAAGGGCTCCTTTAAGGCTTTGGGGCTCCTTTAAGGGGGTCCTTAAAGTGGTTCGGGTTCCTTAGTACCTATATATTAGAATGTAAGGTCTCCTAATATATTCCTACTATGATGATTTGGGGAGGTATCCGCCACAACAGTACCCAGGACCCTTTGTGCCACACCCGGACATGATGCGCCTAAACCCGAAGCCCTAAACCCTAGACAAGAGCCGTCATGTTGGACTCAGTTCAGGCAAGTGCTCGAACACACCTAATGAATGATGCTGAGTTTTTGGTTAGGGAGATCCATCTTCATGTGCAGCTTTCGCGACAAGAATGAAACTCAATTATCTCTGTGATAACTACCTCATGTATGAGTGGCTAAACGCACGAATTGCGAAATGACTTGTGCACAAGCTCAAGTGCGGCAACTTTCACCGTAATTGATCAGCAGAAACTCCCACCCCTAACAGCCCTAGTACCTACCTTATTGAGTGAGTATTTCCTTTGCCTGTGAAGGCACGAGCAATTACTATGTGCATGGACCCTTGCTGGAAACGAGCTCTTACAAACACCGGATGTGAAACTCATCGCAAACAGATCCCTTGAGAGTCCATGTACTTATATTGGTAAAAAAAATGTATATATAATATTCTGCAAGACTGTTTTGAGGGGATTCCCTGGCGCCAAGGGGGGTTCCTTATATGCTTCCTTGCATCGGGGGAGCTACTTGGACGATCTTGGGACTTAGCATGTAAGCTTGTAAGTACCTCAATTGGGCTATCATTAACGAAAAGTGTGGTTACCCTATTTATAGCCCCAGTTACTAAGTCCCATGACCCTTTAAGTAGAAGCAAAGTCACAGAACCCACCTCGTAGTGCTAGGAACCCAAACCCCAAACCCTGCCAGCACCCCCCCCCCCAAGTACCCTTTAATGAGGGTTTAGGGTTTAGGGTTAGTGAAGCCCTTATGGTCCTTAATAGTGGGTATCTAAAGAATAAGCGGGTGAAACCCTAAACCGTGAAACCCCAACGAATGGTACTACTGCTTCTTTAGGCTCCCATGTTAAAGTCTTATATTCCCTAGTTATATCAAACAGCCCTTGTAGTATCCCTTATAGATCCCTTTTAAGGAACCCTTTAAAGAGGAGCCATATTCTAATTATTAAAGCCCTACTTAAAGGATCATGGGACTTAGTAACTAGGCTTATAAATACGGTAACCATACATATAATTACATATATCCCCAATTAAGGTCCTATAACCTTAATTACTGAGTCCCATGATCCTCCAAGTATAGGACCGGTAGCAAGAAACACACACACACACACACGAATCGCCGCTAACTATATCCCAAGAGACCTACCTGTTTAGGGCTCCATGACATGACTTCCTTATACACGTCCGTAAAAAGGTAGGTTTTTTGCTGGTAAGGGAGAGACGCAAACTCGACCCCAAACCCAAGAAAAAGAACCGATGTACCCTAAATAACAAGGAGATGACCCTTAAACTGTGCAACATGTCTTTCTTAAGGTACCTTGGTTTTTCGCAGGAAAACCAAGAACCTAAGGACAAGGCCCTAAAGAAGAGGCTTCGAACATCTTCGAACAGCCTGGACAACATTTGCAATAGCTCACCGAACAAACTATCTCGCAATTTGGCCATACCTACATTCAACGAAGAAGGTACCTCACACATAAAGTGATGGACGCAGTTTTCGAACCGTATCCTTTTCTTAGAGGCGCGTTGGTTATTAGGACAACCCCAAACCCTAGGCTCACATGATCAGCAAGAGGAGCAGCAATGCCCATGACAGGGACACCATGGACCTCAAACACTCTCTGGTTCTGGGACTCAAGGTTATTCAAAACCGAATATTGGGGCCGGAACAATCACAATAGACCTTTGCGCTATGTTATAGTATAGCTATATAGAGACTACAAGAGGGATCGTACCACTATTGACTCTTTTATTCTGATTCCTATATAGGATGAGAGTGGTGAGTATGTCAGCCGCCAAACCGGCCTTAAACTCCGAACATCGCCGGCTTTCAGGTCTTTAAGCATAGGGCCCCAAAAAAGCACATAAGCAAAAATAAGGATAGGGATATCCCATATAAACCCCCTTATAATGAAGCCCAATAAGGTAGGGATATCCCCATAAAATGCTTATGCTTATGTGCCTTTTGGGTCCCTAAAAGCAGGAACCCTGTGAAAACGCATCTTCACCGATCTGGATCATCTCTTCTAGGGCCTCAACGTAAACAGGAAAACCCTAAGGACTAAACAAGCCCTAAGTTATAGAACTTTGCATAGTACCCTTGAAAGGAACCCTAAACCTTTCTAAGCCCCTAAGGGATGCAGGCTTTAGAGCTCCTTTCGAGGCTTAGGGGCTTCGAGTTTAGGGTTCCCTTAAAGGGTTCTAAAAGGGCTACAATAACCCTAAGGGTCCATGTACCCAAATAGTATATACATTGGCCCCAAAGTACCCATAAAGGGACTTTACGGCCAAAGCATATACCATTTAATTTGGGTACATGGACCCTTTGGGAAGTGGTCCGTTTCCCAGATGCACCGCTAGCCGCTAGCTGTAAGGCAAATTTCAATGCGGCTCAGGGTTCAGAGTTTGGAGATGTTTCCCTTTGCCCAAGGGTCCATGTACCCAAAGAGTATATATTTTGGCCTCCCTAAATAGGGACGACGTTAAGGCCAAAGTATACACTATTTGGGTACATGGACGCTTAGGGTTTGCAACATAGTATCCAGTCCTAGTTATGCAAGTTCCAAGGCTTACTACCCCAATAAGCCACAGAAATAGAAGGTTAAACTTTCCGATTCCTACTAAACTATAAGAACCCAAAAAGTTTAAAGGTTAGGTATTGGGGATCTAAGTTGAACTTCTTGAAGGCCGAAGACAGCTTGTTACAAGAGAGACAAACAACCTACCCCAACGAACCTAAAGGGTCCTGTGTAGCTATATAGTAGAATGTAGGGGTTTTTATATCAGGAACTGGTATTATGATTTGGGGAAGTATCTCCCATAGCAGTACCTAGGACCCTTTGGGAAACGCTCACATACTCCAACCTTCTAACGCTCACATACTCCAACCTTCTAGGATCCCCCAGCAACATGGGAATACCAATTCAATATTTTTTGGTAGTCCCTACGTTTATACTAGGATCTTAAAACCAAAAGGGTTTAGGGTTTAGGGAACCAGAAAAGGTGAAAGAAGGGCCTTAAAACTAAAAGGGTTTAGGGTTTAGGGAGCCAAACAAGGGTGAAAAAAAGGCTTCTTCGGAGAGCTAGCTTCGGAGTCATAAAGGGTCTCTTACGGGTTCCTTTAAGGGATCTATTTGGGTTTCCTTACTAGAATTACAGTATAAGGAGCCCCAAAACCCTATTCTAATTCTTAAGGCCCCTATACTAAAAAAACATAATACCCCTTATAGTAATTCTTATAAATCCCCTTTAAAGGAACCCCTTTACAGGGACAACTATTCCAATTCTTAAGGCCCCTAAAGTGTGACACTCTCAGGCTCCCCCATGAGCTCCAAGGACGGGCCAAAGACAAAAGAGTGACGAGACCGTCGCAGAGGTACGTGCTAGAGTTTAGGACTTAGGGTTTAGACTTTAGAGTTTAGGACTTAGGGTTTAGAGTTCAGGACTTAGGGTTTAGGGTAGGCAAGTTCATCATATAGAGGCCTTGATGCTTTAAATACTGTTTGGAGGTGTATTGTCAGATATTGTATACTGGGACCATCGAAGGGATGCTATTTCCTACTACGACCAAAATCCGTTCGCCGATGCCCCAGAATCCCGAATCCAAATGCCAAGACCTATTATTCGCAATTCTCGCTTGTCATCAACCCTGAGCCCTGTTTACCTAAAAATCCCAACAAGCCCATGCTCCCAACCCCTCAGCGGTCGAAACCAGATCTTTGTGCTCATGTAGCGATAACAAAAAGCCCTGCAATCCACATTAAGGTCTTGTGGTTGGCTGAATTTCCTTTCCATGATAGCTGAGAAAAATAGCACTGAGCCCATCGCTGGATGATCGAGCAAACCATCAGCCGGAGCTCACGGAACAGGCGCATAACACGGATAACTCGCCTTGCGTTGCGCAGGCTTCATGCAGAGAGTTGAATATTCAATAGTAATACTACATTTTACTCGGTACAATGATACTGAGACATATCGCACCGAAATCCCGTTTTTAGGAAGAACATGGGCGGTTGAACAACACGTTCCCGCCGTACCGCACCGAACAGGTACCGTACTGCACCACCTGCCACCCCTGCACCTCCACTCGGGAGGCAGCCAAAGGCAAAGACTGTCTTGGTTTCCCTCATGTTCACCTACCTTTTTAAAGTCAGGCATGCTACCTTCAACAACCCCGTCCTCTCAGGACAGTCGACACCGTGATGGCACCATGTGTCGACACTGCACAGATCCACGGAAGGACGTCGACAAGTCATGTTCTCACCTGGACAGCTATCGAATGATTGTGCATGCTGTTGCTACCGGCAGACCGTGCATGATAAATGCCGTAGCACGACATGAATACTGTGAGAGGCACACCTGCCAACGAAAAAGCACATAACTGCTCAATTGATAAATCCAAACCCCAAACCATCACGGGCTGACAAAGCCTGGGTCCTAGGCTGACTTCGGAGGGTTGCGAGGTTTGCCTTTCTACGCGTAGTAACAGAGATAATGCCCTGGCCGCTCCCGAATCAAAACCGCTAAAACCCTGGCCGACAATTACCACTACCCTACACCTATACACATACAGAAATGTATGCTGGACGCTTAGGGTAACATGAAGATCAAAAGAAGGCAAACAACTCGGCCCCACTATACCTGGCATTTGCCTTTCAAGCCCGTCCCTGAAATGGCTGGGCCCATGGCAATACCCTTACCATTCGGAACCCACGCAGTAGCCGCGTGTAGGTAATGCCTCAAGAGAGGCTGCGCTTTGGGGTTTCGGGTTTAGGGGTCATACCTTTTCCTACTACAAAAGTGACGATGACTACCGAGGGAACATTAATGCTAGTTTGTGCCAATTTTTGCGACATCTGTATGAACCCCCAAACCAAAACCGCAGGTTAGTGGTTGAAAGTCTGTTGGTCTAGCTGGGGTTTTATGGGTCGGGAGGCCCATCTTAACCCATAAAATCTTAGGTTCCGTTTAGGTGGGAATCATTTTTGAGGTTCTTTCAGTGGTCTCGGGAATCACCTGAACTGTCGGGGCTGTCGCAGGACCAATGTCTGCCGACCCCTGATTCATGTTTTTGACCTTGATAGTCGGATCCAACCCTGATCCCTAAAGCCTAAATCAACGGTTGAAACCATGGGCCCCTAGTATGGGCCCTTAACCCTGGGATCCTTATATACCTACTATATACTATATACCCTATATAGACTCTTAAGGGTCCCTAGAACTCCCTCAGAAAGGCCTAAAGGTCCATATTAGGGGCCCATACTTCTAACCCTAAAGCCTAAACCCCAATCAGGGGCTTTATCGGCTTTTTCAGAATCTAGGGCCCACGTCGTGTGCTTAAGCCGGAAAGCACATGACTCAGGAAAGAAGCAGGTAATATAGGGGCCTTAATAATTAGAATAGGGTTTGGGGGGTATGTTAGGCTATACTTGTAAAGGGGAGCCCCCAAAAATAGTCTAGGTAATTATTTAGGCCCCTATAGCATTCATCATCTCCCTGAACTATAGCAGCCAACCAAGGTATCTTGAAAAAGAGGAACATGTACCCACGTTGAGTTGGTCACATCGTTTTAGCTTAAGGTATATGGGTAGTTCTCTAAATTAAGGTCCCTTTTTATAAAGGTGTCGTAGTCTTTTGGGTACCTAAGAAAAGACCTTACTTGAGAGAACTACCCATGTGGGATACTCTAGGTGCTAGGAAAAAAGCATAAAACCTAAACCCTAAACCATGCACTCCAAAGGCTCCATGTACTTGTATAGTAGATACTTAAGCCTTAAAGAAGTTCCTAAATAGGTACTTTAAGGCCTAAGTATATTACTATATGGGTACATGGAGCCTTAGGGCACCCTAAACCCTGAACATCGCAGTTCTAGGATAACTTCGACATGCCGCAGCGAAGAAATGCAGCGCATCCCGGCTGGTCGTGCCCAGGTAACCGTGGCTCCAAGAGAGCACCTGCTTGAAGCGATTCACCGCTGGCACCTTCGGCAACTCGCCGCATTCCAGCGAGTAGCTGGAAGCTGTTTCCAGTAGGCTTTCCAAGAAAGCCTGCAGTTTCAAAACCGGAGCCATAACACAATAATGTGGAAGTCGGATACTGTAGAAGTTCTTAGAGACTCCAAAACCCCTTGAATAAGGAACAGACTTTAAATTTTAAATCATAACAGGACCCCTGATATGACTTAGGGTATATTCCTTAATAACGGGGCTTGGGTCTCTGGGTTGCAAGCCCTAAAACCTAAAACCCTAAACCTAAACCCTGGAACCGTACACACTAAATCCCTAAACCCTTAGCCGAAAAGACCTACCTTTCTAAGGAATTCTATATAGAAATCATAATAAGGAGCCCTAAAAAGGTAGGTCTTTTTGGCTACAGGTAAACCCTAAATCCCGAAACCTTCAATCTGACCCAGAACGCAACACCATACTGAACTTTGACCTCTAGAAAATATTCTCGTTTTAGCTGTTGCTGAAAGTTTAGTAACCAAAAATTGAATTTATATCTAACCTTATAAGGGTCCATGTGCCCAAATAGTATATACTTTGGGCCCCTATGTATAGGGAGTACTTTAAGGCCAAAGTATATACTATTTGGGTACATGGACCCTTTTGCCGTAAATCCTATAGAACCCTACACGGAACCCCTTCAAGGAACCCTTAAAGGAACTCTATTTAAGCATATGGACCCTTAGGGTAAGCCCTTAACAATGTCGGATATTTCGGATTCCTGGGCTCTTGTTAAGGGATTTAATCCCTACGACGGTAGTTAAAACTAAGTAACCCTAAACCCTAAACCCTGAGACAACAGGTGCCACACTGAAGCCGGTCAAGAGCTCCTGCTTTCAACGGTTGAAACCATGGGCCCCTAGTATGGGCCCTTAGGTTATTAACCCTGGGATCCCTAAATACCTACTATATACCCTATATAGACTCTTGAGGGTCCCTAGAACTCCCTCTAAAAGGCCTCAGGGTCCATATTAGGGGCCCATACTTCTAACCTTAGATGCTTGGGGTTTCGGGGCGTTTAGGGCTCAGGGCTTTAGGGTTTCTTAAAGGGGTTCCATAGGGATCTATAGGGTTTAGGATTTAGCGGTGTACGGTTCAGCGGTTTAGGGTTTGGGGTTTAGGGCTTCGGGATTACTGTAGGGATGCTGAAGTTGTTGGGGTCTGGCTGTTTTGATTGATTGAAGTGGCCGGACATGCTTTTTTTAAATGAAGGGCGCTGGGGTAGGGTCTAAACGCTCACGGGGTTCAAGACTGAATTGCGCTGAACTTCGGGGGATAGCAGGAATACAGGGCCTTGAGATGTTCAACAAGGTTTTGGATTTGTATGTTATTTTATGTGTTGATGCTGTGCCTGATTAGGACTGCTGCTCAAATTGATATTCAGGCGTCTATACTATCACCAGCCCGCGGCTGCATGAGCGATCTTCTTGCTGGTGTTTGTCAGCATCCTATGAGAACAAAGAGTGAACAGCATCTCCATCATCCTGATCATTGGCATAGCCGTCATAACAACACAATCGTCGCCGTCATCATCATATGCTTGCTATCACCAGCATCATCGTCACCATCACGGTCATCCAGGGCAGCATCAATACCTTAAAGGCTTCAGCAGACAATGAAGACAAGTATATGGGAGTTTCCGAAATTAGGGGACCCTAATATAGGACCCTCAATAGTAGGATCCTTATTATAAGGTCCCCCAAATAAGGTACCCCCTATTTTCGGAAACTCCCATATGTTGCCGCCACATCCTTCTTGACAGAATTCCGGGAGGATCTGGAAAGTGGGAAACCCTTAGAGCCTTCAGGATCTACTTTCTCTAGGTTCCCCAGTAGCCCCTTAATAATAAGGGTACCCTTTTTCCGACTATTCGGTTTTAATAAGGGAACCCAAAAAGAAAAAGGGTAAAAGGGTACTACTGGGGAACCTAGTTCTACATCCTTTCAGAAGGCAGCGAAGAAAACAAGGGACCCTTATACAGAGCCCTAGATAGTAGATCCCTTACTACCCTAAGGCTCCATGTACCCATATTGCACATACTTAGGCCTTAAAGTACCTATATAGGGACCCCTTTAAGGCTTAAGTCTTAAGTATCTCCTATAAAGGTACATGGAGCCTTTGGGCTACACAAGTGCCCGGCCTGTGTGGGCCCAAGTCTAGAAACAAAACACAGCCTTCAATGCCATAACTATATGGGAGTTTTCGAAATTTCGAAAATTAGGGGTACCTTAGGGTTCCTTTAAAGGGTTACTGTAAGGGTACTATCAAGGCTACTATAAGGGTTTAGGCGGTTTAGGGTTTCCGAAAATTAGGTAATAAGGATCCTACTATTTAGGGTACTATATTAGGGTCCCCTGTTTTCGGAAACTCCCATATATGGCTCCCAAAGCTCCGCTCGCTGCACGTCTCCGTACCCGCAGCAACCGGAAAGGCGGGATAACTGCAGGTCGAGGCGGCGGATGTGCTCCGCGAAGGAGGTCCGCGCAAGTTAGGGTTCAGGGTTTAGGGTTTTAGGTTTTGCTGCCTGGTCGCCATGCCGTCGCCCGAGAGCTCGGGACAAAATTTTGCGAGGCAGCGCCTTCCGAAGCCTTACTTCCCGCAGCTTTGCTGCCCCTTTCAGCGCACGCTTGACATCCAATCACACCAGGAACCCTAAGGCTCCATGTACCCATATAGTACATACTTAGGCCTTAAAGTACCTATATAGGGACTCCTATAAGGCTTAAGTATCTCCTATAAAGGTACATGGAGCCTTTGGGGAAGCAAAGCACATCACGCATCCAACCCGGTCTGCAGCCGAAGGGCGCCTAACAACGAGCCCGCATGTAAAGAAGGGATCTCCCTAAACCGTAGATGCTATGTAAGCCCGAAAACCCCAAACACGACGCCCCTAAACCCTAAAACTTTCTGAACTGTTTGACCCACCTTGCTCCAAGTAGACCCTAAACCCTAAACCCTTATAGTATCCCTATAGATCCCTTAAAGGAACCCTTAAAGGAACCCTACTTACTAAGGGTTTTGGGCAAAGGAGCTCCAGCCGAACGGATACCCAGAGACTTTGCAGTCCTCTGTGAGGCAATATGCTGCCTGGGCGAGTTTGGACTAATAATATCATAATAATTATTATAATAATTGTTATTATCACTATAATCATAAAAAAAAATATCATTATAATAGTTATTCTCATTATCACTATAGGCATTGTTTTTATTTGTCGTAAACGAGTTTAGGGCTGAGGATCGACGGCTCCGGATTTAGGCCTTAAGGCTTTTTGCTGTTTTTGAAAACCCTAAACCCTAAACCCTAATGGCCTTCTTGGCTTCGGGCTCAAGACTTTTAGGGCTTCAGAAAGGGCTTAAGGTTTACCTTAACCCGGAATAACCTACCTTTTTAAGGACTTATATAAGGAAATCATAATAAGGAACCCTAAAAAGGTAGGTTATTCAGGGTTAAGGTATGGCCAAGGGCTTACCTGTGACCCCAAACCCTACAAAATGGTAGGCAATGACTCCTTAATTAGGTCGAACCCTTAAAGCGGTAGGTTTGGGGATCCCAAGGTATGGTTAAGGATTCTCTAATTGAGGAGCTGTAGCTGCCTGACACCCCATGCTGACTGATGGACTACTAGGCCCATAGTCTCTGACTGAAAGGTTTCAGGCAACCCTGAAGCTACGCCCTAAACCCAAATTTAGGATGAGTACCGCCCATCCCCTCAACCCCCCACGATCGAATGCAACACTCGAAAACACTGGTGCGATCGGTAGAGTCGGCCTGGGAGTTATGTTGCCCGCTTAGTTCGCCCGGTAATGCTACTATGCAACCTTTCGCTTGGTTTTAAAATCAACCGGTCTCCCGCTTGAATCTTTCCACAGATTCCTTGAAGATCAAAATTAACGGAGCCCCACGAACAAAACTGTCTGAGTCCCTACAACAATACGATATCATCTTAGGGACTAGATTTTGAGATCCTTTGCAGGCGTCTGGGTCCAGGGTGCGTATAGGCACAGCCTGAAACGAGACTCCAAGAAACTCCAGTTTAGGGTCTAGGGTTTCGGAGTTTAGGGTTGAGGGCTTAGGGGTTCAAAAATTAACAACTTTGGGCTACTTGGGGGGACAAGGTCAGGGTCTGTGATGACAAAGCCCCAAGCCCTAAAACCCCAAACCTAGACCTTAAACTTGGCTGACAACTGGCCTCCATCTGAATATTGGTGAGTGTAGATATTGGGTTTTGCTATGGGGATACTAGTAACCCTATATACCCTCCCAAATAGTAACCTACATAACTACTATCCTAAACCTAAATACCTAATTATTGGGTCTTTTGGACCCTTAAACCCCCCTAAACCCTAAACCCTTCAATGAAACCTACACCCTTATCTTTATAGAAGTTAAAGGGACCCTTGGGGTTAGGGTTTAATTAGGGTTGAAGGTGCAGCTGCGGCATGTGATCTTGGGTCTCGGAGTTGCGAGGCACCCCAACAGCTGAACTTTAGACCCTTAGGTTTTAGGGTTTAGGGTTTTAGGGTTTAGGGTTTTGGGGGTTATAGGGTTTAGGGTTTAGACCCAGCTCCCTACTTGTCGGGTATCATGGGGAACCAAAGGTCAACCTTTTTCATCATATAAGGATTATATAGGGATTATACTACCCCACAAAGATTAAAGGTTACCTACTCTACTACTAGGGCTCTGACCCAATTGCATCCAAGCCGCTAGAATGAAGTCGAATATATTCCACTTCCAGTCGATGCCATACACGAAATCCAACCTGCTAGCATTGCTGCTAAGCGTGCATGTACATGCATCGGTTCTGAGGTCGTTTCCTGGGCTTGAAGCAACAAGGAAAAAGTATGAGCTTCTATTTCATAGTGGTTCCTTTAACTTTAACGAGCAGGTACCCAACAAAACATTATTCAAGTATTGTACTCCAGAACCAAGTTTCTTAGTTCATAGTTCTGGAAGCCCTAAACCCTGAACCCTAAACCCTAAACCCCTAAACCCCAAACCCCTAAACCCTAAACCCTAAACCCCTAAACCCTAAACCCTAAACTGGGCACTAAAGGGCGGCCTGTGAGGTTTCAGAAAACTGGAGACCCAGCGAGTCATACGGCATAGTAGGCAATGTCCCAGAGGGTCCATATACACTACTACTATGGAATTAGGCCCTAGAAGACCATCCCCATTATGGTTTTGGGGACCTAATTCCATAATAGTAGTGTATATGGACCCTCTGGGTGTTGGTGACAAGGCCACCTGAGCGCAAGATAACGGTTGATGGACAAAACCCTGCATTACCCATTATAAGGAATATACCATAATTCCCATAGTTTAGGGTCCTTAGGGTCATGCAGGATTTTAGGGTCATGCAGGATTTTGTCCATCAGCCGTAACCATAAAGTGATCCAATCTGGGATCATCGTTGATCCATCTTGATGCCACAAGTGAAAATCTTTCCAGCTCACTCATGCCCACCTTGCCATGCAGTTTTGGTATTAAAATAATCCATGCCGAATAAACCAGATCTTTGAACTGCCAAGTGGTGATTCCAGCAGTCGAAACTCAAGATTATGTCCGGGTCAAGGGTCCATCCAAGACGAGACCCTAAACCCTATACACCCTAAAAGCCTTAAACCCTGTCCCAGAACCCCAAACCCTGAAACTTAAAGGGCAAAGACAACCCTTAACCCTAAACCCTAAACCACCTAAACCCAAAAACACCCGTAAGCCCTGAGTCACCCTTCAGGCTTTGTTTTTACGGGCCGCAGAAAGGACATAATTTGGGTTTAAGGTTTAGGCTTCGGGGACTGTAGAGCTTTGACGTGGAGGTACCAATCATGTCATGTCTGGGATATCCCCATCCTAGTTTCGGCTTCTTTGCTTTCGGGGGCCTATAGTAGAAGCCAGAAAGTTGGAACATCAATATCCTCATGCCCTTCAGGTAGAGTATAGGGGATCCTAGCACTAATCCTCCTAAAGCCATGTTCCAACTTTCTGGGTTCTACTGTAGTTTGCACTTGGTTCATGAACGGATCAAGCCCTCAACAAGCCCTGGTGGGATGTTCAATACCCCTGAAAGCCCAGCATGCCAAAACCAAAAAACTTAAAATTGTAACCCTAAACCCTAAACCCTAAACCCACCCGAAAACCGTCAACTCTACATGCCAAAACCAAAAAACTTAAAATTGTAGGAACTAGCTAGTATAGGGGCTAAGGAATGATATAAGTAAATTACTTAAGGTTCTATCTCACGAGCCCTTTTTTGAAAGGAGCCCCCCGAAGTTGTCACGAACCCTGGCCTCTTTGCAGCAAGCCGCAGCAGGACCTCCGCAACGATCATGCCGACCTTGGGGCTTGGAATGGCTCCTTTAAAAGGATCGGTTCCTTTAAAGGGATCCTCAGCGATCTATAGGGGTTTATAGGGTTCCGGCAAAGGGAGTTATAAGGATTCCTTGAAGGGGTTCCTATGGGGATCAGCAGGGTTTTGGGTTTTAGGGTTTATCTGCGGGTCCCAAACCCATGGGTTTTGGATTAAGGTGTCATAACCTAGTGTTTTATACCAGGGGATCCCAAAACCTACCGTTTTAGGGGTTAGACCCTCTAATTAAGGGCTCATAACCTACTAGTTTGTAGGGTTTGGGGCACAGGTAGGGCTTGGTGCAGGGCCACAGGTAGGGTTTAGGGGTGTGCAGGGTTGCAGGGGTTTAAGGGTCTAGAAGTCTAGGGTTTTCGGGGCCCCCCAAAAGGGCACCAAAGCAAAACCACAAGGTTGAAATATCACATGATAGGGTTTGGGGGTTTAGGGTTTCTTAAAGGGGTTCCATAGGGATCTATAGGGTTTAGGATTTAGGGTTTAGGGTTTAGGCTTTTGGGAAGTAAGCCAACAAAGTACTCTCTTCTTCAACAACCGGGCCCCAAAAAGTTCAAACTTTCTAAGGTAGAGCTGAAATATGAGGCCAAAAAGTTTAAAGTTCCCCCGTTCACTATCTAAGAGTAAGGATACCCCACCCAGAAATGTATGTAGGGGATATCCCATGATCCCCTCTTCAACAAAGCTCAAAAGCGAGAAAAACTGCATGTTTGGGTGCTGTTCGGGTTCCAAACTCCTCATAGTTCTGAACCCGAAACCGGACCCTGAACCGAAAAGGTTTGCGTTTCCGGGTTTCGTGGCGGCTCAGCAAGCAGAGGGCTCCGCACAACAGCAAGCAAAGTGCATGGCAAAACGGCGCATCAAGTCCATCGAACGCTAAGCTGCACCATTGGCCTGCTGGTGACCCACGGCGTAAGCCCTAAACCTGATCACCAAATGCTCCAAGAACTAACCTACTCGCCACAGCACTGTTCATGGAGCATCGTATATTGGGACTGTCTGGATATCGAGTGTCCCCGCAAGTGATTTCTGCCAACAGCAGGAAGTCACCAAAGGCAGGAAGTCAATCCTAGAGCCCCTTAGCCCTACCTGTGACCCCAAACCCTACAAAATGGTAGGCAATGACCCCTTTATTAGAAGGTCGAACCCTTAAAGCGGCAGGTTTGGGGATCCTCAGGTAAACCCAAACTCCTAAACCAAGGGCACCGCAGCATCGGGATCCTCACTCTGGTCATATGACTTACTACCCCAATAAGCCACCCTTGGGATCCGAAACCCTACCGTTTTAAGGGTTCGACCCTCTAATTAAGGGGTCATAACCTACTATTTTGTAGGGTTTGGGGTCACAGGACAGAAATAAAACGCTAAACTTTCCGATTCCTACTAAACTATAAGAACCCAAAATTTGAAAGGTTAGGTGTATTGGGGATCTAAGATGAAGGCCACTGAAGGGGGGAAACGTCCTAAACCCTGAATCCATAAACACTAAACCGTAAGCCAAGACTCTGAAAGTTGTGGGAGTGAACAGCCCCTAGACAGCAAAGGCGTAGAAAACCATATCTTTAAAGCCCAGCTGTAAGACCCAATAGATCCCTGTAGAACCACAAATTGGGGGCCTCTGGCAGCCACTGCGGCGAAGCCCAGCCAGTTGGAACACGATAGCGGGTGGCACAGGATTTAGGACTTAGGTTTTTTTGGTTTAGGACGATACGCCCTGGTACTCCTTGTAGTTTGGGTTAAGAGCATGACGATTATGATATGTCAACTTTCTTGCTTCCACTCCCAACAATAAAGCCTAAACCCTGGACACCAAAAAACAAATCCCAAAACCCTAAACCCTAAACCCCAAACCCCAAGAGCCTAAATCCGATATCTCCATAGCACTATAGACTATACTTAATGGATCATGGGACTTAGTAACTAGGCTTATAAATACGGTAACCATACGGTTGATGGACAAAATCCTGCATTACCCATTATAACGAATATACCATAATTCCCATAGCTTAGGGTCCTTAGGGTCATGCAGGATTTTGTCCATCAACCGTACTTATAGTTACTTATAACCCCAATTAAGGTCCTTATAACCTTACTTACTAAGCCCCCTGATCCTCCAAGTAGTACGTAACCTTATTCCCGGAGAAGACTCTGACAAGGAACCCCTAACACCCTAAAACTCTAAATCCCAAATCCGAAACTCCCTATTTTAGAACTCTCTTGCAACCCGTACAGGAACCCTTAACCCTAAACCCAAATAACACAAACCAAAAGCTGCCTGTGCTTTGAGAAAAGGCTATCAACTTTCATTTCAATTGTTCCTTTTTGGAACAGTTCCAGAAGAAGGAACTCCCCAAACCCTAAACCCCCATAAACCCTAAACCCCTAAACCCTGAACCCCTAACCTCTAACAGTGAGAGGAGCCCTTAAAGGAGCCCATGCACCCCACACCTTGAACCCCTAAACCCTAAACTCTTTTAGAACCCAAGAAGCCCTTCAAGGAGCCCCAACCCCTTCAGCCCTAAACCCTGAACCCCTAAAGTTGAGGGTTGAGGGTAAATCCCAACTTGCTACCCCAATAAACCACAGAAATAAAAGGTTAAACTTTCCGATTCCTACTAAACTAGAAGACCCCAAAAAGTTAAAAGGTTAGATATTGGGGATCTGAGGTAGAACCCTTAAAGGAACCCTTATAGATCCCTTAAAGGAACCCTATAAACCCCTATAGAACCTAAGGATCCCTGTTTGGGGGGATCTAAGCCTAGACCTAAACACCTAAACCCCAAAACCAAAAACCCTAACCCCAAAACCCCAAAAACCGATACATCCCTTTAAAGGAACATTGTAAACCCCTATAGAACCCTTTTAAAGGGAACCCTTCTAACCCAGCCCGTGCTGGGCGTCGATGCAAAGATCTGGTTGACGAGGTGGAACCAGCTCGGATCTCCTCCAAGCGACTTCGGCTTGGGTTCCTGTACTTGGAGGCCCTTTTGACTTAGTAAGTCTACTTAGTATCCCTTAGAAACCCTATTATAATCCCCCATAACCTACCTTACTAACCCTACTTACTAAGTCAAAAGGGCCTCCAAGTAAAGGGTCCCCTTAAGGGCTCTAGAGCGGTACTATGCGGTCTTGGGCCCAAGGTTCCTGCAAAGGGCTCTGTATGTCTAGGGGCTCTACTTGGAGGATCATGGGACTTAGTAAGTAAGGTTATAAGTACCTTAATTGGGGTTATAAGTAATTATAAGTATGGTTACCTTATTTATAACCCAAGTTACTAAGTCCCATGATCCTCTAAGTAGGGGGTTCAGGATTTGGTGCATGGGGTTTAGGGTTCTAGGGTTCATTTAGAGGGTTGCTTTCAGGGTTCTACCGGGGTACTGTGATGAGTATACTCTAGGGACTCTATGGTTTAGGGGTTTAGGCTTAGGAGTTCGGGACCCTCCTAAGGAATCCACATGGGGCTTCCTGCAAAAACTGGAGCTTGTGGAAGCGGTGGTGGCACATGGGTACTTCTCCAAATTAGGTTTCCCTTTCAAGTCCCAAAATACCCAAAATAGTACGGCACCTTATTAAAGGGACAGTGATAAGTACCTTAACCGGGGTTATAACCAGTTATAAGTATAGTTACCTTATTTATAACCCTAGTTACTTAAGTCCCATGAACCTCTAAGTAAGAGGCTGCGGCAGCCTCCGCCGCCAGGGGATCCCTGGCGCCGAATGCTGCCATCCCAGCTACCAGTGCATCGGGTGCCCAGGGACTCCAATGTCCCTTAATTAAGGAAGACTCTTTAAATCATACAATATAAGGGATCCTACTACAATGTAAGGTATGTTCCTCAATATTACCTAGGGGCATCACAATAGCCCCGAAGCCTGGTATAGTAGGGTCTTTGGGCCCAACAGCCTTAATATATGAGTCCTTAGAGCCTTAGGGTAAGGGATATTGGAGTCTCTGGGTTTGAGACCCTACTTGGAGACCCTTTTGACTTAGTAAGTAGGGTTAGTAAGGTGGGTTATGGGGGATTATAACAGGGTTTCTAAGGGATACTAAGTAGACTTACTAAGTCAAAAGGGCCTCCAAGTAAGGTCTTGGGTTGTTCCTACCATCCGAAAGGTTTGCTTGCCTAGTGCTACCGTTTAAGCGGGTTCCTTTAGGCGAACTTTTGTGTTTCTTTAACGGCACTTTTTTGGGGTTCCTGTGGCTGCTAGGGTTTAGGGTTTACGGTTAGGGTTTAAGGATTTTGGGGTTTAGGTTCAGATACATAGCGTCACAGCAACATAGCCACCAAAAGGGGTAATGTAGCCGCCTCGGGAGCCGAGTCGAACAGGGTTACAGGGTCTAGGTTTAGGGTGTAGATTGTACCTGTATGCTCATACCCCACCCTTTTTTCGGGGTACCTACTTTTCTATACACCAGATGCTACCCATAAAACGGGGTATCTTAAAAAAGGGGCAGGGTATGAGCCTTCAGGTTAAAGGTTAGGTATTGGGGATCTAAGGTAGATCCCTTAAAGGAACCTTATAGATCCCTTGAAAGGAACCCTTATAGATCCCTTTAAAGGAACCCTATAAACCCCTATAGAACCCTAGGATCCCTTTAGGGGATCTAAGGGAAGGTCCCCTCCTCGCGGCGGCGAGGCCAAGACGTTCTGCATACTCACGTCCGTCATGATGCCAATGAACACCTGTCTTCCCAGAACTTAAAACAAGTTCTCTTAGTGAAGGCTATGCCTTAAGCTATAGCAGGATCCTTGGTATGATTTAAGGGATACTCCTTAACTAAGGGATTTTGGGAAGGCTCCGCTGTCAGAAAAGGTCCACATCAAGTGTGTTAAGCTCAGGCTCAGAGGCTGTCGGGGTTAAGGGTTCAATATAGGGTCCTTAAAAGATAGAATAGGGCTCCTTTAAAGGGTTCCTTCAAGGGATACTATAAGGGATCTATAAGGGTACTATAATATAGGTACAAATTGAAAAGCACCTACTTGAGGGTCTGACGTCCCTAGACTTTTAAACAGTACCTACATTACTTAGACTGTTCGGAGCCCCAGGGACAAAGGTCATATGCAATGGCGGATACTCGGAGGATCATGGGACTTAGTAAGTAAGTTATGACTACCTTAACTCCTGACGGAAGTAAATTTTAAGCATGGCTATCGTATTTATAACCCTGGTTGCTAAGTCTCATGAACCTTTATATAACTACTGTAGACCCTAAACCCTAAACCCAAAAAGGAATCCGTTTATACATATAAAGCTAGACCCTCAACTCTAAACCCTTAAAGGAACCCGTGAAGGGAAACCCTACTATAGAACCCTGTAGTACCCTTAACTTAAAAGGGATCCCCAGAGATCCCTGAACCTTAGTTTCTACGTCCCGTGACAAGATTGGAATAGACCCTATAAACCCTAAACCCCTATAGAACCCTTCAAGGAACCCTTGAAAAGAAAAACTTACGAAGAAACCATTGAAAGGGGACCCTTGAATTATGACCCTCCTGTGACCCCAAGCCCTACAAAATAGTAGGTTATGACCCCTTAACTGGAGGCTAGAGCCCTTAAAACGGTAGGTTTTCGGATCCCAAGGTAGACCCAAAACCCCAAAACCCTATAGATCCCTTGTAGGAGCCCTTAAAGGGACCCTTATAGATCCCTTAAAGGGAGCCCTTAAAACGGTAGGTTTGGGGATCCCCAGGCATAATCAATTACGGTGTGGAACCCTTACAGTGGAAGCCCAAAAGTTGCAAACCCCATTAGGGTTTAGGGTTTAGGGTTTAGGGCCTCAATCCTTAACCCTTAGACTCTAGGGACTGCTATTTCAAGACTTTTGGGCCTAAAGACCATACTATATATATAGGGCTTTTAGGCTATTTTGGGCCTTAGGGTAAGAGTAATGTATAGGGAATTCCAGCACTACTTGTCCTTCATCCGGTTTTCAACTTTCTGGGGTGTACTGCAATGGCGAGGGTTTGGGGTTGCAGATGGGTGGAGGTCAAAATTATGGTCCCTTTTCGGGTACCCTAAATATTAGGTGCCGTATTATAATAAGGACCCAAAAAGGGACCCTAATATTGACCACCACCCAGATGGGGATGTGCTTTCTGGATCCTTTGGGGGGATCTGGGAGCGACTGGGGTCACTCTGGCTTACCTTAGTTGCCGAGTTCATAAGCCCAGAAAAGTTTAAACTTTTAATTTTAAGAGGGTTTTATTATCCCCAAAAGTTTAAAGTTTATTAACTCAGCTACTAAGTTACTTTGAGCATCACGGGACTTAGTAAGTACAGTTCTAAGTACCTTACTTAATTGGGGTTAGAATTCAATAGGTGTGTAGTTACCTGACTTATACCCTTGTGTACTTCCTATAAACCTTTAAGTGGGGTCTGGGGTTTAGGGTTTGGGCGGGGCTCAGAATCTTACTACCCCAGTAAGCCACAGAAAGAAAAGGTTGAACTTCCCGATTCCTACTAAAACTATAAGAACCCAACAAGTGTAAAGGTTAGGTGTTGGGGATCTAAGTTTAAGTGGGAACTAGGGTTTAGGGTTTGGGCGCGGGTCAGAATTGAGGCAGGCTGTGGAGAGAGTCTAGAGTTGAAGTTTCAGGTAGGGTTCCAAAAAAAGAAGCAAACATAAACTTTTGGTGGGGTATCCCTACCTCATTGCCTTGTTTACCAAGAGAGTCCATATACACTACTATTATGGAATTAGGCCTCAAAAACCATAATGGGGATGGTCTTTTGGGACCTAATTCCATAATGGTAGTATATATGGACCCTCGGGGTTATAAAGGGTTATGGGATATCCCAACCTTCTGGTTCTTGTTTAGGTACCTTTTTGTGTCCCTATCAGGGTTTACCAATGACGAAGGCGACAAGCACAGGCATACTTGGAGGGTGGGAGGACTTAGTAAGTAGGATAAGTAGACGTATAAGTACCCTAACAGGGTTCCTAATTGGGGTTATGGTTCTTATGAGTCCATAAAATAACTACACTCTAGACTCTCCCTACTTAAAGGTTCATGGGACTTAGTAAGTAAGGTTATAAAGTACGCTGACTGGGGTTATAAGATATTATAAGTATGGCTACCTTACTAAGCCGCCCGACCCTCCAAGCAATGATATAGTGAGGGCCTGTTGCTGCAAGGGTGTTGACTCAAGCTCCATATCTCCAGCCACGAGGGAGCTTTAGAAACAATCCATGCGGGTACTATAAGCGCCTTAATAATTAGAATAGGGTTTCCTTTAAGGGTTCCTTCTAAATCGGTCTATAAGAACTACTATAAGGGCTATTATGGGGGTTTAGTATAGGGGGCCGTAATAATTGGAATAGGTTTTGGGGGCCATTATACTATAGTTATGATAAGTATAGGTAATCCCTATAGTACGAGGGCATCCTTGCTTCAAGGACCCCACCCCCCGCCCCGCCCGCCGGCGTCAAACACCAGATCTCAGCGTCCTTTGGAAAGATTCTGAATCTGCCGGATCATCTTTACAAGCACCATGCACCGCAAAAGGCCCAACACGTGTGGACAAACCGCACCCCTCCCCGCCTCTCAAACAAGAATCAAAACGGATTCTGATCAAAACGGACTCTGAAAGATGTCACCGGATAGATGTAGCTGAAACCTACTAAGTTTCGAAAACTCTGGACCTTGAAACAACCACGGCCTGTTCCGTAGATCGAACGACATAAACACATCTGCTTCAGTGCTACTTCCACCGCCAAAGAGGTTAGCGTCAGCTCCTGTCACGAAAGGTCCATCGCCAGGATTTGCGGCAAGAGCACGACGACAGGCTTAAACCTGCTGTGCGATCTTCAGCTGGTCCTGAACTGCACTGCTGTCACCACCGCAGTGAGCATCACCCCAGGTGACGACCGATCCATCGCCAAGAACAGCGGCAAAAGCTCCGGCAGATCCTTGGATCTGCTGCACATTTTTCAGCTGGTCCTGAACGGCAGTGCAGTCACCACCGCATTTGGCATCACCCCAGGTCACGACAGATCCATCGGCGAGAATAGCAGCAAAAGCGCCCCTAGAGGCTTGGATCTGCTGCACATTTTTCAGCTGATCCTGTACGGCAGTGCAGTCACCACCGTGTTGGGCATCACCCCAGGTCACGACGGAACCATCTCCAACCATGGCAGCGAAACAACGCTGAGAGGCTTGGATCTGCTGCACGTTCCTAAGCTGGACTTGCACAACCCTACTGTCACCGCCACTGCAAGCATCACCCCAGGTAACAACTGATCCGTCGGCAAGAATGGCAGCAAACGCGTCGCAGGTGGAATGGATCTGCTGCACATTCTTCGGCCGATCGTGCACAGCACTGTCACCACCGCAGTGGCCCCAAGTCACGACGGAGCCATCGCCAAGAATGGCAGCAAAAGCAGATACCGTGGCTTGGATCTGCAGCACATTCTTCAGCTGGTCCTGCACAGCACTGCTGTCACCGCCAAAGCCAGCATCACCCCAGGTCACGACAGATCCATCACCAAGAACTGCAGCAAACGCGAGCCAAGAGGCTTGGATCTGTTTCACGTTCTTTAGCAAGTCTTGCACTGGACGACTGTCACCACCATTTTCTGGCCATCCCCACGTCACAACCGATCCGTCGCCAAGAACGGCAGCGAAAGCGTTGCGAGCGGATTGGATCTGCCGTACATTCTGCAATTGGTCCTGCACATGACGACTGTCACCACCCCGCGTGGCCTCACCCCAGGTCACGACAGATCCATCGTCAAGAATGGCAGCAAACGCGAAGTGCGCGGCCTGGATCTGCTTCACATTTTTCAGCTGATCCTGCACAGCGCTACTGTCTCCGCCAGACAAAGCGCCGTCACCACCCTCAAAACCCCATGTCACGACGGAAGCGTCAGCAAGAATGGCGGCAAAAGCACGACGTGTCGCAGACACTTGAACTCGGCTTACATGCAAGGTCAGCGAGTCACCGGTGAGCAGACGGGCATCCGCGATCGACACACATGAGGCCAGAACGTTTCCAGATGAGTCCAGCAACCGCCCTCTTCCAACTCCAAGTGCGATCTCTGCCCGGCGTTTCAATGTTTGGACATCCTCATCCAAACCTACTTCTACAGCGGCTGTCTTGCCGCTGAGCAGGCTGACCTCCAGCGTAATCGACATGACTTTTGCAGCAACTGTGGAAGCCTACCAGCAGCCCCAAACCCTACAAAATGTTAGGAACGACCCCTTAGTCCTAGAGTTTAACCCCTCAAACTTTAGGTTTTCGGATCCACATGGAAGTCGTCTTGGCTGCACGAAGGGTTTGGCGTTTAGGGTAAATCTTAATTTAACTGCGCGAAGCTTTCAAGCTGTCAGCCCATTCGTCATAAGGGTTTTACAAGGTACCATAGGGCCCATTGAGACTTTTCGGCTTTCGGGGTTAGCGAGTTATAGCGCTTCGGGGTATGGGGGTTTGAGAGTTACGGTTCGGGCATGGCCGACTAAACGGATTCGGGTTAAATCAGGTATGTACTACTGAAAACCCCCAATCGCGCTACATGCAATGTATAACTGGCAATAAACCCCTCTAGACACTTGCTAAACCCAGACACAGTCCACAAATCCCTTGTACGCAAAAACCAGCAAAGCCCTAAACCCTCAACCCCAAACCTAAACCCTCAACCCCAAACCCTAAACCCTTAAAGCCCCAAACCTAAACCCTCAACCCCAAACCCTAAACCCTTAAAGCCGCAAACCTACTTTTACGGCTCCAAGAGAATGTCTTATTTCATCCTCGCAGTCTCTGCGCACTCCTATTTGGGAGTTTCCAAAAATGGGGGATCCCAATATAGTACCCGAAATAGTAGGATCCTTACTATAAGGACCCCCAAATAAGGTACCCCTAGTTTTGGGAAACTCCCATTTCAATCTTGCTGAATCGGTCAGCATAGTAAGAAGAAAAAGAACCTTTTTCTTTTTAACATATACAGCCTATAGGATCAGGGCTGAAATTCGCTTGCGTTTGGCCGGGGGCTATAGTATGGCCTAACAGGGCGCGAGAGAGAGAGAGAGTGAGTGTGGGAGATGGAGCCAGAAGAGAGAGAGAGAGAGAGAGCCTTAATTTGCGCAAGCATGGCGAAATTCGAATCCCCCACCAAGGGCCCAGCCGCGTTGGCGAAGATGATGAAGCCAACGACCAGCTGAAAGGCCTGGGCATCAGCCATCACAAATTCACAATTTCCTCAGCATAATAGTATAGGGGTATACATAAGAAGTATTACGATCCCCTGATATAATTTGTAGAAGTGTAAAGCACCAAACCACCCTATTCTAAGTGTTAAGGCCGTACCAATGGAGACCTTAAGTGGAACCCCGCTTCTAACCCTTAAAGCCTTATACTGCCCTTACTACCGGTTACCGTGTTTTGAAACCTTAACCTGAACTGGCAAATCTAAATCAACACAAAGCGGATTTGTGCATAGTATAGGTCTGAACAAATCTAGCTCCCACCCTAAACCCTAAAACCTAAATACCCTAAACCAAATTAAATGTACTCCCGAAAGGTCATCCTGTGGTTCTCTCAGAAACTCGGCAAGCAGGTTTCGCCTGTGCCTCAAACCCTGCAAAGCAGTCAGCCATGACCCCACAACCCTGAACCCCTAAACCACCCTAAACCCTGAACCCTATACCCCTAAACCCTATCTCTCTTCTTCAACAACCGGGCCCCAAAAAGTTCAAACTTTCTAAGATAGAGCTAATATAGCCTAAACCCTGAACCCCTAAACCCTAAACCCGTAAGGCCTCAACCCCTAAACCCTCAACCCCTACCTGGGGATGCAAAAACCTACCGTTTCAGGGGTAAGAACCCCTAATTAAGGGGTCATAACCTACTATTTTGTAAGCTGTGGGGATAAAGGTAAACCCTAATCCACTAAACCCTGAATCCATAAAGCCTAGACTCATAAAGTCTTAACCCCTAAACACCCTTACACCAAAAGTAACCAGGGTCAACGGCCGCCTTAACGGCCGGACATGGTCCACTGAACCTAAACCGTATAGGGCTCCCTTAAAGATGTGGTTCAGGGTTCCTTTCAAGGGTCTTGGGGTAGGGGTTTAGAGTTTAGGGTTCCTTTGAAGGGTTTTGGGTCAGGGTTCCCTTATGGGCTCCTTGAAGGGATCCCTCGAAGGGTTCCCTGAAGGGGCAGGAAGAGTTGTGTTTAGGGTTCAGGGTTTAGGGTTTAGGGGTTCAGGGTTCAGGGTTTAGGGTTTAGGGTTCAGGGTTTAGGTGTTTAGGCGGGTGGTTTTGGGTTTCGGAGGTAGGGGAACTACGAGGGGGATACTTCAAGGGTTTACCGTATTACCTGGACCGACAAGACCATGGAAAGGACTCCCAACGTTATTCACGATGTAGGTAGGGTTTAGTGCTAAGAACTTAGTCTTCACGGTGTAGTGTTCGGGGCATAGGTCCTACACCATAACGATCCGAAATGACGAACCGGGAAATCCTTCAGGGCAGCTGGGCCAGCAAACAAGAACACCTCTTCTTACTAACCCTATAAGCCACAGAAATAAAAGGTTAAACTTTCCGATTACTACTGTTTTAAACTGTAAGAACCCAAAAAATTAAAGGTTTGGCATTGAGGATCTAAGTCTTCACAGGCCCTAACTTACAGAGCCGGCAAGAACCAGCGAGGGGCAAACAGTCATCCCAGAGACTTCAATATCCCTTAATTCTGGAATATGCCTTACGTCACAGCAGGATCCCTACTCTAATTTGGGGTATATTCCGTAACTACGGGATATTGGAGTCTCTGGGATCATACTAAACCCAATGCGCGCCATTCACGGATGAGGGTGTAACCCAGAGCCTTGACAATAACACCAGGCTTTTGGATTGTTTGTAATGAGGAACCCTATGGAAAAGCATCCGGCAAGTACTCCCACTGCTTTATTACAGGAGGATCCTGAAACAATGGATTTGGCTTTGCTCAGACTTCACGATCAGCACTTGAAACCTTTAGCCTTGAGAGGGCCACCCTACACACATACATACATATGTATATACAAGTATACAAAATATTTGCATATACCCATGTACATGAGCATGGATATGCATCAGTAGAAACAGTGCTGTATACTGTAACAGCAACAAAAAGCACTATACCATACTGAACTTTACTATACTATGATATACTATACTAAGCTAGACCATACTTTGATATGTTAACATATAGTAAGACAGAATAGAACAAACTAGAATGGAATAAGCTGAAATTTAATGCGATGTCATGCCACCTAATGAAGTGTTATGCAACACAATATACTGCAATATCATTTAACATCATATAATACATGGCATTGCAGTATGGTGTAAGAGAATGTGCGAGAGTATTAGGTTAACGCACATAACATGAATCATACTATACCCAACCATATCCCTACTTGTCGGGTATTAACCTTTTTCATAATCTAAGGATTATATAGGGATTATACTACCCCAAAAAAGGTTAAGGTTAAAGGTTACCTACTCTACTACTAGGTATCAAGTCAGGCTGTGTTATATCTCGTTGTTACTATAGTGTAACACGCGTGTTAACGGATATCGGTATAGATAGAGATACGGATATAGATATGATGTAGATGTATAGATATACATATAGCCGAGTATACTGAGCGTTGAAGTAACGACGGAAAAACGCTACAAACTTTACTATGAGTTGTAGTTTAAGGGCCCTGAAACAGCCTTAAAGGCATGTATGAACGGATACCTCTAGAAAAACATACCCAAACTGAAACCCAGTATATCATAATGGCAGCAGGTCCCACAACAACAACAACTTTAATCAATCACCAACGCCTACGCTTCAAAGCACCTACAACGAAACACACACGTTGGTCTACTAGTGAATATTCATGCCTTTGCATTGTCCACATAAAATTACACTGTCGCATACCCTCGCACCAGGTTCCAAATATCAAGCCCCCTAAAAAATAGAGTAACAACAGTAACAACTGTCTGGAACCCTTGAAAGAAACCCTGCTGCGAGGTTCATGAGACTTAGTAAGTACGGTTACAAGTACCCTAACTGGGGATAACTATCTACCTGTATCCCCAAACCCTACTAGGTTATGACCCCTTAATTAGAGGGTCTAACCCCTAAAACGGTAGGCTTTTGGATCCCCAGGTAGTTGTTATAGCTCGACCCTACACCCTAAACCCTTACAGCGAACTCTATAGTCTTAGGATGGAACCATGGGCCCCTGGTATGGGCCCTTAAGCCTGGGATCCTTATATACCTAATATATACCCGATTTGTACCCTTAAAAGTCCCTTAAAAAGCTAAGGGTCCATACTAGGGGCCCATACTTCTAACCTTAGATATAGAACCCCAGAAAAGGAAGCCTATGAAATAGACCCGAAGCCCAAACCCCAAATTTGAGACGTACCTTAACCCTTTAAAGAGCCCTTACAGGATTCTGTAAGGGATCTACAAGTGGTTGAACCACTCTCCTCTTCAACAACCTGGCCCCAAAAAGTTCAAACTTTGTAAGATAGAGCTAATACATAAGGCCAACAAGTTTAAAGTTCCCCCGTGCACTATCTAAGACCACCAAGCCCCTTGGGTTGCGGGCAGTGCCATCCACGAGCTGCTCCAGCTTGGTCTTTGGGGGATGGACCTCCCAGAACCCGGGAGGATCCACAAAGTAGATTCCCAAGAGGGGTCTCGCCAAAAGATCCCTTCAGTAGTGCAGTAGTATAGCGTCCCAAACCAAGAGGGTCAATAGACACTTCCATTATGGAATTAAGTTTCCAACGCCATAATAGCAATGGTCTTGTGGGACCTAATTCCATAATGGATATATATATATATATATATATATGGGGACCCTCTGGATAGTCAGGGGATCTTCTTTATAGATCGGCATAAGCACTTCGAGCCCTAAAGTTTAGGTTTCGAAGGTTCCTTTCAAGACTTCTAGGTTCAGGACTTTAAGGCTGCAAGACTTGGTGTTAGGGCTCAGGGCTTTGGGCTTCAGGGCTTGGTGACGGGCTTTGAGGCCTTCGGGCGTTAGGGATTCATGCTTTCGGGTTCTCTGGCTTTATGGTTTATGGGGATTTGGGGCTTCAGGGTTTAGGGCAGCATGCAGGGTTTAGGGCAGCATGTAAGGGATTTGTTGAGCCAAGACTCTCAACATATGGTCATCCGCAAATAATCTGAACCTTTCGCATGCGCTATTGATACTGTTTTACTCGTTCCTGAGGACTCCTTCAAAGCAAAGAGCATCTGCCTTGGGCGCTTAAACCCAAATTGGAAAAACCCTAAACCCCAAACCCCAAGTGCCGCACCCTCAACGCCCGGGGCTTGAACAATCAGAAAAGGAGAATCTGCCAAAGGGTCCCAGTACCTAAAAGTCATATACACTCCCAACCACCAACCTACACAACAAAAACAACACTATCCTAACCCTCCACCCCAAACACTACACCCGAAACCCTAGACCTTCAACTCTTAAACCCTGAACCCTGAGCCCTTAGCCCAAAACACTAAACAATTAAGGCCGACATCATTTACATTTTGCTGAGTGCGAGCAGTAAGGAGAGGGCGTCACAACGGCATCCTTTGTTGGAGAACCCCCTGTATAATGTAGGGTTTCGTATATGCTATCAAAGAAAGTACATAGAAGCAACCGAATAGTATCCTCAGGGATAATGCTTAGTAGCTATTCAGGCCCTTATGCAATAATAGTAACCCGTATAGAAACCCTGTAAGGAACCCTCTCTTTCAATTTCTAGATTCCTTACACCTGTCTACCCTCAACTCGGACACCCTAAACCCCATTACGATAAAACCCTAGACAAACTCTATTCAAAAACCCATAGACACCCTCAAAGTACCCCCTTAAACCCTTCAACCCTAAACTCCTAAACCCCAAAAGAGGCCCATATGCTCTTAACCCACCTCATCCTGTAGCCCCACACCCTACCAAACAATAGTAGGTAATGAGCCCTTAATTATCAGCTCTAACCGTTCAAACTGTAGGTTTTTGGATCCCCAGGATGTGCTCCTTGTAGTATGTACGTATATCCCTTACAGCATGCCCTAACCCAACCCTAAACCCTAAACCCTAAACCCTTACTGAAACACCCTTGAGTCCCTGATTCCTTGGGGGCTCCCGGGGGCCAGATCTTAGTGGCTTGCTTTGCGAGACCCCTTTATTGGGCCTATAGGGGTTCCTTTAAAGGGGTCTATAAGGGTTACTATAAGGGATCTATAAGGGGGAGATACCAACACTACTAATCTAGGAACTATATCTTCTCTTGAGTTCTTCATTAGGGTTCCTTTAAAGGGGTCTATAAGGGTTACTATAAGGGATCTATAAGGGTACTATAGCTTGTTTGACGAGCTAACCTTAGTAACCTGATTAAGAAACCTTGGGCATGTATTAGGGTTCCTTTTATGAATCCTACTATTTTGGGGTCATAGGACCAGGGTTTCTTAATCAGGATCCTACATTATCCCAATAGGCCACAGAAACAATCGGTTAACCTTTCCGATTCTTACTCATCTGTAAGAACCCAAAGAAGTTTAAAGGTTAGGTATTGGGGATCTAAGTTAAGTTTGCGCAGGGACGTTAAATATGATTGATGGAATGTCCCTTCATTGAGAGATTTCGGAAGCTGGGTCCCCCTGCAGCAGAAGCGAGAAAGTTGGAACGTCGTTGTCCTTATGCCCTTGAGGTAAAGCAGAGGGAATCCCCGCACCAACCATCATAAAATCCATGTTCCAAATTTCTGGTGTTCACCCTGAACCCTAAACCGTGTTCACTCTACGTTTGATGACATAAATCCTGCATGACCTTAAGGACCCTAAACTATGGGAATTATGGTATATTCCTTTTTATGGGTAATGCAAGATTTTTATCATCCTAAACCCTAAAATCCCAAAACCCTAAGCCCCCTATAGATCCCCAAAAAAGAAGCCTTAAAGCTACCCTTCTAGATCCCTCTAAAGGAGCCCTTATAACACTAAACCCTACCTGTGGCCCCAAACCCTACAAAATAGTAGGTTATGACACCTTAACTAGAGGGTCTAACCTCTAAAACGGTCGGTTTTTGGATCCCAAGGTAAACCCCTAAAGCCTATAGATCCCTTTATAGGAACCCTTATAGCACTAAACCCTAAACCCCTAAACCCTAAACCCCTAAAGCCTATAGATCCCTATCAACCCTGGGGTGGGGATCCCCCGGCCTGGTACATCTGCGCCAGCGTCTGCCGGTGCCGCGCCGAAGCGTCGGCTCCGATGAACTTGGACATTGAGCCTCAGGAGAGGCGAGGTAGTATAAGGTATACCATAAGGGTAATATAGGGGTCTAGGGTTCCTTTAAAGGGGCCTACTATAAGGGATACTATAAGAGTATAAGGGATATTTGAAAGACAATATAGGGGCCTAGGGTTCCTTTAAAGGGTCTTTAGGGGGTTAGTATAAGGTACATTGAGCCTCAGGAGAGGCGAGGTACGGTTGATGGACAAAATCCTGCATGACCTTAAGGACCCTAAACTATGGGAGTTATGGTATATTTCTTATAATGGGTAATGCAGGATTTTGTCCATCAACCGTAGTATAAGGTATACCATAAGGGTAATATAGGGGTCTAGGGTTCCTTTAAAGGGGCCTTTAGGGGATTACTATAAGGGATACTATAAGGGTAAAACAGGACCTCAGGACCACTATGGGCTATTAGACCCTACAGATCCCTATTAGGACCCTACTAAGGGTAGATTCAGGTACCCTTGAGGTCTAATAGCCCATAGTGGGAGAGGCGAGGTAGACCTTTTAAAGGGGTCTCTAGGGGGTTACGATAAGGGATATTTTAAGGATAATAGAGGGGCCTCGGGTTCCTTTTAAGGGTCTTTAGTGGGTTAGTATAACGGATATTTTAAAGACAATATAGGGGCCTAGGGTTCCTTTAAAGGGTCTTTAGGGGGTGGGTTAGTATAAGGTATACCATAAGTGCAATATAGGGGCCTAGGGTTCCTTTAAAGGGGCCATTAGGGGATTACTATAAGGGATACTATAAGGGTAAAACAGGATAGGGTATTATAGGGGCCTTAATAATTGGAATAAGGGTTCCTCTAAAGGGTTCCTGTAAAGGTGCCTTTAGAGGGTTACTATAAGGGATACCATAAGGGTAATATAGTATAGAGTATTGTAGGGGTCTTTAGGGGGTTACTATAAGGGATACAAAAAGGGTAATGTAGTATAGGGGCCTTTATAAATAGAATAGGGGTTCCTTTAAAGGGTTCCTTAAAACAGGGATCTATAAGGGATATTTTCAAGGGACTATAATATATAGGGGCCTGACTAAGTAGAGCAGTGGTTCCTTTCAAAGGGTTCCTCTAAAAGAGGGTTTAGTATAGGGGCCTTAATAATTAGAATAGGGTTTGGGGGGCCATTATACTATAACTATAGTTCTGATAAGGAACCCCCAAAACTAGTATTGGTAATCATTAAGGCCCCTATATTTAGTAGAGGCGTTCTTTCAGGGTTTCGGGTTTGTAGGGTGTAGGGGGTTTAGGGGTTTCGGGTTTACCTGTGACCCCAAACCCTACAAAATAGTAGGTTATGACCCCTTAATCAGAGGGTCTAACCCTTAAAACGGTAGGTTTTCGGATCCCAAGCGGCTCGGATCCTTTAAAGGCTTCGTTTCCAAGAGGAGTTCATGTCGAGGGTTCCGCTGACCAGAACCTACCACCCCGCTAGGCATGAAATAGTATAAGTAAACATAAATGGGAGTTTCCGAAAATAGGGGTACCTTATTTTGGGGTCCTTATAATAAGGATCCTACTATTTAGGGTACTATATTAGGGTCCCCTATTTTCGGAAACCCCCAAATTGTGCGGTCCACCTACAGCAGAAGCCCAAAAGTTGGAAACCCCATAGCCTCAATCCCTAAGAATAAGGTATAGGGTACCCCAGCACTATTTGGCCTTAATCCGGTTTCCAACTTTATGGAGTTTACTGTACAGTAACCCAGGTACTTTAGACAAACAAGGAAACGTGCTTCTTTTTAAGGGGCATATCCTTTTGGAACCCTAGACCCTGAACCCTTGGTTACTTTGCGTGGGGTTCAGGCGTGGTGGTGGGAGCTGCTGTCAATATCCCTTAATTAGGGAATATACCTTTTAAGGGTTCCTTTGGGGATCCTTTAAGGGATCTACCGCCAAGAGGGTCCCAAGATACTACTATTATGGAACTAAACCCCCCAAAGACCATCCTGATCATGGTTTTGGGGAACTTACTGCCACAATAGTAGTATGTGGACCCTAAACCCTAAACCCCTAAACCCTATAAGCCCTAAACCCTAAGCCCTAAACCCCTAAACCCTAAACCCTCTGGGTAAGGGATCTATAGGGTTTAGGGGTGGGAGATGAAGGGGCGAGATCTTCTAAAACCCCTTATTTCAGGAATAGACCTTAAATCATGTAAGGGATCCTACTATAATTTCTGTCAGATTCGAGTATACTTTAAAGCACATAAAGCATCCCTAGTATATTTTGCGGTCTATTCCTTAATTAAGCCCTATTTTGAACCCTAAGCCCTTATAGTACCCTTAAAGTAACCCTTAAGAAGAACATATTCCTTAAGAAAAAGATTTGGGAAAGTCTTGGGAAGGTGGGAGTCCCCATGAGGCATATGCAACATGCTGCATATGCTGCAAACGTACCAGGACCCCTTAACAAAAGCACGTTAAACCCAAAGCCATAATCCAACCCCTTCCCAAAACCCATGTCTTCAGTTTGGGCTTGTTTTGGGTCGGGACCATGTGCAACATGGTTCAGGGTTTAGGGTTTAGGGGGAAAACCAAATCTAAGGGTAACAAGGCTTCGTTCCGGGACAGGAACATGAGGGTTGTAAGCCCTAAATGCTCAACCGTTAAGGGTTTGGGGATTTAGGGTTTGGGTTTGGGGGATTCCAAGATTTCCACAAGAAGATTGTGCCATTCGATTAAGCGCCGAAGATTCCACCATGGTTTCTGGCCCTTTGCATAGCTCCATGAGGTTAAGGGTTGAGGGTTAGGGTCCCGGAATGGTCATCAGGTTCCTAAACTCACACACTGGACAAACCTTCCACCCTGAACCCTAAACCCTAATCCCGTAATTAAGGAATACACCTGAAATTAAAATATCATCGCTGGTATGATCCTCAGTTTGAGGACTTCCTTAAAGCCCTCAAGCATCTAAGTACAGAGAAGAAGCCCTGAAAGCACGAACAAGTTTTAAGATGGATTTTACTTTTCAGCGATCCTACACCGAATCAACCCCTTATTTTTCTTCTTCACCATCATCTTCATCGACATCACCTATCTCATCCTCATCATATTCATCCGTCTCCAGTGCAGTGACGATGCTGAATATGATGATGATGGTGAAGAATGATGATGATGATGATAAACGCTAAACCCTAAACCTGACCTGTGACTCCAAACCCTATAAAATAGTAGGTTATGACCCCTCCCTTAAAACGGTAGGTTTTCGGATCCCAAGGTAACGGGTAACGATGACGATGAGATGACGATGAGATGATGATCACCCCCACCATCTTCATGCCCGTGGTCATCTTCGTCGTCCTCTCGGTCCTGGCCGTCTTTGTCTGTCGTCGTGCTCGAAATCCAGGGGTTCAGGGTTTCGGGTTTAGGGTTTAGGGACTGGATAATGTCGGAACCTGATTAAGGAACCTTGGGCCTTTATTGAGTTCTTTATATGAATCCTACTATTTTGGGGTTATAGGCCCAGGGTTTCTTAATCAGGTTCCTACATTATCCAGGAAATGACACTAAGCAATCTAATTACTCATAATTTGGACACCACTGCTGCAAACGATCTGGGGTTGTAGAGCCGTTTTTCCGGAAAGAAGACCCGATGAGGGTAAGCTGAGAAAGCGTGCGCGTCACGGCGCCCTTGGTCTTCTTCTTGCTACGGCCTGGCTTGCAGCACGGGGTCTGCTACCTGGACCATGTATGGCTCACCCTCTCATTTGGGGCTTACGAAGGACCTGGCTGTCGGAAATCTGCTGAGCAACAGACTCGTGAGATCTCAGAACTTCAGGGTAACAGGAACTGTCTAGTTGAGAAGCGGGTCTTTAGGGCCGTAACCGCTTTGCGTCGCAAGCTCAGGGTATTATAAAACTTGGCTGACTTCTGAACCCCTCCTAAAAGTTAAACTTTAAGCCTGTTTATTATGGTTCGTTTAGAAACCCAAAAAGTTAAAGTCCTAAGAGCCAACCCCAAGAACGCCAAGTAAATACAGTCGATGTTCCAAAAGCAAGGAAGCCAAGTTCTTCCTACTACCCCAAGAAGCCACAGAAATAAAAGGTCAAACTTTCCGATTCCTACTAAACTATAAGAACCAAGAAAATTTAAAGGTTAGGTATTGGGAACTAAGTCTTAATTTTAGCTGCGGGAAAGCACTACCTTCTACTGGCTGCCCTGTAAACTGCTGTGGCATCTACTCGATACTTGGAGGCTCATGGGGCTCAGGGCTTCTACATGAGGGTATTCTAAGGGTTCTATAAGGCTTCTATCAGGGTCCTATAGGGTTTCACGGCTTAGGGAACTTGGTAAGTACAGTTGTAAGTACATAATAAGAGCAAATACCTTGTTTATAACACTAGCTACTAAGTCTAACTGCGGTTATAACTAATGATGAAGAAAAGTACGTACAGTTACCTTATTTGTAACCCTAGTTACTAAGTCCCATGAACCTTCAAGCAGACCCTAAACCCGAAACCCTGAAGCGGAACCTTACTACAGTAGAAGCCAGAAAGTTGAAACATCATTATCCTCATGCCCTTAGTGTAAAGTATAAGGGATCCTAGCACTAATCCTCCCAAAGCTATTCCAACTTTCTGGCTTCTACTGTATAGCCCCTACCTGTGACCCCAAACCCTACAAAATAGTAGGTTATGACCCCTTAATTAGAGGGTCGAACCCTTAAAACGGTAGGTTTTTGGATCCACAGGTAAACCCTAAACCCTCTTATAGCACCCTTAAAAGGCAACCTATGTCCTGGTTTCTAAGTCCCGGAAGCTGAAAACCCTAAACCCTTAGAGATCCTCTGCCCAGACCTTCCAAAATACCTGAATTAAGGAATACCTGGGGATCCCAAAACCTACTGTTTTAAGGGTTCGACCCTCTAATTAAGGGGTCATAACCTACTATTTTGAAGGGTTTGGGGCCACAGGTATACCTTAAGTCATACTAGGGATCCCATTATGAGTTAAGGTATATTCCTTAAGTAAGGGATTTTGGAAGGTCTGGGTGTAGAACCCTTCAAGGAAACCGGAACCCTTTAAGTTACTAAGCCCCATGAAGCTTTAAGAAGACCCTAAACCCTGAACCCCCTGTAGATCCCTTTAAAGAACCCTAGAAGCAGCCCTTCAAGGAAGAATTTACCTATACCGAACTTAGACCCCAAGCAAAAATTAGAATTTTTCCTGTCTCTTAGCGATTATAATAGCCAAAGATTAAAAAATATTTCTAAGTTCCCCTAAGTTACAATAGATCCCTTTAAAGGAACCCTATAAACCCCCATATAGAACCCAGGGATCCCTTTGTGGGGATCTCAGTTGAGGAAGAATGATCAATTGGGGAATACCTAGGGTTCCTTAAAGGGCTCCTTAAAGGGATCTATAGGGGTTCTATAAGGGGATTAAGGAACAGTGGCTTAGATTATATAGGGCTTCATATTATGAATTAAGTACCCACATCACTCGAACTGGCGGCTGCCACCGGCCTAGGTCGCCCAACTGACTGCTAAGCCGGGCCTTAGTCAGAGTTTAGGGCTTTCCTAGACCCCCAACTACCCCTTATTGAAACCCCTAATTACCTCTTAGTGAGAGATAGCAGAGCTCTTTAAAGGGTACTTGGGGTGTCCTGGTTTGGTTTAGAGTTTTGAGTTCTGGGTATGGTAGCTTCTTTGCTTTGTTTAGGGTGTTTGGCTCAGGCTTCTGGTTTTAGGGTGTTTCTTTTAGGGATTACCTGTGACCCCAAACCCTACAAAATAGTAGGTTATGACCCCTTAATTAGATGGTAGAACCCTTAAAACGGTAGGTTTTTGGATCCACAGGTAGGATGTTTGGTTCAGGCTTCTGGCTCTAGGGTGCTTCTTGTCGGATTTAGGGGGTTTGGTTCAGGTTTCTGGACGGTTTAGGGTTTAGGGTTTAGGATTTAGGGTTTAGGGTTTTCTTGTCGGGTTGAGGCCTTTCCCGTTCTGAGCGTCTGAGACTTGTGGTGTAGGGGGTCGCGTTTAGCGACTGTTCTTGAGATTCAGATTTTAGGGCGGGGTTTAGTTTTGTTGCTTGTGAGGTTTGCGGTTTAGGGTTTGGAGTTTGCGTTTTGTTGGTTTGAAGGTTGCTTTTAAGGTATTGAATTGAGGGCTTCGGCTGCAGGGTTTACTTGTTTGTCTGATCTTCAGGGTCGAGGCCCTGGGGTTTGGGTTTAACCTCGTCTTAAAGGTTTCGGGTTCAATCTGTTTGACGTTTTTTTCCATTTGTTGGGTTCCGGGTTTACCTCTTTGTTTTCTTTAGGTTTCTGCTGGCATAAGGTTTGGGGTGTAGGCCTTTGTAGCCGATTTAAGGTTCAGGGTTTGGGGTTCATGGCTTTTACATGGGTGGTTGTCAAAATTATGGCCCCCTTTTGGGTACCCTAATTAATAAGTGCGTATTATAATAGGTACCCAAAAAGGGACCCTAATTTTGACAACCACCCACATGAGATTTAGGCACTACTGTCTGCTTTACGGTTTTGGGTTTAGGGGTAAGGCTTGAAGTTCAGGGTTTGGATTCGGGGTTTAGGGTCTGGGATGGCTCCTTTCGGTTCTCTGATACTTTTGATACACTCTTGTGATTTTTTGTTCCTAGAGACCCCCGTATCCCATAATTAAGGAAAATACTTTAAATTATAGTAGGGCCCCTAGTGTGATTTTAAGGTACATTGATTAACTACGGGATATTGGAGTCCCCTAAATCCTAAACCCTGTAGATCCCTTATTATAGGAACCCAGAAAGGAACCCTTATAGCTCCCTTTCAAGATTTTGTTGGCTGTCCAGGACTCCAGCAATTTGAATTGACATCCCTCGGGCTTTTTAAAGGAACCCTAAACCCTAAACCCCTAAACCCTAAACCCCTAAACCCTAAACCCTAAACCAGAGCCTCTTCTGGGGTTTAAGGCTCACGGGACCTGGGGATCGGAAAACCTACCGTCTTAGGGGTCATACCCCAGGAATACGGGGTCATAACCTGCCATTTTGCAGGGTTTGGGCCGTTTGGGGTCACAGGTAGGGTTTGGGGTGGGTTTGGTTGTGGTCAAGCTCTTGTTTACACACGGTATAGTCCGTAAATAAGGGGTGATTATTGCGGTCTTGCTGAGGACGCAGGCGTGCCTTCTAAGACCCAAAGTCAACCTAGAGATACCAAGGTCCCGTTTTAACAAAAAGTGGATTATGGTTTAGGAATACTTGTTCAAGTCATAGTCTTTCTGTCAGCTTACATGGTCTACTCCGGGTACCTGTGACCCCAAACCCTACAACATAGTGGGTTATGACCCCATAATTAGAGGGTCGAAGCCTTAAAACGGTAGGTTTTTGGATCCCCAGGTAGGGCCAACCCCAAACCCTATAAACCCTAAAACCCTCTACATCCCTCTTAGGAACCCTTAACGGCCCCTAAACGACAAAACCCTTACAACGGAACAGCAGCAAAGGTACTCGCATCTGTCGGGTCCAGTTTTGCTTCCACTTCTCGTTTTCCTCGCTCCTGGCAGAGCTTCCCGTAACCCTTCAAGGATTTAAAAGGGTTTAGGGTTTAGGATTTAGAACGGTTTAGGGTTTAGGGGTTTAGGGGTTTGGGCGTTTAGGGCTTTACGGTTTAGGGTTTAGCGTAGACACAAACAGAATAGGGTTCTCTAAGTCTCTAAGGGGAAATTACTTACTATTATTGGAAGGGCTGCTATATTGGGCATTTCACGGTCTGTTGCATGGTGTGAAGGCCCTGAGCACTAAAGAACCTGTCGATTTTCAAGCATACTCGCAACAAAATGTAAAACGAACACGGGAGTGGCTATAATCTGGCATCATCCACTTCTCGAGTAGACGAGAGGCCGAAAACCATACGTTCGGGGTCCTGATGCGGAATTAGCTCTCAAAGACCATCCCTAGTAATTATGTTTTATGTTACCTGGTTCCATAAATGGTAGTATATGTGGACCCTCTGGCATAAACCCGGTTAGGGTACTTATAACTGTACTTACCAAGACCCATCGAGCTTGTCCTGGCCGTCATCGTTGCCAGTCTCTCCCCTGGAGAGGCACTGCCCCGTCCATCAAAGGCGACATCACAAGTAATATAGGGGCGTAAAGAATTACCAAGACTACTATTTTGGAGGTTCCGTATTACAATTATATTACAATGGGCCCCAAAACCCTATTCCAATTTTTGGGCCCCCAACCCTCATCATACCCCTTATAGATCCCTTTTAGAGGAACCCTTTAAAGGAACCCCTATTCTATCTATTACTTGGAGGTTCATGGGACTTAGTAAGTACAGTTATAAGTACCCTAACTGGGGTTATAACCAGTTATAAGTATAGTTATCTGATTTATAACCATAGTTACTAAGTCCCATGAACCTCTAAGTAAGGCTATAGTAGCGATTCCCGCCCGACTCCGTCCGCGGCGGAGGCCAGACGAGGAGAGCCAAGCCCTTCGGCTCTCGGCTCGACCACCCGGCCGCAAATTGCCCAAAGAAGCCCTGAACCCTAAACCCTAAACCCTTAACAGGATCTGCCCTTATAAGGGTCCATGTACCCAAATAGTATATACTTGAGCCCCAAAGTACCTATATAGAGACTACTTTAAAGCCAAACTATATACTACTTCGGTACATGGACCCTTAGGGTGCTCGAACGACCACTCGAACAGCCTCGGCTCCAAGCATTTCGTCTATCTCGTTCTCCATAGTCTTGGCAGCCTGGCCGGCATCCATGTAAATTCGATCGCGCAAGGTCATCAACGGAGTTGAGGAAGCTCCGTAAGCAGATCATTTTTATACATCGCACCTAGCTTCTGTCAGTAGAGCATGGGTCTGACAATCTGTATGACGCCCATGTTCCGAAAATAGGCGGACGGGGACGCAACTGCGGTGATGAAATGTTTGTAGACAACTGGTTTGCACATTGATGTGGAACCTCTCACCGCCATAGGGCGCTTGGCAGTGCTGTCCAGGCGGTGGACCGCGCTGTGCCAGGCCTGTGCCAGGCGCCGCTTGTGCTCCGGCGGCGTGTCCTGCCTAGGCAGGTGCGCGTCCCGGTCTTGTCGCTCTAGCATGGCATCCGGAAATGCTGGCGCAGGCGGTTCCACATCGGGAGGAGGCATCCGAGTAAACCTACAGCAAAGCCCCCAAAACCCCGCAACCCAAACCCCGAGCGCTGAAGCCTGCAAACTCAAGGACCGAAAACCCTTACCGAAACTTACAACTCCAATAAGCCACAGAAATAAAAGGTTGAACTTTCCGATTCCTACTAGACTAAAAGGAACCAAATTATGTTTAAAATCTTAGGTATTGGCGATCTAAGAGAAGGTCCTTACAGGAACCCTTATAGATGCCTTTAAAGGAACCCTATAAACCCTATAGAACCTAAGGATCCCTTTTGGGGATCCCTAAACCCCTAAACCTTAAACCCTAAACCCTAAGTCCCAAACCCTATTTAGGTCGTCCCCGGGAGGCCCGCAGCAAAAACTTGGCCCAGAAGCAAACACCTCCTACTGCCCCAGTACTAAAGCGGTTTCGGCTTTTAGGGGTTCCTTTAAGGGTTCCTAAGAGGGATCTATAGGGTTTTAGGGGTTAGGGTTGGCCCTACCTGGGGATCCAAAAACCTACCGTTTTAAGAGTTCTACCCTCTAATTAAGGCGTCATAAACCACTATTTTGTAGGGTTTGGGGTCACAGGAAAACTATAGGAACCCAAAAAGTTTAAAGGTTAGGTATTGGGGATCTAAGACCTTGACTAACGCCACAAACAAGACCGAACTAAACTTATATCTAAGCCGCAAAACCTTAAAAAATCATATAAGGCCAGAACCCTGAACCCCAAACCCCGGAAGCCTGTAAACCCCTACACTTTACACCCTGAAGCCCTAAACCCCAAATCCCTCCACCCTGCAGCCCTAAACCAAAACCCCTCCCCTAAACCCAAACCCGTGCACCCTACAGCCCTTGAGAGAAACCCTACGCCCCTATTATAGATCCTTCCCTAAACCCTATAAACCCTACGCCCCTGTTATAGATCCCTCCCTAAACCCTAAACCCTAAACCCTAAAGACGCAAATCCCGGCCTCGCAGACCGGGACTCGATGTCACCATCCTCCGGAAATTTCAAGAGAAAAAACCCTAAACCCTAAAACCTACACCCCAAAAAGGTACTTCGGCCTTGAAAGGGGCGCCTTTAAGGGTTCCTTTAAGGGCTCCTTTACGGGCTCCTTTAAGGGGTTCTATAAGGGTTCTATAAGGTTTAGTGTATAAGGGTCCATGGTACCTTTATCGTAGGTACTTCTGCCTTGAAGGGGTCCCTATATAGGTACTTTAAGGCCTAAGTATATACTAGTATTATATAAACCCTGAAAGGTTAAAGGTTACCCTAAACCCTAAACCCTTACCTACTCAGCTACTGAGACATACTGTAGGGGCCTTGAGGGTTTAGGGGTTGGGGTTTAGGGGTTACAGTTTAGGGTTTGGGGATAGGGGCCTTCATAATTTCAATAGGGTTCCTATAAGGGTTCTATAAGGGCTACTATAAGGGTCAAATTATAGGGACCTTCATAATTTGAATAGGGCTGCGAGGTATAATCTTCGAGCAAACTACTATCGGCAAGTACTCGGGCCTCCATATCTTAGTTGCTGAGTTCACAAGCCCCAAAAAGTGTACACTTTTAGTTTTATAATGGGTGATATTACCGCAAAAAGTGTAAAGTGTCTCCACTCAGCTACTAAGATAATACAATTGTGCTCAAAAGGTTCATGCGACTTGGCAAGGTGAGGCTTAGGGCTTTAGGAACCTGATTAAGAAACCTTGGGCCTTTATTAGGGTTCCTTATATGAATCCCACCATTTTGGGGTTATAGGCCCCGAATTTCTTAATCAGGTTCCTACATTAGGGTTGTTGGTGCTCCTTGCAGGGATCATGGGACTTGGTAAGTCAAGGCAACTATAGCTTATATCTACTTATAACCTTGAATGAGGTACCTATCATCTTACTTCTATGTCCCGGTGCATATGCGAGTAGTTGCCTAAATTAAGGTTCCCAAAAACAGTGCGGCACCCTTACAAAAATACCCCGAAGGGGACCCTAATTCAGAGAACTACCCATATGGCATGTTAGTTAGAAGAGGTTTAGGGTTTAGGGTTTAGATTTCATTAAAAAGGGTTGCTTTAGAGGGCTCTATATAAGGGCTGCTATAAGGGGTTTGGTAGAACGATCCTATCGGGGTTGCTCTAGGGGTTATGAAACCCGTTAGGGTATAGACAACAGGAACAGAAACGCATCCAAAATGAATCAAAAAACGAATTCCGAAACCAGTTTGCAACCAGGTGCTGGGCAGATGAACCTCTGGACCCACGTGTAACGGGGGTTTGGTGTCGGGGAAATTAGTCATTCGAATAGTGTTTTGGGCTCCTTTATGGTATAACTATAATAGCAAGGAGCCCTAAGGAATAATATTGGTAATTACTCAGGCTTCTATTGTAGTTCGAAAAGCAGGGAGAGGGCGGGTTTAGGGAGGCTAGGAGAGGGAGGTGGGTAGGGGGAGTGGTAAGGGGGGGAGGGTTTAGGGTTTAGATGTCAGGTTCTAGAAGGCTCAGGGTCCAGGGCTTAGGGCGGAGAGTTTAGCGTTTAGAGATCAGGTATCAGGGTTAAGGGCTGATGGTTAGGGTTTCGGAAAAAGGGCTTATAGTGTTTAGGTATGGGTTTAGGGCTTGGGGTTCCTTTAAAGGGACCTATAAGGGTTTAGGGTTTAGGGCTTCGGGTTTAGGAGTCGGGCTTAGTGTTACAGCCCTAAAGCCTAAACCGGGTTTTGGGCTTCAGGGGTTACGTAATACCAGGAGCCTGGATAGGAGTGTGGCGGTTTGGGGGTTTAGGGGCTTAGGGTGTAGTGCTATGACGAGGTAAATGGGACAATAAGGGAAGCATGTCTCAGGATTCAGGTCATCTTTGACATTTTCATTTTCGCTTCCTGTTACAAGTTAGAAGGTTTTTGAAGCAGAGCTGTTTTCTGTAAATATTAGACAATGCCCGTGTGCAACCCATAAAACGCATGGAATTTGGCATCCCCTACAAGGGTCTATAGGGTTCCTTTGAAAGCGCTCTAGAAGGGTTTATAGGGTTCCTTCAAAAGGGATGGTCCTACATCACCTCCTTTCTTGGGGGACCTCGTTTTATGGCTCGGATCTGCAATGTAGAAAACCCCGTCCCCGGAGAAAGAAAGAAGCAGAGTACGACCCTCCAGGTAGGGTTTAGGGGTTTCGGGTATCGGGTATAGGGGTTTTAGGCTGCTCTGAAGGTAAAGTAGAGGGACTCCCAGCACACATCATCCTTAATCAAGGTCCCAACTGCCCTAAACCAAAAGGTAGGATGAAGGTAGGTGGGGTAATTAACGTTAAATAAGAGAATCATTAACTCAGGGGTCTTTAATCCTACATAATTCATCCGCCTCCGAAAACCCAAACCAACAAACCCTAAACCGTGGCGAATCCCGGTGGAGGCAAATACGGCTTCGCGCTCTTTTCCGCAGGATGTAGTTGTAGCGGTAATGAGGGGGACACGGAGATGAAACTTCTTTTCTGAAGTTTGAGCTTTTCTGCCAACACTGCTGTTGCAACTGCTGAGACGTAACCTTCCAACTACTCGAAATAAACTCCTAAACCATAAAACCATATACACCACCCTAAACCCTAAACCTTATTATGAAGCTCTTCTTTTTTGCGATACTTTGGATCTAAGCCTCCCGGGCATCGATGCGATTATGAAGCTCTTCTATAACCCTCGAGGCCCTAAGAAGCCCTACAAAAGGTGTTTGAAGGATTCGACGCTTAGTTGCTGAGTTCATAAGCCCCCCCAAAATTTCCACTTTTAGTTTTATAGTGGGTGATAATCGAGATTCCCTAAACCTTCTGGGCCCGGCCCACAGCTTACTGTAGGAACCTGATTAAGAAACCTTGGGCCTTTATTAGGGTTCCTTAAAGGGTTCCTTAAAGGGATCTATAATAAGGGTTCTACAAGGGAATTACGAATATTACTTACCTTGGGATCCAAAACCTACCGTTTTAAGGGTTCTACCCTCTGATTAAGGGGTCATAACTTACTATTTTGTAGGGTTTAGGGTTTAGGGTTTTACTTACTACCCCAACAGCCACAGAAATAAACGGTTAAACTTTCCGATACCTACTAAAATTATAAGAACCCAAAAAGTTTCAAGGTTAGGCATTGGGGATCTAAGTTGATCTTCCAAGTCCAGTAACGAGGGTTTAGGGTTTAGGGCTTATAAGGGTTCAGGATTTAGGGTTTGGGGGTGTGGGGATTTAGGGTTTAGGGAGTTTAGGGTATAACTTCCTAAGTTAGAAGAGGAGTCCTAAAGTGGTTTGAGGTATACTACTCAGTTGAAGGGATTTTTCGAAGATCCCGGGTTAAGAACCCGAAGCCCCAAAACCCTAAACCCCAAGCCCGAAACCCTACTAAACGCTAAAACCCTAAACCCTTAACCCAAGACCTTATGAGCCCTAAACCCTAAACCCTAGACCTTATAAACCGTATAATCACTCGCAATCTATTGCAGTCTATTTTAAGGCTACGATTAAGGGCCCCATGTGCACATTTCATGTTCAACTGTTGCTGAGTGCAGGCAGTATCCAAGGACTGCCAATGACAGGCTGTCAGAAGAAAGCTCCTTGCTTACTTACTACCCCAATAAGCCACAGAAATAAAACAATAAACTTTCCGATTCCTACTAAAGTATAGGAACCCAAAAAGTTTAAAGGTTAGGTATTGGGGATCTAAGTTTAAGATTTGGGAACGCTAGACCGTTAAACCCGCAACACTGAACCCTCTCATGTAGGAACCTGATTATGAATCCCTGGGCCTATAACCCCAAATAGTACGATTCATATAAGGAACCCTAATAAAGGCCCAAGGTTTCTTAGTCAGGCCCCTACACTACTATAGTACCCTTATAGATCCCTTATAGTAACCCTTATAGACCCCTTTAAAGGAAGCCTTAGGCCCAAGGTTTCTTAATCAGGTAAACCCTAAACCCTTATTATAGATCCCTTTAAGGAACCCTTAAAGGAACCCTGAAAAAGGGCCCAAGGTTTCTTAATCAGGTTCCTACATTAGAAGGTCCAAGGCGTGGAGTTCAAACGTAACCCTAAGGGTCCAAAGGACCCAATAATCAGGTACTTGGGTTTAGGGTTTAGGGTTTAGGGGTTAGGGTTTAGGGTTTAGGATAGTAGTTATGTAGGTTACTATTTTAGAGAGTATATGATAATTAGGTACTTGGACCCTTAGGGTAAGGGTTGGGGTTTAGATTGCCTCTGGGGGGGGGTTTTCGGTTTAGGGCTAAAGCTTTAAATGTAAGGCTTGGCCAAAAAGTCCTTACATTACCTTACCTAAGCCCTAAGCCCTAAACCCTAAACCCTACAGATTGCCTAAACCCCCATAACCCTCAAACCGGTTCAGAGGATTCAACTCCTTACTGCCAAAATAAGCCACAGAAATAAAAGGTTCAACTTAGCCGATTCCTACTAGACTATAAGAACCCAAAAAGTTTAAAGGTTAGGTATCGGGGATCTGAGAGTATGCGACTAGAAAATAAGAGTATACGTTCATGGTTTAGGTGTTAGGGCTTCACAATGGTTCTTTTAAGGAAAAAGTCTACCAAAAGTTCTAAAGTCTGGTACACCAGAACCCAGTAACCATAAGGGTGCATGTATTACAGCTGTATGTACTTTGGCCCAAAGTACATATGCAGGATCACTTTGAGGCCAAAGAGCACACTTGTTGGGTAGATGGACCCGTAAAGTCAGGTTGCTAACGGGAATTTCGTTAAAAACGAGATGAGGTTTAGGCTGAAGGTATACGGCCTAAACCCTTAAATCCTGAACCTCATTGTAGGTTCTTCACCCTGGCCTCTGAAAGGATCTAAACATAGACTCCGCAGCAGGAAAGCATCCGACCAGTAAGTGGGTTAAGATAAGCCTTGCTTTAGGGCTTCTATGTTCGACATCCCCCTGAACCCTATAAACCCTAACCCTCAACCCTAAACCCTCAACCCTAAACCCCCAGGCCCTAAGCCCTGAGTGCTTCTAGGTTCTACATCCTTCCGGTCTTCTAGACCTAACCTCTACCTGGACCCTACAGAACCTACCCTTTTTAGGGTTTCCTATTATGATTTCCTTATATAAGCCCTTAGAAAGGTAGGTTATTTGGGGTTAAGGTTTTTAGGGTTTCCTATTATGATTTCCTTATATAAGCCCTTAAAAAGGTAGGTTATTTGGGGTAGGTTATTTGGGGTTAAGGTAAGCCTGACTGTGGATTCTTCATCAGGGGAGCTTCAAAGCCAAACTGCTGGCATGTTCGGCAACCGTGATGCTGGCATGAACCGAGCCCGGCTGTCGGTCAGCAGGTTAGACAGAACCCCATTGTTATGATTTAATAATTAAATTAGGGTGTATTCATCAATGAAAGCTTACTGCCACAATAAGCCACAAAAGTAAGAGTTTAAACTTTCCCATTCCTACTAAACTATAAGAACCCAAAAAGTTTAAAGATTAGGTATTGATGATCTACCCAAGGGATTTTGGAGTCTCCGGGTGGGATGTGCGTTCGATTTTGGTTGCGACCTTGCGGGCACTGTGAAAAAACAAAAGAAAACTTCTTGAGCATGACACCCTAAGCCTTAACACTTCCTAAGCCCTAGCCTTAGTTACTTGCTGAGTTCATAAGCCCCGCAAAGTGTGCACTTTTAGTTTTATAGTGGGTGATATTATCCCAAAAAGTGTAAAGTGTCTCCACTCAGCTACTAAGTCCTAAACCCCAAACCCTGAACCGTCGAAGCATGTGCCATGAGTGAGGCCTCAAACCACGCTTGAAAGGCTCATGGGCTTCTGGGCTTTGTAGTAACCAAGGAGAAAAGACGTATACCTTTTTTCTTCATAAAGGTTCCCTTGAGGAACAGGTTCAACCAAAAACCCTAAACCCTAAACAAGTATCAAAGTATCGATCTTCAGCACCCACTACAAAGCGAGCCTTAATAATTAGAACAGGGCTTTGGGGTATACTACAATATAACTAGAATAAGGAACCCTAGGAATAACATTGGAAATTATATATGCCCCTATAGCGAACGGGTACAGGATGCTCCATGAGTGAGGCCTCATGGGTTTTGGGTTTACCTTCAGTAGTCTATATACCCATGGAATTTGTACGTTGGTCTTAAAGTAATACCGATATGGGTACTCATATGGGAGTTTCCGAAAATTAGGGGTACCTTATTTTGGGGTCCTTATAATAAGGATCCTATCACTTAGAGTACTATACTAGGGTTCTCTATTTTTGGAAACTCCCATATGAATACATGGGCCCTTAGTGTTAGGATCCGGGATGGTGTTTTGGCTACTGGGGATCGTCGGTCAAAGAGTCTAGGATGTGTTGCACGCTTTTCGGGGTTCAGGGTGTAGGGGTTTAGGGTTTAGGGGTTCAGGGTTTAGGGTTTTAGGGTTTAGGGTTTAGGGTTTTAGGGTTTAGGTAGATAGACACCTCTTTGGGGATTAATGTGGAGCTCCAGGGTATGCTGTGTAGGCGCACAGAAGGCGACTTGCGAAGGCTAGTCCGGGCTTTGACGTAGGCAATGTTTCAAAAGTATAAATTTTCATGCCACCATGGTTCCTTCAAGGAACAAGTTCCGCAAAAACCCTAAGCCCCTAACAACCCCAAACCAAAAGTATGGTATTCCAGAACCCTGTAGTATACCGGACCGACGCCACAGCTCGATGCTGTGCCCTCTGGGGCTCATCCTGCACATCTATGCCATCGATACCCAAAGGTTGATTGGGTTTAGGGTTTAGGGTTTAGGGTTTAGGGTTTAGTTGATAGCAACTTAATATAGAGGTATAAACAAGGCATCAATATTTATAATTAGTCATAACCCCAGGTGAGGTACTCATAACCTTACTTCCTATGACTATGTGCCATAAACCTCCAAGTACTGTCAAGACTACTACTCACTACTCAGCACCAAAAGAACTCCCCTTAAACCACCTATCTTAACTGTAACATACTTCAACGTGATTAAGGCAGGTATGGGCAGGTATTATTGGAGGAGCTGCCTACAGATATGCGCGACCATCCTCTTCTAGGTCTGCAAGGTTGCACTCGTAGAGCCAGTGTGCCGCTGCTCCAGCGACGTCCTGGTCTCACGACCGTCGGACTCCCACCACTCTTGACAATTCTCATTTCTTACGCTGCCCCGAAGTAGACCTGGCAGCCCAGCCGCGCTGAGGCAGTATCGCTGCAGGTCGCACTGCTCGCGAAGGACACCCCCAGTCCGAGTTATGCGGCGTGTCGGTAGGAAACGCACCCTGTTGGGGCATTGCCTTTTGAACTCACCTGGCAGAGCAGACGCACAATCTGATGAGGGCAACTCTGACACGGAACTACTTCTGGCTGCTTCGCCCGAGCCGCCATGCACGGGGGGCTTCTGTCGCAGCTGGCCCAGAGCGTAGTCGCAGAAGGCCGTGGAGCGCAGGCACAGCAAGAGGAGCATGAAGACGTTGCGAAGGTGTGCATCCAGACCTGGCGGGAGGGACAGGCAGGACTGCCTATACTTCCCCATCACAGCACTTTGCTTCTGAGTCAGCTCTGGCCTAAGTGGAGAAGGCCACGCAGAGCCTGTGTCAGTGGGTCGGTCGTCTTAGTCATGGCGTGAACCTGAGTGGACGTCAGGCCTGCACTGCCTGCACACTCGACCGCAAAGCCTAAGCTGGGACCCCCGGCAAAGCACCCATGCAGTGTCTGGAAAAGGGTCAAGGGCGCAGGCCCGTCGAGGCTGAAGAAAGGGTTGGTGACCTGAAGGCGGAAGTAAGCGCAAAAGTAGACGGTCGTTCTGGGCCCTTGCGGGCGCCATCTGCTGCATGAGACACCTTTTCGCAGCCTTCTTTCCAGATCCTTCAATCAAGGGGTCTGGCAGTGATTAGGATCTGGTGTGTAGAAAAATGTAGAAAAGTAGGTACCCTAGAAAGGGGCAGGGTATGACCCTAAAGGTAACTTGCCAACCCGAAACCCTTAACCCTCAATCGAATGCCTGGAAACCAAGAATCCGAAGACCCTAAACCCCAGAGGGGTCTCTGATAGGTACAGCCCGCGTACTGAGCAGCACCGAACTGTTGGATGCACCAATGGGAGTTGCTTCGTTGTGGTTTGGACAGTTGCCGTGCCCTCTGAAACAACTCCCAATAGCTGCCATAGGCATGAGGCCAAGCAAGGCATGGCTTCTTGGGGTTTACGGGTTTGGGTTTTAGGGTTCAGGGTTTGGGGTTTAGGGTTTCCTTTGGGTTTCCTTTTTTGGGATTGAAGTTTTTCGTGCGTACATTTTGGACATTAGCGCTCAGGATTAACTAGAAGCTTCAAAACGGATTGTTGGGTCCCAATAAACATAGACTCAAAGTCTCTAAGTTTCGAATTGTGCAACACGCTGCATGGAACTTGTCATGGCTTCTCTCATGTGTCCTCAGTTATCTGGACATGGCCTTAAAGTCTCAGGACATCGAGGCCCAATACCAACAAGAAACGGTCCCCTGCTACCTTGCTACGGAAGCCTATGGTAACCTCTGGGCACAGAACCTCTACCTGGAGGATCATGGGACTTTGTACAAAGTATAAGCACCTTAACCGGGGTAGAAGGAATATACGTATAGCTACCATATGTAAAACCCTGGTTGCTAAGTCCCATTAACCTTTAAGTAGACCCTAAACCCCAAACACTTAAATACAGGCACCCTGCGGTAACCTCTGACAACAGAACCCCTACTGCCGCCGGGGCATGGCCTCAAAGCCGGACCAACACTTGATCCTCTGATGGAAGCCCAAAACGGGGTTTAGGGGTTCTCTCTTTTTTCAATATCCGAGCTCAAAAAAGTTCTATCTTGCTGTGCTAGATCAACCATAAAATGCCAACAAGTTTTAAAGTTCTCCCATTGCCTATCCCAGGCTTGCCTACCTGTCCAGTGTCCTAGGGGAACTTAAGGTTAACCTTTGAGGTTATATAGGGTTTACAGTACCCCAAAAAGGTTAAAGACTACCTGCTCTACTACTAGGAACGTAGTACCCCCAGAAGGTCAAAGGTTACCTACTCTGCCCTTACACAGAACCCTTGAACCCCTCATAATAGGCTAAACCTACTACGTACTGGGAAGGCTTAGGTAAGTTTAGGGCTTAGGGGCTTCCAGCAACCCCCCCAAGTACCCTCCCCTAAGTTTCCATGTGCACAAATATAGTATATACTTAGGCCCCAAGTACCTATCTAGGAACTACTTTCTGGTGGAAGCCCAGAGCTTCCAGAATCCCTTCGTTGAAGGGGTTTAGGGCAAGTTACGGTTTTAGGGAAATTTAGAGTATTTTAGGGTTTTAGGGTTTAGGGCTTTAGGGTTTTATGGTTTTGGGGTTTAGGGTTTAGGGTTCAGAGTTGAGGAAGCTAGCAGGAATCAAATTAGGGATCCTACTATACTTTACGCAATATTTAACCAGATTAGGGCTCCTACTATAACTTACTCTGTAGGAACCTGATTAAGGAACCTTGGGCCTTTATTAGATTATTAGAGTTCCTTAAAGGGTTCCTTAACGGGATCTATAATAAGGGTTCCCTTCTAGGGTATACCTTGGGATCCGAAAACCTACCGTTTTAAGGGTTCGACCCTCTAATTAAGGGGACATAACCCACTATTTTGTAGGGTTTGGGGTCACAGGTACACTATATATTCATACTACCCCAAGGATCTAAGTATTGAGTCGGATTAGCCATCCTACTATACCTCGCGGTATATATTCCCTGATTACGGGATATTGGAAGATTCGGGAAGCGCGAAACGAGCTTCTTGGGCCCAGAAAGTTTACTACCGCCGAACCAGATTTTATTTTAGGGTTTAGGGTATAGGGGTTCAGAGTTTCGGGTATAGGGTAGCCCCTTAATAATAAGGGTACTTTTGACTACTATTTGGTGTTAGTAAGGGGGTCCAAAAACAAGAAGTGCAAAAGGTCAGTTACTACCGAGGAAGCAACCCAGTCAATTTCAGGAAACGACCGTAGCAATGCATTTACTAAACCCCCTTTTAGCTTCCTGTGATCTGCCCGATCGGAACGGAGACTCCTGTGCGAATCCCACATCTGCATGCAAAACTGATGATGTAGGGGCGTTAATAATTCGAATAGAGTTTCGGGGTATACTATACTAGAATTATGCTAAGGAAACCGCAAATAGTACAGGTAAGTATTTAGGCCCCTATAATACTATCCTGTTACTTGGGATTTGTCTGTGGGGCTTTCCGGGACGAAGGGAAACCAACACTCGCGCAGCTGCCTTCGATGCTCATCGCTCTTGTCATGTAGTCTTGGCTGACTTCTGAACCCCTCCTACAAGTTGAACTTTTAGCCTCCTAATTATAGTCATATAGAAACCCAAAAAGTTAAAGTCCTAAGAGCCAACCAGAAGAACGCCAAGTAATCACTTCCCCCTTTCTTTTAAAACCACCGTAATTACCAAACTACACTGGGACGAACCCTGACGAAATCACCCCTGCCCTTTAAATCCTAATTTGCATTCGGGGGGTCCGGAGCAAGAGCAGGAGCAAAGGCAAGAGCAAGAGCTGGAGTAAGAGCAAAAGCAAGCGCACGAGCAAGAGCAAAAGCAGGAGGAAGCGCAGGAGCAACAGCAAGAGCAAGAGCAGGCGCAGGAGCTTGAGCAAGAGACGCAGCAGGAGCAGGAGCAAAAGCCTGCGCAGGAGCCAGAGCAAGAGCCCTCAAAAGTGACACTAGAGATAAAAGCATCCTAACAACAAAAACACTTTCCAAGTTTCTACCCGGGGGGGGGGGGGCGTTTAATATTAGCGGGAAAGGATTAATTATGCTTCTTACTGAGTATTGCTTTCATATCAACACGCTAAGAACCTAGAAGACCCAAACCGTCATACATGCTGCAAGTTCTACAACCCTGAAGCCCTACATTCCTTTAGGGGTTCCTTTAAGGGTTACTATAAGGGTTACTATAATGGTTATACTATATAGGGGTTTAGGGTTCTTCATCCTGAAACCCTACACCGAGCATGTCTGGCTTCAAGAACCTTCGGATCCGAAAGCCTACCGTTTTGAGGGTTCTACCCTCTAACCCTAAGGGTCCAAAGGACCCAATAATTAGGTACTCGGTTTTAGGATAGTTGTTGCGTAGGTTAGGATTTTGGAGAGTATATGATTATTGGGTACTTGGACCCTTGGGGTAATTAAGGGGTCATAACCTACTATTTTGTAGGGTTTGGGGCCACAGGAAGAGACTGCCCACATCGATGCGGATTTCGTGAAGAGTCCTGCCAAGGGACTCAAATAGCACCTAAACAAAAACGTAAGGTTGGGATATCCCATGATCCCCTCTTTAAGTACCTTGGGATCCGAAAACCTACCGTTTTAAGGGTTCGACCCTCTAATCAAGGGACTATTTTGTAGGGTTTGGGGTCACAGGTAAGCCCATGCGGTAGGGATATCCCTCCCTCATGTTCACGTTTGGGTGCTTTTTTGAGTCCTGACTGCACGCAGGCTGAACCTGCCGGAGAGTAGCACGGCACCGTCGCCCGGGGGCTGAGCTTACGGTTTGAGACGGCTCTGGGTTTAGGGTTTGCCTGACGATCCAAAAACCTGCCGTTTTATTGGTTCTACCCTCTAATTAAGGGGTCATAACCTACTATTTTGTGGGGTTTGGGGATACGGGTAGGGTTTAGGGTTCAGGGTCTAGGGTTTAAGGCATTGTTGTGTTTTGCTGTTTTTGTTAAAGGGCTTTCTGCTGGTTTTTGTGCGGCCTGCGCGTCGCACTAGGTTCCAGGGCATTACTAGTTTACGCTTGGCTGAAGCAGTTTATAGGGTGTACCTGTATCCCCAAACCCTACAAAATAGTAGTTTATGACCCCTTAACTAGAGGGTCTGACCCCTAAAAGGGTAGGTTTTCGGATCCCAAGGTAGGCACTACGGAACGTCGCGGGTACAGGGTTCAGGATTCCGGTGTTTGCGGATTTTTGGTTGCTTTTTCATGTTTGCGGACCCGCCTGTCGGGTCTGCCTTGGGATCCGAAAACTTACCGCTTTAAGGGTTCGACCCTCTAATTTTTAGGTCATAACCTACCATTTTGTAGGGTTTGGGGTCACAGGTGTGAATGACCAAACGGCCTTTATAAAGTTCAGGGTTTGAGGTCTTCCCTTAAACTGCGAACAATATGATTGAACCTTACTATTTCGTCCCTACACTGCCGAAACCTTACATGGCCCTGAATTTGACAGGAACCCTTTGAGAAACAACCATACGAACCTGTCTAGGCCTCTGAAACCCTTCTCCAACCCTGTAAACCCATTATCAAGCCCCTATAAAGCCCTGTGCTATGTGTCCATTTCACCAACCCATCCTCAAACAATTGTTAATGTTTCGGGCTCTGTATTAAGCTATAAGGGAGATCAACAATTATCCCAAATCGATACCTAGTGTAAGCCCCTTCCGAACCCTATAAAAGGGTGTCGTGTCTGTGGGCTGAAGGCCCTGAACCCTAAACCCTTCATAATCCTTAAGGGTGAGGTGGTGGAGGCGCATGATGGGGTTTTGGGTTTATCTTGAACCACCAAAACCTACCTATGTCTAGGCCCCTGTAATTTCGATAATCGGGTCTATACCCCTAAGCCTTAAACCCCAATCTTACTCAAGCTTAGGGTTAGGGTTTCCCAAAGGGTCTTAAGTACCTACATGGGGGATACTTGCCCAAAACACCATACTGTCTAATTCCAAGTTGGGACCCCTTTGGGACATGGGGCCTACTCGGAGGATCGGGGGACTTCGTGAGTAAGTAAAAACTAGACTGATAAGTACCCTAACAGGCATCCTACTTGGGCTATGAAAACCCTAAACCCTAGGTCTATAAAATAACTACTTACCCTAGTTGCTGAGTTCATAAGCCCCAAAAAGTGTAGACTTTCAGTTTTATAGTGAATAGTATTTTCCCCAAATAAAGTGTATCCACTCAGCTACTAAGTTACTAAGTCCCCCGACCCTCCAAGCAGTCTTTAAGGCAAGGGTTTCAGGGTTTCAGGGCCAACGCTTGCGGGTGGGCGGTTTAGGGTTTAGGGCTTGACTTACGACCCAGAGACTCCAATATCCCTTAAGTAGAGAATATACCTTAAGTCTTGTTAGGTGTCCTACTATAATTTAAGGTATATTCCTTAATTAAGGGGTATTGGAGTCTCTGGGTACCCCAGTAAGTCACAGAAACAAAAGGACTAAACTTTCCGATTCCTACGAAACTAAAGGAACCCAAAAAGCTTAAAGGTTAGGCATTGGGGATCTAAGTATAAGTACCGAAACCTCAATTAGGAACCCGTTTAGGGCTCTTAGAACTCTTCTTAGTACCTACTTACTATAAGTCCACCGGTTTCATGACTGCAGGCTCATGGCAGCGCCCTAAACCCTAAGTTCAAGGTATGGGGTTTAGGGTTTAGGGTTTAGGGGTTGGGGATCTAAACCCCCAACCCTGAACTCGAAAGCCTTTGATACACTGGAGCCCGGAACCCTAAAACCTTAAAACGCTACAGGCTCACCCTAAACCATAAAACTCCTAAACCCCCAAAATGCTCAACATTAAAAGGTAGGGTCGTATTGTGTACCCTAACGCTCTAAGGGCTTATATGTTAAGGCTTTCTTACTACCCTAATAAGCCACAGAAACAAAAGATTGAACTTTCCGATTCCTACTAAACTATAAGAACCCAAAATTTTCAAGGTTAGGTATTGGGGATCTGAGGTAGAACCCTTAAAGGAACCCTTATAGATCCCTTAAAGGAACCCTATAAACCCCTATAGAACCTAAGGATCCCTTTTTGGGGGGCTTACAGTAGGAGCCCAAAAAGTTGGAAGCCCAATAGCCTCAATCCTTCAGAGTAATGTATAGGGAATTCCTAAGTAAACCCTTACTAACCCAGAGGGTCCATATATACTACCACTATGGAATTAGGTCCCAAAAGACCATCCCCATTATGGTTTTTGAGGCCTAATTCCATAATAGTAGTGTATATGGACCCTCTTGGTAAGTTTAAGGTAGGGGTTGGGGCTCTAAAACCCATGTTATAGTAGAAGCCAGAAAGTTGGAACATCATTATCCTCATGCCCTTAAGGTAAAGTATAGGGAATCCTAGCACTAATTCTCCTTAATCCATGTTCCAACTTTCTGGGATTCACTGTAAGGTTTTAGGGCTGTTTTGAGCCTTGGGGTTAATTAGGGGTTTAGGGTTTAGGTGGTGGAGACTCATGAGCCGTTTCATCCAACACGCAGAATCTGAATTTCTGCTCGTGGGTTCACAGAGACTGCAACTACGTTACCTAAACCCTAAACCCTAATTTACTAAACCCCTAAAACCTAATAACCCCAAACCCTAAACCCTAATCACCCTAAACCGCATTCTTACTGCCCCAATAAGCCACAGAAATAAAAGGCTAAACTTTCCCATTCCTACTAAGCTATAAGAACAAAAAAGTTTAAAAAATTTTGGTATTGGGAATCTAAGCATTGTCTTTGGGCTTTTAAGCTTTGCGGTTCAGGGTGTCCTCGGGAATCACTGGAACACCTAGAGGCCTCAACAGGTGGGATGAAGGTAGGTACGGTTGATGATGTAAACCTGTGGATCCAAAAACCTACCGTTTTAAGGGTTCGACCGTCTAATTAAGGGGTCATAACCTACTATTTTGTAGGGTTTGGGGTCACAGGAAAATCTTGCATTGCCTTAATTAACCAGCCGTATGAGGTTTCAGGCCTACTTGTCCAGTATCCTCGGGAACGACAGCAAAGCCCAGAAAGTTGGAAAGACAGGTCTAGGAATATTATTAGTGCTAGGATTCTCTATACTTTAGCTCAAGGCCATCAGGATAATGATGTATCAACTTTCTGGCCACCACCATAAAGGTTAAGCTTTGGGGCGCGTATTGGGAATATATGGGGTTACAATACCCCGAAAAAGTTAAAGGATACCAACTCTACTACTAGGCAGGGTTTACTTACGGCTTGTGGGACATCGTAGCTAGGGGTATCTATAAGGTAACCCTAAACGCTATAAAGTCATTTAGCCTCAATTATGGTACTTATAACTGTGCAAGCAGAGACTGCGACTGAGGGGTTTCACGGTTAAGGGCTCCTTGAATCTATAAGGGTTTGGGGTTCCGTGAAAAGCGGGTTCTACAAGGGCTCTACAGGGGTTGAGGGTTTAGGATTTTGTGGTGTGGCCTAGGGTCTACAGTAAAAGACCTCTAACCCTTAAAGGAGCCCGTCTCAGGATTATTCTTAACCCCAAGGGTCCGAAGTGCAAAAAAAGTAGAGTGTAGGGTCTCCCTTGGGATCCGAAAACCTACCGTTTTAAGGGTTCGACCCTCTAATTAAGGGGTCATAACCTACTATTTTGTAGGGTTTGGGGTCACAGGTCTTTACTCGGAACCATCATATATGACTTGGAAATTCCCATAATCGTACCCAGGACTTTTTGATTGAGACGGAGACCTTTTAAGGACATTCTTGAAGGAACCTAAAGTCAAGGATCATTCTTGAAGGCACCTAAAACCCTTAAACGGACTCTCGTAAGGAGTTAAACCCTAAACTAAACCCTAAATCCCTAAACTTTCCCTAAACCCTAAACGCTAAATTCTAAACCGTTATCTTGAGGGGAGTTGGAGTCTCTGGAGTGAAAGGGCGCGAAAGTGCGAGATTGGAGCGGCCGGCACCACGTCTTTCGCGGAGTCCAACTATAGGGTTTCTGGGTTTGTTTAAAGGGGGGACCTTAGGGTTCCTTGGAGGGGGAAACCTGCAGGTTTAGGGTTTAGGGTTTGGGGTTTAGGGTTTAGGGTTTACCTGTGACCCCAAACCCTATAAAATAGTAGGTTATGACCCCTTAATCAGAGGGTGGAACCCTTAAAACGGTAGGTTTTCGGATCCCAAGGTAGGGCTGTCAGGTTTAAGGCTCTAAAGGACCCGGAGTTCCGGGTTTCGGGGTGTGGTTGGGGGGTTTCCATCTTCCGACCCCATGAATAGGGCCCCAAAAAAGCACATAAGCAAAAATAAGGGTTTAGGGTTTAGGGATATCCCATATAAACCCTCTTACAATGAAGCCGAATAAGGTAGGGGTATCCAAATAAAATGCTTATGCTTATGTGCTTTTTGGGTCCCTAAATCAACGGCCTTGGGTGTATTCTGCCAGGGAGGCTCCGTGGAATCAATGCTGGCACTTACGGTTTAGGGTTGATGGTTTACTTTTACCTTTTTACCACCAGAAAATATACCTTTTGAAGTGCCTTTGGAAGGAAACCATGATAAGGAACCATGAACATGTCTAAACCCTAAACCCCTAAACCCTAAACCCCTGAACCCTGAACCCAATGGGGTCCAGGTAGGTTTAGGGTTGGAACTAGACCCAGCGGAAGGCCCAGCGCCACTCCCCTACTGTAGGCACCTGATTAGGAAACCTTGGGCCTTTATTAGGGTTCCTTATACGAATCCTACTATTTTGGTGTTATCGGGCCAGGGTTTCTTAATCAGGTTCCTACATTATCAGGGTTTTATCATCATAGGGACCCTTAGGGGGGTAGGGGGAGGGGGGGTAGAGGGCCATAATGCCCATAATAAGGACTTAATAAGGCCTATTTTTGGAAGTATAGTCCCCTACCCCCCTTCTTGAAACCCTGTCAGGAGCCTTGAAAGGAACCCTTGAGCAGGAAGCCTACTCTAAGCACTAAGGCGTCTAGGTAATGTAACCCTAAGGGTCCATGTACCCAAATAGTATATACATTGGCCCCAAAGTATCTAAATAGGAACTACTTTGAGGCCATTGTGTATACTATTTGGGTACATGGACGCTTAGGGTAAGGGCCTGAATAATAGGAATGGAGCTTTGGGGTAGATCATACAGTAGTTATATTAATTAAGCTACCCTACGTAACACTGTTGGAAATTTCTCCGGCTTACATACTGAACCCTAAACCCTAAATCCTTGCAGAATCCTTCTGCCCAGACCTTCCAAAATCCCTGAATTAAAGAACATACCTTAGATCATACATGGGATCCTACTATTAACTATAGTTTAAGGTATACCCAAGGTCTGGGCAAGCACCTTACCGTTCGGTTTTTGCTGATTCTTCGACGGCCCTTTTTACTGGGTTTAGGGGTTTTAACTTGGCTGACGTCTGAACCCCTCCAAAACGTTAAAGTTTTTGCCTCCTTATTCTGGTTCATATAGAAACCCAAAAAGCTAAAGTCCTAAGAGCCAACCAGAAGAACGCCAAGAGGTTATGACACCTTAATTAATACGAGAGTCTAACCCCTAAAACAGCAGGTTTTTCCTTTAGAGGGGCTCGATTTAGGGTTCCTTTAAACTGTAAGGGATCTATAGGGTGTAGGGTTGAAAGCGCTTTATGCTCTTCAAGGCTTAGGGTTTACGGTTGAGGGTTTAGGATATGTATGGGCTTAGGGTTTAGGCTTTATGGATATGTATGAGTTTTGGCTGAAACGCACCAGTCTCAATCACCGCGCCCTCTCTACGGCAAGCAAGCATCTCTTTGGAAAGATCCTCGTGAGCGTGGGCTCCTCATGCTTAACCCCAAACCCTACAACCGTCAAGCACAGTTTGAACTTGGAAACCCTAGAGCCCAAAAGCCACAGGTTTGCTGACCCCCCCCCTTGCCAAACACCAACCCTCCAGAAAGTAATTCTCGGTGATCCATGGGCCAGACAAGACGCCCTCCAAACAGTTCATGACCTATTATTAAGGCTTATTAAGCCCTATGAGGGCATACTTAGCCTTGACAGGTTTCAGTCCTAAAACATGCCCGAAACCATCTAATCCTTCCTTCGTCCTACCTGTGGCCCCAAACCTTACAAAATAGAAGGTTATGACCCCTTAAGTAGAGGGCAGAACCCTTAAAACGGTAGGTTTTCGGATCCCAAGGTTTATTATAGTAACCAAGGTGGGGAGTTTAAGCACCTTGGCCACACCCCACATTACGAAGTCCTAGGACCTATGATCCCCTTGGCGGAACTACGGTTGATGATTTGAATCATGCATTTCCCATAACTAGGAATATAGCACAGTTCCCACAGTTTAGGGTCCTTACCTGTGGCCCCAAACCCTACAAAATAGTAGGTTATGACCCCTTACTTAGAGGATAGAACCCTTAAAACGGTAGGGTCTTCGGATCCCCAGGTTAGGTAATGCAGGATGCATATCATCAACCGTACTGACCCCCTTGTAGAACCACCGCCCCAGGAGCAAAAGAGATGCGAAGACGCCACGGACTGACAAAGAACGTGCGGCCACTTTGGGCTTTCAGGGTTTAGGGTTTAGGGTTGTCTAATGTAGGGGCCTTGATAAGTAGAGTAGGGTTTTGGGGGCTGCTTATTATAAATATAGCCAAGTATACTCCAAAGCCCTGTCCTAATTATCAAGGCGCCTATACGACGGTTTTGGGGCTCAGGGTTTAGGGTTGACTTCCTTAATTACTTGTCCAGTATCCTAGGTAACTCAAGATTAATCTTTGAGACCGTATAGGGTTTGTAGTACCTCAAAAAGGCTAAAGGGTAGCTACTCTACTACTACCTGTGGCCCCAAACCCTACAAAATAGTAGGTTATGACCCCTTAATTAGAGGGTCGAACCCTTAATCCGGTAGGTTTTCGGATCCCAAGGTTGAACCACTGAATTACCTCGGGCTTCAAGGCATTCCCAAACGCATTTGCTTGGCTAGGGCCCTAAACGCGACCTGTATCCCCAAACCCTACAACATAGTAGGGTATGACCCCCTTAATTAGGGTTTAGGGTTTAGGGTTTAGGATAATTAGAAGGTGGAACCCTTCAAACGGTAGGTTTCTGGATCCCCAGCTAAACCCTAAACACCAAACCCCAAAACCCTATAGATCCCTCTTAGGAACCCTTAAAGGAACCCCTAAAAGCCAAAACCCTCAAAACGGTCGGTTTTTGGATCGCCAGGTAAACCCTAGACAGGGCTCTTGGGCCGAGGCTTCACATTGACGCCTAAATACGTGCTAAATTCTAGTCCGAACTACGGAGGGTTCCTTTAAGGGGTTCCTTTAAGGGATCTATAGGATTTTAGGGTTTAGGTTGATGATAAAATCCTGCATTACTCATAATGAAGAATGTACCATAATTCCCATAGTTTAGGGTCCTTAAAGTAATGCAGGATTTATATCAACAGCCGTAGGTTTCGCTTGAAAGGACTTGGAAGATCATGGGACTTGGATACGGTTAGACGAACCCTAAATTTGAGGTTACAGGTGATTCCTAGTATAGCTACCGGGTTTAGGGTTTAGGGACCTAAACTAGGGACCTAAACCCTAAAGGGGTCATAACCTAGGATACAGGTAGCTACCGTATGCATGGCCATGCTTATTTTGATCTCATGATCCGCTCAGCCCTGAATTTCTACAGATCCCGAAACCCTAAAACCTAAACGCTATACTTCTTAACCCCAACCCATACCTGTGCCCCTAAACCCTACAAATCCCTTAAAGGGAACCCTGAAAACGGTAGGGTTTCGGATCCCAAGGTAGGAAAAGCCCCAACACCCGAAGCCCTCCTGTCCGTAAACCCTAATGTAGGGACCTGATTAAGAAACCTTGGGCCTAAGGGTTCCTTTAAAGGGGTCTATAAGGGTTACTATAAGGGATCTATAAGGGTACTATAGTAGTGTAGGGACCTGATTAAGAAACCTTGGGCCTCCATGAGGGTTCCTTATATGAAGCATACTATCTTGGTGTTCTAGGCCCAGGGTTTCTTAATCAGGTTCCTACATTAAACCCTCATAGTTTAGCGTTTCGGGTTGAGGGTGATTGAATTAAGGCTTTCTTTGAGCATCTCAGTTGCTGTTGACCATAAATCTGGCCCCGACAAACACTAATTTGCTTGAACAACTACACCCCTTTTGTCCAGCACGTAGTCACGGTGTAGGGTTTAGGTTTTCGGGGTGTGGGATTTTTACCGTTAGTCACGCCAGCAGCCCGTTTGACACTTAACTTCCACTCCTATCCCGACATCTCAGCGTGCAAAGGCCGCAGAGTTTACAGCTTGATTTGGGATTTAAGGTGCTTGCTTTGTTGCTTTTGGAATTATTCGTTTTTCAGTGTTTGCCGCAACAGTTGTGGGGGAGGGGGCAGCCCCAGAATGACCTGTAGCCCCCGAAACAATGAACACCTCAGCAACAACTGGAAACTGCAAAGACCAACCTTAAACTAGTCTGTCAGAAATAGAAACCTAAAAGCAAATCGCTCCTGATAGTGTATCCCTAAACCCTAAACCCCTAAACCCTAAGGTAGCCAGTACCCCCTCAAAAGGGGACTGGGTTACATCCGAAGCCCAAAGCCGCAAGCAGCCCCATATGGCCAGGAACAGACCACCTCTAGCAGAAGGGTCCATGTACCTTAAATCATATTAAGATCAGTTACTATAGTTTAAGGTATACCTTGAGATCCGAAAACCTACCGTTTTGGGGGTTAGACCCTCTAATTAAGGGGTCATAACCTACTATTTTGTAGGGTTTGGGGACACAGGTATTCCTTAATTAAGGGATATCGGAAATTAGGGTATATATATTCCTTAGTTAAGGGGATGTTGAAACAAGGTATATTCCTTAATTACGTAAGGGGTATTGTATAACCCTTAATTATGGGATATTGGTGTCTCTTTGTACCCGTACGGGCAAAGGCTTATTGACCCTAATTGTACATATACAGGAGCGGCTGACAGCCCTCAGTATATGGGTGGTTGTCAAAATTAGGGTCCCGTTTTGGGTCCTTAGTATAATACGGCACCTATTATTTAGGGTACCCAAAAAGGGCCCCTAATATTGACAACCACCCATATGCGCATCCAGGTACATGGGCCCTGAGGGATGTTTCCAGGAACAGATATCTTGTGGTGTGCGCGTGTTCACGCACACGGCTTCAGGTGGGCATAACCACAGCCAACGAGGTGAGCCTTTACCTGGAGGCTCATACCCTGCCCCTTTCTTAGGGGATCTACTCTTCTAAATATATACACACAACACATCCTACACACAACACATCCTATCCTAAAAAGGGGTAGGGTATGAGCCTCTACCTGTATCCCCAAACCCTACAAAAATAGTAGGTTATGACCCCGTAGGTTTTCGGATCCCCAGGTAGGTAGCGTTCCAAGGCGTTAGGGTTTAAATTGGGGTTTCGGTCTGCCCGCCCTAAACTATACCGTCGATACAACCCGCCCTAAACTCTACCTGGGGATCCCAAAACCTACCGTTTTAAGGGTTCGACCTTCTAATTAAGGGTCATTGCCTACCATTTTGTAGGGTTTGGGGTCACAGGTAGACTCAAAAACATACCTGCGACCTCAACCCTTACAAATAGTAGGTTATGACCCCCGTAATTCTTAATACCCCAGTAAGTAGACTCAAAAACATACCTGCGACCTCAACCCTTACAAATAGTAGCCCGTAATTCTTACTACCCCAATAAGCCCAGAAATAAAAGGTTAAACTTTCCGATTCCTCCCAAAAAGTCTAAAAGTTAGGTATTGGGGATCTAATCCTACAAATGACCCGCTTACCTGTATCCCCAAACCCTACAAACTAGTAGGTTATGACCCCTTAATTAGAGGGTCGAACCCTTAAAAGGGTAGGTTTTTGGATCCACAGGTAATTAGAGAGTAGTAGAACCTTCAAGACGGTAGGTGTTTGGATCCCCCCCCTGCTGCCCGGTTTGGGCGCCTACCTTGGGATCCGAAAACCTACCGTTTTAAGGGTTCTATTCTACCCTCTAATTAAGGGGTCATAACCTACTACTTTGCAGGGTTTGGGGATACAGCTACAGTAGAATTCCTGATTTGAGCCATGCAGTTCAGCTCGCGGATTCTGGGAGCAAAGCTCACCGCTCTACGGTTTAGGATTGGGGGCCTGGCTAAATATGAGGGCCTGAATATCGTCAGTATAAGGATCTTGTCACTATATGCTAATTCTGCAGACCTCCTAAACCATGAACCCTAAACCCCAAACCCCAAAACACACAAAAAACCTAAGAATGCGAGGGTTGGCATATCTGGTACTTACCCACCTTCGAAGCTGTCCAGGCACAACGCCTGAAAGAGTGACCACTGCGTGCGCCCCTGCTGTCTGTGTGTCAGGCGCACTGGCCGAACTTGATGTACTGCGTCCAGATCGGCATTCAGATTCGAGAAATCTGTGTTTCAGTGCCCTCTTCAGGAAAAGTATCTGCTATAGAGGCTTGTTTAATTAAATAGGGCTTTGTGGGTATATTTTTATAGTTATCATAAGGAACACGTATAGGCAATTATTAATATTAGTTGAAGGTAGGGTTCTAGAGCGGTTCAGGCTGGGAAGAGGGGCTTGGTTAGGGGGCCTTGATAATTGGAAGAGGGTTTCGTTTAAGGGTTCCGTTGAAGGTTTAGGTGTTTAGGGATTACCTTGGGATCCAAAACCCTACCGTTTTAAGGGTTCTACCCTATAATTAAGGGGTCATAACCTACTATTTTGTAGGGTTTGGGGTCACAGGTAGGGGTTTAGGGTTGAAGGGCTGCTATGAGTTCTACAAGGTTTGCTGGGAGGGTGGTTTTGAGGGTTTAGTAAGGGGTGTTAATGTCTAGAATAGGGCGTCGTTAATTAAGGGTGTACAAGGCAAGGGTCATCCTAAAACCTGGGCCCTAAACCCACGGTTAGGGTGCCTCATATAGAGGCCTTACTAATTAGAATAAGGTGTCGGGGCCCATTCTGCTATAATTATAATAAGGAACCCCAAAGTAGTATCGGTAATTGCTTACTTACTACCCCAAGAGGCAACAGAAATAAAAGGTTAACCTTTCCGATTACTAGTAATGAAACTATAAGAACCCAAAAAGTTTAAAGGTTACCTGTGGATCCAAAAACCTACCCTTTTTTGGGTTCGACCCTTTAATTCAGGGGTCATAACCTACCATTTTGTAGGGTTTGGGGTCACAGGTAAACTATAAGAAGCCAAAAAGTTTAAAGGTTAGGTATTGGGGATCTACGTATAAGGGTGTACTTGGAGGCCCTTTTGACTTAGTAAGTCTACTTAGTATCCCTTAGAAACCCTATTATAATCCCACATAACCTACCTTACTAACCCTACCTGTGACCCCAAACCCTACAAAATAGTAGGTTATGACCCCTTAATTAGAGGGTCGAACCCTTAAAACGGTAGGTTTTTGGATCCACAGGTACTTACTAAGTCAAAAGGGCCTCCAAGTAGTAGAGGAAGAGCCCTGATGAATCCGAATGCCATCATTTTTCGGATTCAATCCAAGAGCAGCTGGAGCAGGGGTTTCTCAAGTTCTTTCAACATGGTTTTAGGGTTTTGGGTGGTAGGGTTTAGTTTTTTCTTTTGAGCGCCTTTTTCCGTCTTGCTGGAATCCCGGAACATCTGTTTAGGGGTTTAGGGTTTAGGGTTGCAGTGGTCTTTTGCGCCTGCCAGACCTGCTTTTCTTGAGCTTACACCTAAACAATAAGCTACGGATCATCCCGACGACGAAGGCCAGCTGGATTTCAAGTTGAGGCTTTCGGTTCTTCTTTACTTGCAGGTTCAAGGGGCGTTCCCTAAGGGCCGGTGTGCCCAAATAATACATACTTTGGCCCTAATGTAGTCCCTATATAGGTGCATTGGGGCCAAAGTATATACTATTTGGGTACATGGACCCTTAGGGTTAGTAGCTAGGGATGTAAATATGGTACTTGACCTTACTCACATGTAGTAGCGCTAGCCCCAATTGATGATACAAATGCTGCAATACCTTGTCCCCTAAATCAAGGAAATTATGGTATATTCATTACTATGGGAAATGCAGGATTTATATCATCAAGCGTATTGTACCTTAATATGAACTTGTTGGGACCCTGCAGAATAGTAGGTTTTGGTAGGTCAATGTAACCCCTCCTCTGGGATCCGAAAACCTACCGTTTTAAGGGCTCTACCCTCTAACTAAGAAGTCATAGCCTACTATTTTGTAGGGTTTGGGGATACAGGTAAACCCTCATACAAGAGCGATTGAATTAGGGCTTTCTTTGAGCACCTCAGTTGCAGTTGACCATAAATCTGGCCCCGACAAACACTATTTTGTAGGGTTTGGGGTCACAGCTAAACCTAACAGTTTTCAACGGTTGAAACCACCTTACTACCACAATAAGACACAGAAATAAAAGGTTAAGCTTTCCGATTCCTACTAGACTATACCTGTGACCCCAAACCCTACAAAATAGTGGGTTATGACCCCTTAATTAGAGGGTCGAACGATTAAAACGGTAGGTTTTTGGATCCACAGGTAAGAACCCAAAAGGTTTCAAGGTTAGGTATTGGGGATCTAAGCCAAGGGCCCCCCAGAATGGGCCCTTTTCCTTGGGGTTCCGTATTCAAACAAACAAAAAAACAATAACCCCAAAACCCTTGTCTGGTTCTTGAGGCCACTATACTTGGCTGACTTCTGAACCCCTCCTAAAAGTTAAACTTTTAGCCTCCTTATTATAGTCATATAGAAACCCAAAAAGTTACCAGAAGAACGCCAAGTATACTAGTTGCTCTCTGCTGCCTTTGGTATATGCCGGAGACAGGCAATCAGTTGGTGCCTACCACATCCTCGTTCCGGCCGGTGTACCTGCCAAGGGATTTGGGATACTATCGAGGTCGGAATAATTCGTGATCATTCGTTTTTCCTTTTTGACCCTATGCTTTGACGCCCCAAACGCTTTTGAACTTTTAAAAACAAGTACGACTAGATTATGGGGTTCAGGGTTGAGGGAGGGTTCACTTGGGTGCGCTGGGGATTTAGAGAAGGGTTTCTAGAAGGGCCAGCTTGAAAGAGTTCATGATGAAAAAACACCTGTGACCCCTACAAAATAGTAGGTTATGACCCTTGATTAGAGGGTAGAACGCTTAAAACGGTGGGGTTTCGGATCCCAAGGAAGGGCCTCAATAATTAGAATAGGGGTCCCTCTAAAGGGCTCCTTAAAAGGGATCTATTAGGGATACTATTTAGGGGTACTGAAATATATAGGGGCCTTAATAATTAGGATGGATGGATGGATGGATAGATGGATGGATGGATGGATGGATGGACAAACGGTTGGATGAACGGATGCATGAACGGATTGATGAGATCATGTTCGGAGTTGCCTGCCTGCTCTAAGCACTTTTGGGACAGTCGTTCGCTGATGTCCAAGAAGCGCAGACAGGGACACCACCGCAACACGAACGAGACTCGACGACATAGATCAAAACACCGACCAGACCAACCCAAACGATGCGGACTGGGGTGCGACCGGAGGAGCACCGGGACACTGCCACAAGGTCGAACCCGGTGCCTTACATTACGAAACCTAGAGGGTCCATATACACTACTAATCACTACTAGTATGGAATTAGCCCCTAAAAGACCATCCCCATTATGGTTTTGGGGACCTAATTCCATAATAGTAGTGTGTATGGACCCTCTGGGAAAGTGAACGGGATGGAAACCGAGAGGCGCTTTTCCGCCGCACAACGTCCCAATAAGCCACAGAAATAAAAGGTTAAGCCTTCCCTAAACCCTAAACCCTAAACCGTTCCGATTCCCTACTAAACTATAAGAACCCAAAAACTTCAAAGGTTAGGCACTGGGGATCTAAGGTAGATCCCTTAAAGGAACCCTTATAGATCCCTTTAAAGGAACCCAAACAACCCCTGCAGAACCGAAGGATCCCTTTTTACGTAGTGGGGATCTAAGACGTTTGTTTCGAACCATTGTCTAAACCCCAAGCCCTTGATCATCAAGCCCTAAAGCCATGAATGGAGGATCACAGGTCTATGTAGTTTAGGGTGTAGGGGTTTAGGGCTTAGGGTTTAGGGTTTAAGTAAGGTTACAACTACTTAATTGGGGTTACAAGTAATTGTAAGAGTTGTGATTATTTTTGTGTCATTCTATAATTGTTAAGAACACAGTTAGTATACATCTCATCAACCTTTAAGTATAGTTCCCCAAGGGTCCAAGTACCCAATAATCATATACTCTCCGAAATCCTAACCTACATAATTACTGTCCCAAAACCGAGTACCTAATTATCAGGTCCTTTGGACCTTTGGGGGTTTGAATAGTTGGCACTTTATCAGCCCCTTGCAAGACCTCTAGGGCCCACATTCCTTCAACGCAAAGGATCCCAACAAGCTGCGGGTCTATAGGGTTCCGGCCCTCGAGATAGGGTTTAGGGGCTTACCTGTGACCCCAAAAATTACAAAATAGTAGGTTATGACCCCTTAACTAGAGGGTAGAGCCCTTAAAACGGTAGGTTTTTGGATCCTCAGGTAGGATTCCTTGCCTCGAGATAGATTGCATTCTGGATGAGTCCGACACCTGCCCGTCTGGATATTGAGATGTCTTCTTCTTATTGGGATATGGGAGTTTCCGAAAATTAGGGGTACCTTAATCGGGGGTCACTATAATAAGGATCCTACTATTTAGGGTACTATATTAGGGTCCCCGATTTTCGGAAACTCCCATATCCAGGGGTGTATAGCGCACACCAGAAAGTCGGAAACCGGATTAAGGACAAATAGTGCTGGGATTCCCTACCTTGGGATCCGAAAACCTACCGTTTTAAGGGTTGTTTCCAACTTTTAGGCTTCTACTGTACGGGTTGTGTTGGACATGCAGTGAGAAAGATTTGTATTCGGCTGGTCTAGGACTCGCAAGTATACGTAGGCCAGTAACCCGCTGGAAAAATGTGCATACTTTTTGTAGCTTAGTTAGTTAGGTTGTGATAAGAACCCAGAAACGAAAAAAGACAAAACTATGTCACTGCGCAACCTGGTTATTCAAATCCAGCGAGTACACACGCCAAAGAGCTCCGCATACACTCACGAAGCCCCTGACATAAACCCGAAGCTCGAACATCAGAAAACCGTCGAAATCAGAACCCCTGTAATGTAGGAACCTGATTAAGAAACCCTGGGCCTATAACCCCAATATACTTGGATTCATATAAGGAACCCTAATAAAGGCCCAAGGTTTCTTAATCAGGTTATCACATTACCAGGTGTCGACTTCAAGAGTCCCTGAGATGATTAACAATGGGGGACCCTATTGAGAAAGCAATACCTTGGGATCCGAAAACCTACCGTTTTAGGGGTCAGACCCTCTAATTAAGGGGTCATAAACTACTATTTTGTAGGGTTTGGGGATACAGCTAAGGGACATGGAAAATTGTCCCGCAAATCGATACCTAGTATACCGTCTAGACCTACAAAACCCCATTAAGCTTTAAATGCATAAAACACCGACAAAAAACGTACTATTGCAACTGAAAAATCTGAGCCGCAAAACTCTAATTGGCAACCCCCCCCCCTCCCGACAACTGCCCCTCAAAACTCAAAACCTGTAACCTAGACCCTCAAGCAACCAACCTAAACCCCGTGAGCCCTCCAGCCTCCACCCTACAACCTTAAAGCCCCTTTAGGAACACTTATGAGACCCCTCAGCCCCAAACCCTAAACCCACCCCATATGGAACCATTGAAAGGAACCCCACATGGGTGGTTGTCAAAATTATGGCCCCTTTTTGGGTACCCCTAAATAATAGGTGCCGTATTATAATAGGGACCCAAAAAGGGACCCTAATTTTGACAACCACCCACATATATCCGAAATCCCCGACTGAAGCAGCCCCTCAGTTGCCACACCTTGCAACCTCCCTTACAGTAGAAGCCCACAAAGGGTTTAGGGTTTAGGGACCTTGGGATCCGAAAACCTACAAGGGGTCATAACCTACTATTTTGTAGGGTTTGGGGTCACAGGAATAGTCTCAATCCTTGAGAGTAATGTATAGGGAATCCCAGCACTATTTGTCCTTGATCAGGTGTCCAACTTTTTGGGGTTTACTGTAGTTAAGAATACCTGGACCCTAGGAAAGCACCTTTTCAGGGTTCCTTGTCATGACTTCCTTGTACCCAGACACTCCAATATCCCTTAATTATAGAATATACCTTCAGTCATATTAGGGATCCTACTATGATTTAAGGTATATTCCTGAATAAAGGGATATTGGAGTCTCTGGGTATACGTCCTTAACACGGTTTTCTGGGGCCCAGGTAAACCTTGATCATATTAATCACCCTAGTATAATGTAAGGCATATCCCTTAATTAACGGATCTTGGAGTCACCTAAACCGTAAACTCTACAGATCCCTTATAGGAACCCTTATCCCCTGAAAGAGATGTTGGAGTCTCTGGGTTTCTGGATGCTCCCAGGGGCCTGGGTTTCTTGGGATCCGAAACCCTACCGTTTTATGGGTTCTACCCTCTAATTAAGGGGTCATAACCTACTATGTTGTAGGGTTTGGGGATACAGGTACCTGTATCCCCAAACCCTACAAAATCGTAGGTTGTGACCCCTTAACTAGAGGGTAGAGCCCTTAAAACGGTAGGTTTTGGGATCCCCAGGTTAACCCTAAACTCTATAAGTTTGGGTAGCAAGGTCTTGGCTGACTTCTGAACCCCTCTCAAAAGTTAAACTTTTCGCCTCATTATGATAATTCACATAGAAGCCCAAAAAGGTTAAAGTCCCAAGAGACAACCAGAAGAACGGCAGGTAAAATTATAGTAGGATCCCTGATATGATGTAAGCTATACTCCTTAATTTCGGGGTATTGGAGTCTCCTAATGGATCCCTTATAGGAGAACGCCAGGTCCTCGCCTCACAGTTCGAAGACGACATAGCCTCGGCTCTTCAAATCTAGATATCGGGCTCATGAGGTTTAGATGGGACCCAGAAAACCGTGTTAAGGACTTATACAAGGAAGTCATGAAACCCTAAGAAGGTAGGTTTCAAGGGTGCAGGTATTCCGTAAGAAAAAACAGTAAACGCCAAAAAGTTGGTTTACTGTAAGGAGTTTGGGGGCTTAGGGTCTTGGGGTTCAGTGTTCAGGTCTTACCTGGGGATCCGAAAACCCTACCGTTTTCAGGGTTTTGGCTTTTAGGGGGTTCCTTTAAGGGTTCCTAAGAGGGATCTATAGGGTTTTGGGGTTTAGGGTGTACCTGGGGATCCAAAAACCTACCGTTTTAAGGGTTCGACCCTCTAATGAAGGGGTCATAGCCTACTATTTTGTAGGGTTTGGGGCCACAGGTAGGTCTTAGGCTTTAGGGTTAGCCTAGAGGCTCATGGGAACTTAAACCAAAAGGGGAAATGTATCCATTTTTGCAGGGCCCTATCCTGTTTGTTAAGGTACATTGGCTACTCTAGGTACTTTTAACGGCTCAGAAGACTGTATAAGTAGGGTTATCATTAAAGCTATATGTAATTCCCCTTAAGTGAGGTTATCCTACGCTTACTACCCCAACAAGCCACTGAAATAAAAGGTTAAACCTTCCGAGTCCTACTAAACTATAAGAACCCAAAAAACCAAAGGTTAGGTATTGGGGACCTAAATATCATTAAAGCTACAGATAATTCCCCTTAAGTGAGGTTACCTACTGGTAACCTTTTGCTTATAACCTTGCTGACTGAGTCTCTTGGGTCATTAAATAAGGTTCACCTAGGGCAACCAATGTACCCCCTAAACCCAAATCCTAAACCCCAAACCCCAAACCCTAAACCCTAAACCCCTTAACCTGGAGGATTCAGGGGTCCTTAAAGGGTTCTGCGAGGGTTTTAAAGTTTAGGGTTTAAGGTGTAAGGGTTCTTAAGTTTAGGGTTTCTTAAAGTTTAGGGTTTAAGGTGTAAGGGTTCAGGGTATGAAACCAGTGCACCTTTAAAACAATGCGACTCTAGAAATTGGCTTCGTTTCCCTTTCGTTCGGATACCTTGGATACTCCAGGGAGTGAAAGGCTTACCCAGAGCATCCGAGGTACCCTAAACGAGGGACGTGTGCCCATGGTTTAGGGTTTAGGGTTTAGGGGTTTAGGGGTTTAGGGTTTAGGGGTTTAGGGGTTTAGGACATATCCTTCTCTTAAGGTACAGTGGCTACTTCAGGTAGGTTTAAGCCGTGAAGTCAACGCCCTATAGAGCTCGAACTAAAATCGAAAACAGGACCATAGCCTGCCTACACAGACCCCCGGGAGGATCTAGAAAGCCTGCATAGTCGGCTTAGGGTTTAGGGTTTAGGGTTTAGGAGGATCTAGAAAGTCCCTAACTTGGAGCCCTATACTACTAAGGGTACTTTGTAGGAACCTCCATTATAAGGGATCTGCTTTGTTGGATCCTCCTGGGGGTCTGGGTAGTCGAATCCTTAGTAGAAGGACCCCTGGTTCATCTAGCCTGCAGTTCAAGGGAACCCTGCACCGCAACCGACAAATCTTAACCCCGAAGCGCAACTCACACCAGAACTAAAACCCCAAACCCTAAACCCTAAATTTTAAGAACCCTTACACCTTAAACCCTAAACCCAGAACCCTGAAGCAAGATTCAATGTTTACGGTTCAGTGTTCAGATTGGAGGGCTTGGTTCAGCACAGCCCCCGAGTCTAAACCCTTCAAGCCTTAACCCTGAGATCCACCCTAAACTCTACCTTAACCCCAAATAACCATTTGTACCTTTTTAAGGACTTATATAAGGAAACCCTAATCCTACTTGTCGGGTATCCTGGGGAATCAAAGGTTAACCTTTTTCATAATATAAGGATTATATAGAGATTATACTACCCCAAAAGGTTAAAGGTTACCTACTCTGCTACTAGGAATAACCTATTGTACCTTTTTAAGGACTTATATAAGGAAATCATAATAGGGAGCCCTAAGAAGCTAGGCTCTTTAGGGTCCCGGTAAACCCTAAAACTCCAAACCCGCGAGACCCTAGACCCCTACACCTAAACCCTAATACCCTAAACTAGTTCTTTAAAGTTCAGGGTGAAGGGCTTAGGGTTCAGGCATTGGGGTTTAACGGTTTCTAGTTCATGGTTGGGATAGTATTAAAAAGTGTACATATTTTTATTCCTTATTGGGTTTAAGTACCCATAAAAATGTAAAATGTTACCCAACTATGACAAAGTAAATCTCTGTACCCCAAGACCCTAAAGCCCTACTATAGGGGCCTTAATAATTAGAATAGGGGTTCCTTTAAAGGGCTCCTTAAAAGGGATCTATTAGGGATACTATTTAGGAGTACTGAAATATAGGGGCCGTAATAATTAGAATAGGGTTTTAGAGCCCATTATACTATACTTATACAGTGAACCCCATAAAGTTGGAAACCGGATTAAGGCCAAATAGTGCTGGGATTTCCTATACATTACCCTTAAGGATTGAGGCTACTGAGTTTCCAACTTTTTGGCTTCTACTGTAAGAGGGAACACCCCAAAATAGTAAAGGTAATTATTTAGGCCCCGATACTAAACCCCCATAATACCCCCTAAAATAGTCCTTATAGACCCCTTTAAAAGGAACCCTAGTCTAATTACTAAGGCCCCTATCGTAAACCCTAAACCGTATAGATCCCTTCAAGGAACCCTTAAGGATCCCTTTAAAGGTACCCTCAAGCGCTAGCCCCTGTAGTAGGGACTTATAGCCCTAAACCATAAACCCTAAACCCCAAATCCTAAACCCTTAACCCCAAATTCCTAAAAAGCCGTAGACCCGAAAGCAGCACAAGGAGCCATGTGATCTCTCCATACTTCGAACTTTCTGCAGGAGAATCTCTGTCTCGTCATCGTAAAGGTCGCCGCCTGCATTCCCTAAAGGCTCCATGTACCCATATAGTATATACTTATGCCTTAAAGTACCTTTATAGGGACCCCTTCAAGGCTTAAGTGTCTTCTATAAAGGTACATCGAGCCTGGGGGATTGGCCAAGCGTCCTATGCAGCAGATTGGGTTTCGGATTCATCTTGGGTTGAGGGTTGTGGTGTTTAGAACCTAAACCCTAAACCCCTAAGCCCCAAACCCTAAACCCTAAAGCCCGAATTAAGCCAATAAACCCAAAGCCCTAAACCCTACCCCCCTAAACCCTAACATTCCCAAGGCTCCTTTTTGATTAGGCTTGAGGGATACGGGAGTTTCCGGAAATAGGGGACCCTCATATAGCACCCTAAAAGATACCTATTATAAGGACCCCAAAACAAGGTACCCCTAATGTTCGGAGACTCCCATAAAGCTTCAGGCAGTCTGGCCTTTAGCCGTCAAACCCCTCCTGAAAACCCTAAAGCGGTGTAGGGTTTAGGGTTTACTTTTTAGGGGGATTAGGGTTTGAAAACCCTAAAGCCCTGAGCCTAAGGTTAAGGGAGCCTTTAAAACGAGCCCTAAACCCCGAAAATGCTGAAGTCCTCACTGAGTTCTTGTGAAGGAATTTAATTTTTAAGTTACTTACCATAATAAGGAAACCATAATATTCAGTGTAGCAGGAAACCACATTATTCAGTATAGATCCTACTCAGGAAACCATATTATTCAGTTTAGGATCCCTATTGAGGTGACTTCGATCAAACCCCTTAACAAGAACCCAGCTACCGTAGGGGCCTCAATAATCAGAATAAGGAACCGCCAAAAAGTAGTACTAAATATGTAAGCCCCACACAAAACCCTAAACCTTAAAATATGAGCCCTTAGAGCCTATGGGCAAACCCGAACCCTAAACCCTAAACCCTAAACCCCAGCTAAGCCCCGTTTCGAAGCCTCCAAGCTGGCCCAGGCAACTTCGGGCTGCCTCGGTACCCAGCCAAGCGGAAGGATCTACAAGAGTACTTGGGTTTAGGGGTTTAGGGGTTTAGGGTTAGGGCTTTAGGGTTTTAGGGTTTAGGGTATAGGGGTTTAGGGGTTTAGGGTTAGGGATTTAGGGGTTTAGGGGTTAGGGGTTAGGGGTTAGGGGTTAGGGTTTAGGGTTTAGGGTTTAGGGTTTAGGAGTACTTGGAGGTTCCTTGGGATCCGAAAACCTACCGTTTTAAGGGTTCTACCTTCTAATTAAGGGGTCATAACCTACTATTTTGATCTACAAGAGTACTTGGGTGGAGGGGTTTAGGGGTTTAGGGGTTGAGGGGTTTAGGGGTTTAGGGTTTTGGGGTTTAGGGTTTAGGGGTTAGGGTTTAGGGGTTTAGGGGTTTAGGGGTTTAGGGTTTAGGGTGTGGTAACGTCATGGGTGCTCGCTGGTGTGTGCACATGCTCGCACTTGTGCGTAGCAGACAGCCCACCCCAAGACCACCCTGAGTTCAAGCATTTAAGGGTTTAGTTCTAAAGTCTTCTAGGCATCCCAGCGGGGGCTTGGACATCACCGACGGGGGCCGTTACTTTCAACGTGGCCCAGGCAGGAACAAAGCTTTCAGTGAGTCTGTGCTGGCG
>BGNK01000027.1:243071-253683 GCA_003297005.1 Symbiodinium sp. clade A Y106 | reverse complement strand
CGGCGTTCTGCGAGTCTGTCTCTGTCTGGGTGCCGGAAGAAGCAATGGACTTTCTGTGAGGCTGTGCTGGCGGGTTCTCATTCGGGCTTTCTGTAAGGTTCCTGGCGGGTGCCGGAAGACACAGTGGGCTTTCTGTGAGGCTGTGCTGGCGAGAGTTATGATTCTGAAAGACATTTGGGGAGTGCAGCGCCTTCCCTGGAGCTGGCGAAATAAGGGAACGTTGAGATCGGCCGACACCTTAATGAAAATGGCACATTATATAAGCAGAATTTGGTAACAGAAGCTGTCAGCTTCCTGGAAAGGAACACCCGCCAAGTCGTGAAGGGTTGGGGGTCCAATCCGATTGGGGGGGTCCAACCCTTGTCCATTTGGGAGCCCCTCCAAGTCGTGAAGGGTTGGGGGAGTCCAACCCTTGTCCATTTAAAAATTTGGGAGCCCCTCCAAGTCGTGAAGAGTTGGGGGGGCCAAACCCTTGTCCATTTGGGAGCTGCTCCAAGTCGTGAAGGGTTGGGGGGGTCAAACCCTTGTCCATTTGCGGAGCCGCTCCAAGTCATAAAGGGTTGGGGGGGTCAAACCCTTGTCCATTTGCGGAGCCGCTCCAAGTCGTGAAGGGTTGGGGGGGTCAAACCCTTGTCCATTTGGGAGAAGCTCCAAGTCGTGAAGGGTTGGGGGGGGTCCAACCCTTGTCCATTTGGGAGCCCCCTCCAAGTCGTGAAGGGTTGGGGGGGGTGCAACTCTTTGCCTGGAGCTGGCAAAATAGGGGGAACGAGATCGGCCGACAGCACAATGTAAATGGTACATTTTCAGAATTTGGTGAAAATCAGCTGTCAGCTTCCTGGAAAGGAACGCCCGCCAAGTCGTGAAGGGTTGGGGGGGTCCAACCCTTGTCCATTTGGGTGGCCGCTCCAAGTCGTGAAGGGTTGGGGGGGTCAAGCCCTTGTCCATTTGGGAAGCCGGAGGTTCAGCACTTCCCAACCCCCCCAGGTTGGGATGTCCATTTGGGTGGCCGCTCCAAATCGTGAGGGTTGGGGGGTGCAACCCTTGTCGAAAGGATGTGCTGGCAAAAAACCCCCGGATTTAGGGTTTATACCTTTACCACTCCGTGGGAGGTGCCCGAGGGATCGGCATGCATGGTGCCAGTCGCCTAGCTTTACCTAGGCTCCCACGTACGTTTTCTGCCGCTCGCGAAGCTCGGGCCGCTTCGGGCTCCGCAGTGGTGGTTGTCGAGCCCTCAGCGAAGACTTTAGGGGTTTAGGGGTTGAGGGGTTGAGGAGGTTCATGGGACTTAGTAGCTTAGAGGGCCCCTGGCCAGGGATCCGTAAGGGATTTCCATGAGGGTACTATATTGATACTTGGAGGTTCATGGGACTTAGTAAGTACAGCTATAAGTACCCTGTAGGGGCCACAATAAATAGAACAGGGGTTCCTTCAAAGGGCTCCTTAAAAGCTATAAGGGATACTGTAAGGGTACTATAATCTATAGGGGCCTTAATGATTTAGAATAGGGTTTTAGGACCCATTATACTATACTTGAAATAGGGACCCCCGAAATAGTGTAGGTAATTATTTAGGCCCCTATAGGAGAGAGATGTGGACAGATCAGGATTCCTTCAAGGGTTCCTTTGAAGGTTTCTTTTAAAGTGTTCCTGTGACGCGGATCTATAGGATTCATTTCGAAGGAGTAAGGCTTGGGGCTTTGTGTTTAGGGCTTAGGGTTTCTACAGCGAGCCCCAAACCCAAGCTGCCTAAGTAATTCAGGTACCTTACATAAGGGAACTGTTTCTATCTTGTAGGTTTAGATTTTAAGCTTTATAACGTCATCTTTGATGGTAGAAGCCCCTCTTGAGACGAGTTTAAGGGCTTTTAGGGTTTAGGGTTGTTTAGGGTTTAGGGTTCAATGGTGTAGTGTTCCCGAGGCAGATCCGGAACCTCGGCGCTTCATCGCCGATATTGGCATGATGCGTGCAACCTCAACGACAACCAGCAAGGCGGTAGGCACAGGGAATACTCGCCGTTTTGGGCTCTTGCTTGAACGTGCTGGGTCTGCCGCCTCGTAGCTGACCTCGTACCCAGACCCCCGGGAGGATCTAAAAAGTAGATCCCCTAATTTGGGACCCTAGCTACTAACGGGTACTTTATAGGAACCCCCCTTAAGGGATCTACTTTTTGGATCCTCCCGGGGATCTGGGTAGTTGTATTCCTGCGAATCCAGCCAGTCCGCAGAAGGCCCAGAGATAGGCTTCCCAGAGAGCCCAATACCCCTTGATTAAAGGAATATACCTTAAATTATAAGGGGCTTCATATTATGATTTAAGCTATATTCCATAATTAAGGGATATTGGGTCCTCTGGGTTCCTCAAGCATGTCAGGGAGTCTCCGAAAATTCGGGGTACCTTATTTTGGGGTCCTTGTATTAAGGATCCTACTATTTAGGGTACTATACTAGGGTCCCCTATTTTCGGAAACTGCCATGTAGGATACCTATCGGCAGTGTCGCATGCCTGCACACTTTGCAAATGACAACGAACGACCTCCCGTGCTTCCACGCCAAACGAGATATGGCATGGCAACGTCGAAACAAGGTAGGGTTTTGGGGGTTTTAGGAAATTCAGGAAATGTACCAGGAAATCTTGGGAAGGACCCCAAAGCACACAGTAGTCTTCATGGGATTGGGGACCTACAGGGTGTAGAGCTGGGTTAAGGGTTAAGAGCTTGTGGTTTGGTAAGGGTTTGGGGCTCACCTGTGACAGCCAAACCCAACAAAACAGTTGGTTGTGACCCCTTAAAAGATTGGTAGAACCCTTAACCAGCTGGAGCCCGAGGTAGGGTGGAAACGTAGAACCCCACAGGCATCCGACCATTATATCGGTTGAGACAGGCCATTGGTTTAAGGTTTCAAGCTTAGTGTGTAAGGACTGGGATGTTAGGGTACCGAAATCACAGGTTTTGCAATGACCAAGCTTCTCATACAAAAGAATGACCCTCCATGCCCGCGTACCTATCTATCGGTGCCCATATATATATATATATAAGCATACATACATGCATGCAAACATATTTACATATGTACATATACACATCCGACACTAGTGGGTTTACCCAAGCCCTGAAGCCTCAAACGAGAATGACGTCTACGCCGGGGCCTACGCGCCCTTTCGACGTGCTTCCTGGTCCTTGAAACCAAAGACCATTCTAAGAGCTACTCTCGGCTGACTTCCGAACCCCTCCTAAAAGTTAAACTTTTAGCCTCCTTATTATAGTCATATAGAAACCCAAAAAGTTAAAGTCCTATATCCCCAAACCCTAACCCCCTATAGATCCCTTATAGGAACCCTTAAAGGATCCCCTTAAGGTCCTAAGAGCCAACCAGAAGAACGCCATGTACTGAATTGAATTAAGGGTTCCCTTTAAGGGTTCCCTTTAAGGGCTCCTATAAGGGATCTAGAGGGTTTTGGGGTTTTAGGGTTTAGGGTTTACCTGGGATCCGAAAACCTACCGTTTTAAGGGTTCTACCCTCCAATCAAGGGTTCATAAGCTACTATTTTGTAGGGGTTGGGGCTGTTGGCTCGCTGAGGGTACTTGGAGGATCATGGGACTTAGTAAGTAAGGTTATAAGTACCTTAATTGGTAATTATAAGTGTAGTTACCTTAATTATAACCCTAGTTACTAAGTCCCATGAACCTCTAAGTAGAGGTCTTTCTAGTATTTCAGGCCTCAGGATTTGATGCAATGGCGACTCTTTCAGGGTTTAGGGTTTGGGGGTTTAGGGTGTAGTGTTTGGGGTTTGGGATTTGGGGTTTAGGGTTTGGGGTTTAGGGTTTAGGGTTTCGGGGTTTAGGGTTTTAACAACTTTTGTTACACTCCAAAACCCCAAACCTCAAAAGCTTAAGCTCAAAACCTTGTCCCGTAAAGCAGCCTATAGACCCTTAAGCACCGAAAACCCGCACACCCCAAAATTTCTTTAGAGGCCTGGGAGCCATAGCCCCATTCTGGGAGCGGCACTTGGTGGTGCTCTTGCTGCTGCCTTCCAGATTTCAAAATCCCGAAAAACCTTCAAAACCTAAACACTGTAGAGGGTTCGGGATCAGGGTTTAGGGTTTTCAGGTATCTCGCCCGGCACGAAACCTTACACAAAACCGCGTAGAAACCAACGTTGACAATGCTTCTAGGATGCTTCTGGAACCCTTGTGAACCCCTATAATAGAACTCGTAAACCCTAACCCGCACTAGGGCGCAGTCAGTCGAGCCAAAGGGAACCGTTTAGGGTTTAGTGGGCTTACGGTTTAGCGGTTCAGGGTTCAGGGGTTTAGAGTTAAGGGGTTTAGGGGTTTAGGGGTTTTAGGGTAGAACAACTTGGCGCTTCCACCACTATGCTCCAAGAGCCGCACGCATACACAGGTCTCGCCCGCTTGAACAGGGATAATTAAGAGCATGGCTGTCGAACAAACTCGCCTCAACACCCTTAAACCCAAAGGCTCCATGTACTTTCATAGTAGATACTTAAGCCCTAAAGGGGTCCCTATATAGGTACTTTAAGGCCTGGGTATCTACTATAAAGGTACATGGACCTATAGGGGTTTGGAGTTGCGGGCTTCGGGTTCAGGTCCCGCCCAGGGGCTGTCCGCCCCTTCACAGAGCGCTCGCAAGTTGCCCCGTGGTCGTCCAGGACGTAGTGTAGGGGCCTTAATAATGAGAGTTTTGGGGCATATTGTACTATGATTCTAAGAAGGAGCCCCCAAAGCAATATTCTATTCATTAAGGCCCCTACAATACCTAGACCCCCCAACTACCCTCCAATATACCCCAAATACTCACTATGAAGGACCATAAGGCATGTATTCAAGGGCCCCTGGGGGGTCCTGGCAGTGGTCGACCCTGAAACGACCAATCCACTCGGCGACCTTCTCCGAGAGAAGATGCTGCGGGATGAGCTCCGACGAGCCGACTCGCTTTCCGAGGGTTGTGGCCAATAACATAGGGGCCTTTTAATAATTAGAATAGGGGTTCCTGTAAAGGGCTTCTTAAAAGGGACCTATAAGGCATACTATGACGGTACAGGTAATTTTTTAGGCCCCTATATTTCACGTTTGGCACTTGGTGTCTCTCCGGTGGCCACGAGTTCAGCGTATCGAAGCAAGTCATGCACCAAAGGCGTGGAAGCTGTTGGTGGAGCTGCATTGAATGACGAGGCACGGGAGGCGGCGGGTTGAGTGCCCCAAAGCCCTCGATCTCCACAGTCGGTGGCATCGGCGGAGGAGGCAATGGCACCGCCAAAGGCGGTCCCACAAGCGGCTGCGTTTCTCACAGGCACTGCTGATGGAGCCGGCGGAGGACCCGGCAATGTCATGTGTGGCCACATACTGGGTCGCGGTGATTCGCTCAGCACACGTGGCGTCGCTATCTGCATAGTAGCAGCGCAGGTTGCAGCACTCGGCATGTCCTCTCACAACGCCTTTGCAATGGGCATCTGACATGAGTCGTGTCATGTGTCTTTTGCCCTGGTACGCGTCGCCTTTGCTTTGCGTCTGAGTAGCTATCGCTGGCTTCCTGCAATTCTTTGAGCTCCAAGAAAGCCATCGCCTGACTCTTTAAACATCAAACGGTGAAGAGCTCCTTTTCCCTTATCAAAAGGTAGAATGCTTTTTCCCCTATAAGCATATCATACTCACATACATTTATACATACACGAGTACAGAAGCAAACATACAAATACAAAACATGTACACATATGAGTATAATTAATATAATAAATATATATATATAAGAGAGAGAGAGAGAGAGAGAGAGAAAGAGAGAGAGAGAGAGCGCTACAGTATCAGCAGGTGTGCCAGCAATTTCAGCTTCGTAGGAGCTGTAGGACATGAACTCAAAGCCAAACGAAGCCAAAGCCAAGTAACCCACTTTATATGAGGACTCCCTTAAAGCAGTGACACTGTGTACTAGAATAACAAAACCTACTGGGTAAACCCCAGGTCATAGGCACACCACGGTCCAATCGGTAAACACCACTGTCCAATAGGAGGACCCTGCTGATGGGAAAACCGTTGTAGAGAGGAGGGATAGGCAACAACTCTTAAAGAGATTATACCCATATGTATATGTATATGTATATGTATATGTCTAGGTATATGTATATGTACATGTATGTGTATATGTATTTGTGTACATATACCTGTACAATGATAAAAATGACAATAATAAACATGATACTTGTACGTAGTACCAATGGTAAAAGCAATGATGATAATCAGAAGAGTAGGTAGAATTCATAACCGTGGCTCTAATCAAAAACAACAATAACTGCGTCAGTGTATATACATATATACATATATTGATATATATATATATATGTGTGTGTGTATGTATGTATGTATGTACGCACGTATGTATGTATGTATGTATGTATCTCGGCTTGTGTTTCTTTGATTGCCCATCAGCTTGTTGACCTATCCGTTTGTGTCTTTACTGCTTTCTACTCATATGCTTGCTGAGTGAAACCTAAACCACAAGCCCTAACCAAGGGGGGCGTCTGCTTAGGGCTTTGAGCTTTGGGACAACATTAACCAATGCCCTACGCCCAAAGTTGAAATCTTGTTTAAACTTACAATAAGCACCTGCATGAGTACAATCGGATTTGGGGCTATATATGGATGGTTGTCAAAATTTTGTTCCTTTTTTGGGTACCCTAAATAATAGGTGCCGCATTATAATAGGGACCCATAAAAGGGACCCTAATTTGACAACCACCCATATACGGGTTTATTTGCACTGCGCAACTTAAGGGTTGACAGTACGGGAGTTTCCGAAAATTAGGGGTACCTTATTTAGGGGGCCTTATAACAAGGATCCTATTTTTAGGGTACTGTATTCGGGTCCCCCAATTTTCGGAAACTACCATACTGAGACTTCATCTGCAACTTGGGGGCTGAGCTCCCTGGCCCAAAAGGGCTTAAGCTTTTCAATTATCCCTAAGGGTCCAAAGGACCCAATAGTTAGGTACTCGGGTTTAGGATAGTAGTTGTGTAGCTCAATATCTAGAAGAGTATATGATTATTAGGTACTTGGACCCTTAGGGTATGAGGGGATTATATAGACCCCCAAAGGGTTTAAAGGTTACCTACGCAGCTACTAAGAGCCCCTCATAATACCTTCATAGAACCCTTATAGAACCTTTTGAAGGAACCCCAAGCCAGTACCCTTAAAGGAGCCATTAAAGGTACCCCCCTAAACCTAAACCCTAAACCCTAAACTCTAAACCCTAAACCCTAAGTCTAAACACCTAACCCTAAACCCTAATTGTACACGAAGCCAGAACTGTCGGCAGCCTCTGCTGCAAGCTCCTTTGCTTCAGGGATCTTCCTGCTTGCGCTGCGGTGTCAGGTGTTAGGGTTTCGGGCTTTAGGGTTCCTTTAAAGGGATCTATAGAGTTTAGGGGTTTATAGGGTTTCTTTAAAAGGGTTCTATAGGGGTCTATAGGGTTCCTTTAGAGGGTTCTATAGGGTTTTGGGTTTAGGGCTTCAGGGTTTGGCGCTTCAGGGTTTTAGGGTTTGAGGGCGCCGGTTAGGGTTCAGGGATTCGGGTTTAGTGGTTTGTGGGCATCCGGGTATTGGTGTTTGCATCTCGCTAACCTTCGACCCTAAGCCCTAAACCTAAAACTGTAAACCCAGAGGCTCCAATATCCCTTAATGAAGGAATATACCTTAAATTATAGCAGGCTCCCTAATATGATTTAAGGTAAACTCCTTAATTAAGGGATCTTGAAGTCTCTGGGGACCTCAAGACATCCGCTTTGAAGGTGCAGGGCTTAGTTGCTGAGTTCATAAGCCCGCAAAAGTGTACACTTTTGGTTTTATAGTGGGTGATATTATCCCAAAAGTTGTAAAGTGTATCCACTCAGCTCCTAAGGACCCTTGTAGCCCCATAAACGCCAACTGCATTACAAACCCTAAACCCTAATCCCTAAACCCTAATCCCTGGGGTTTAGGGCCCAGGGATGATCCTGAGATCTCGCACGCACAGCGGCGACCCCAAACACCTAGCTACTGGTGCTTAAGGGGGAGTTGCTTCTGGCGCTTCAGAGGGGGGGTTCTTTAAAGGGATCTACCTAGGGTTCCTTTAAGGGACCTATGGGGTTTAGGGTTTTAGGTTGAGAGTGGATCCTTATAAGAGTCCCTAAAGACTCCCTTACAGTGGGCAAAAACTCCTGGGATGCAGTTGTGGCGCGGTCTAGGGTTTACCCTGGGTACTTCCCCCATACAGCAACTATAACAATCTGTATTAGAAGTCTGATTAAGAGTACTAAGGTAATATACATTCATATTACATATATCAATAGGTCATCAGGGGTCATAGTAAGGTCTACATACCACTATGTTTTGAATATTATCGAAACGTTACAGTGTGGGGGCAGTACCCAAGGTGTTCTTTGTAGCACCAAGCTCCCAAACCCTCCAAACTAGTAGGATATGAACCCTTTACTATAGGGTATAACCCCTGACACGGCAGGGCTGAACATGTCGTGCTTGGAGGCCCTTTTGACTTAGTAAGTAGGGTTAGTAAGGTGGGTTATGGAGATTATAATAGTGTTTCTAGGCGATACTAAGTAGACTTACTAAGTCAAAAGGGCCGTTCGCACTTCAACCAGGCACAAGCTTGAAGGATGGGCGTCAAAGGCCTGGGGACCCAACATCCACTTAATTTAGGAATATATACTGGGTTTAGGGTTTAGGACTTATTTGTGACCCCAAACCCTACAAAATAGTAGGTTATGACCCCTTAATTAGAGGGTCGAACCCTTAAAACGGTAGGGTTTCGGATCCCAAGGTATATACTGTAAACCATTTTGAAGATCCCGTTGCAGTTTACGGCACGGTATGTTCCTCAACCCTAAACCCTAGCTTAGGATGAACCCATGGGCCCCTAGTATGGGCCCTTAAGCCTGGGATCCTTATATACTTAATATATACCCTACTTCTACCCTTTAAGGTCCCTTAAATAAGGGCTAAGGGCCCATAGTAGGGGCCCATGGCTTCTAACCCTAAACCCTAGGCCTTTACCCCGAAGCCCGAAGCACGAAACCCTGAACTCTCTACAGTGAACCCCAGAAAGTTGGAACATGGGTTTAGGAGGATTGGTGCTAGGATCCCCTATACTCTACCTTAGGGGCATGAGGATATTGATGTTCCAACTTTCTGGCTTCTACTATAATCTAGAGGCCTTAATAATAGAATCGGGTTTGGTGGTAAATTATACTATAACCATTATCAGGAACCCCCACAATAATGCAGGAAATTATTTGAGCCCCTACATTTTTGAACCCTTAAAGAACCCCTTATAGAACCTTTAAGGGCCCCTATAGTAGCAACCTTCAACGCGGAAGCTCCTCCCGCATTGCGCAGGGCGGCGGCGCCCTGCTTCTGCTCTGCGCCCCTCGTCCTCCGGCAATCTCTGGCTCTTTAACTTAAGGGCCGAGTACCCCAGCCCTGAAAAGGTTTACCTTTTCCATTACCCTGGGCATCAAAATAGCCCAAAAGCCTTTTACAGTACAGTAGAAGCCAAAAAGTTGGAAACCCAATAGCCTCAATCCTTAAGAGTAATGTATAGGGAATCCCAGCACTATTTGGCCTTAACCAGGTTTCCAACTTTATGGGGTTTACTGTATGGTCTTTGGGCCCAAAAGCCTTGATATATGAGTCCTTAGATCCCTACCTGTAGCCGAAAAGACCTACCTTTTTCGGGAACTATATATAGAAACCATAATAAGGAGCCCTAAAAAGGTAGGTCTTTTCGGCTACAGGTAGGGTTATGGTCGGATTGTATACACCCCAAAAGGTTAAAGGTTACCTACTCGGCTACTAAGTTAACGCTCTAAACGCTCAGGACTTCGGGTGTAGGGAGGGCATAAAGGAGGTAATACAGTTTCCGAGCAGTTTTGGTTTTGGTTCGAAAAAGCCTGGGACCTAGTGACTAGGCTCAGAAATTAAGGTAACCATACTTGTAGCAACTTACAACCAACATGAAAGTACTTCCAGCCCTACCCACTAAGTTGAATGAACCTCCAATTAGTGTTAGTTTTGGTACCTTATGGACTCCTAGCCCGTAGAATCGTCAATGATATACTCAGGTCCCACCTAGACCAAACTCCTTTTATAAGTTGCCAAGTACAAAAAGAGGGCCCGCGCTTTTCTAAGCACAACACAAAACAGTACTAAGTACAAAAAGCATACAAGGACAGGTGTCCAGGTTGGGGATAAGCTCTGGAACCTGGCGCTGGTCAATGTCACCATAGTATTGAGGCCAGCGATCGATGACCTCAACGATCTTCTCGAGGAGGTTGTCATTCAGGGCCGCATAGACATGGTCNTCTGGAACCTGGCGCTGGTCAATGTCACCATAGTATTGAGGCCAGCGATCGATGACCTCAACGATCTTCTCGAGGAGGTTGTCATTCAGGGCCGCATAGACATGGTCTTGAATGCTGGTAGCCGTGGGGGCTTCGTCATAGTTGGAAGGGGGGGCTGTCGAGGAAGTTCCTCCTTTGGATCGAGCAGCCTGAGCCTCCTGAGCGGCCTGAGCCTCGTGCAATGCTTGAGGAAGCTGTCTCAGCATCGC
>BGNK01000027.1:223498-239520 GCA_003297005.1 Symbiodinium sp. clade A Y106 | reverse complement strand
ACGGATTCAGATGCGCGACACGCCTCGCGTCACACGCGAGAACACGCCTCCGGTGGAGTTTCCCCCTTAGCTTGACGGATTCAGAACGCAGTCGGGACGCGCGTTCTGTGGAGTTTCCCTTAACAGCGCTGCGCGACACGCCTCGCGTCACACGCGAGAACACGCCTCCTTGACGGATTCAGAACGCAGTCGGGACGCGCGTTCTGTGGAGTTTCCCCTTAACAGCGCTGCGCGACGCGCCGCGCGTCACACGCGAGAACACGCCTCCGGTGGAGTTTCCCCCTTAGNATTCAGAACGCAGTCGGGACGCGCGTTCTGTGGAGTTTCCCCTTAACAGCGCTGCGCGACGCGCCGCGCGTCACACGCGAGAACACGCCTCCGGTGGAGTTTCCCCCTTAGCTTGACGGATTCAGATGCGCGACACGCCTCGCGTCACACGCGAGAACACGCCTCCGGTGGAGTTTCCCCCTTAGCTTGACGGATTCAGAACGCAGTCGGGACGCGCGTTCTGTGGANGCGACGCGCCTCGCGTCACACGCGAGAACACGCCTCCGGTGGAGTTTCCCCCTTAGCTTGACGGATTCAGAACGCAGTCGGGACGCGCGTTCTGTGGAGTTTCCCCTTAACAGCGCTGCACGACACGCCTCGCGTCACACGCGAGAACACGCCTCCGGTAGAGTTTCCCCCTTAGCTTGACGGATTCAGAACGCAGTCGGGACGCGCATTCTGTGGAGTTTCCCCTTAACAGCGCTGCGCGACACGCCTCGCGTCACACGCGAGAACACGCCTCCGGTAGAGTTTCCCCCGTAGCTTGACGGATTCAGAACGCAGTCGGGACGCGCGTTCTGTGGAGTTTCCCCTTAACAGCGCTGCGCGACGCGCCTCGCGTCACACGCGAGAACACGCCTCCGGTGGAGTTTCCCCCTNGGGACGCGCGTTCTGTGGAGTTTCCCCTTAACAGCGCTGCGCGACGCGCCTCGCGTCACACGCGAGAACACGCCTCCGGTGGAGTTTTCCCCTTAGCTTGACGGATTCAGAACGCAGTCGGGACGCGCGTTCTGTGGAGTTTCCCCTTAACAGCGCTGCGCGACACGCCTCGCGTCACACGCGAACGCTTCGCGGACGCTTCGCGAACGCTTGCGGACGCTTCGCGAACGCTTTAACCACGATCGCTGGTCACCTGCTGGACCCCTGGACCCCAACCTTTGAAACGGGAACCCTTCTGCGTAGCATTCGGGAATTTACCACAAGATGGATGCCCAGAAGAGACCCTAACTAATTTCAGCAATGTTGAAATCAAGCCCAAATCCCACAACCCTCAAACCCCAAAGCCTGAACACCACCAAAGATTCTAGACCCTGAAGGCCAGACCTACCAAACCCTGTCACAGGCAAGCCGCAAACTACCCATGCTGCTTCATCGTTGCCACATGGGCACTGTCCGGCTACGACCCCAAAGCCCAAGAGTGGCAGGCACGGGTGAATTGTGGTGAAGAAACCATTTGGCTTGAACCGAGCTCTGCGGCAGTCGAAGGTATGAGAGCTCCTGCCACTCTTAGGCTTCAGGGCTTGAGGGTGAAGTGGGTTTAGGGTTGACACAGTTACAGCTTAGACTTAGTCCTATAAACTCCTGTGGTTCTCAAGCCTTGAAGATCTCTGCATACTAATTGCACCCGAAGCCCTGTTCGTTGCCAGGCCTTGACGGGAGCCACTTCAATTCCGGGAACTTCGGAACGGGAACTTCGGAAAGGGTCGAAAAAGTTGCGCTTTCTGGGTTCCTGGCTGATACAAGCCTACAAACCCTAAGCCCTAAACCCTAAACCCTACAAACCCTAAGCCCCAAACCCTGCAGACCTACAGCTGATCTACGCAAACTGAGCTGTAAACTGCTCAGTGACAGTGAGACGACCGATCCTGCAGGGAACCCACAGGGTCTGGGTTACTACTGTATAACAGGGTTCCTTTGAGGTACGTTCAGGGGTACTATAATAGGTTTCCTTTTGCACGCCAAATTTGTAAGCCAAAGGGGGTTTACTGAAAGGCTCATGAGACTTAGTAGGCAGGTAGAATCATAAGTAGGGTCATACTACTTTTAACCTTACTTACTAAGTCCCATGAGCATTTAAACAGGGCTTGGGATTCGGATCTCCCATTGACGGAGTGAATATACAATAGAGGCCTCATCATTGTATCACCAAAAGGGATAATCGGAACAAAATTGCTAGCGGTTTCGACCGCCTATGTTGCCATAATTCCCGAACTTCAAATTTCAACGTCGGGTATGGCAGGATTTATACCATCAACTGCAGTACAAAGGAAGGTCTCGTTATGGAAATACATGGACTTACTACTTACTCTTTGACTCATGTGTGCAAGCATTCGCCCGATGTGGGTGCTTAGGATCCTTTGTGTTAAGGGCATTGCGAGAGGCTTGTTGGGGTAAGGCTGTAGGTGGGTATGACAGGCTTCTGCCGATGGTGTAGGCTTTAGAGTTTCGGGTTCGGGGCTTAGGTTTTTAATTTTGTTCAAGCGCATGTGAACTTTTAGGGTTTATGGGGTTTCGGGGTTTTTTGTTCAAGTGCATTGAAACTTTTAAGGTTTTAGGGTTTCGGGTTTGGGGTTGAGGGTCTGCTGTAGGGCCCAGACCCGGAGTAGCGAACCCTCAGCAAAAAAACAAACCCTGACATCCCAAATCCTGACCCTCAGCCCTGAAGATTCTCAAACCGTACACTTTCCCTGGGCATCACAACAGCCCAACAGCCTTATATAGTATGGTCTTTGGGCCCAAAAGCCTCAAAATATGAGTCCTTAGATTCCTAGGGTTTTTGGCCCAAAGAAGATATCTCTCGCATTTAGATAGCTAGTTTGGTAAGTCCATGGATTGATGGGAGACAGATAGCTGGATAGATTGATAGTTACAGAGATATAGGTGCAAACAGAGAGAGAGAGAGAGAGAGCGAGAGAGAGAGAGAGAGACATGTAGAGCGACATGTACATATGCGGTGGCAACAAGCTACCACGCAAAATGTATGAACTGCATGAACTAAAAACGTTAGCAAGACGAAGCATACACCCACAGAAGTTGAACCAACGCAGAGCTTTGCCCAATCTACACCGTAAACCATACCCTTTACCCTAAACCCTACTATAGCCTAAACCCTAGAGGCACTAGACCCTAAACCCTACTATACCCCATACCCTAAGCACCTGAACCCAAAACCCCCAGCCCCAGACCAAAACAGCTCAAACTTTCGGCTCTTTTTGCTGCCAGCCACTCGGAGGACCCAAAGCCGATACCAATCTAGGTTCCTGAGTAGCCCCTTTATAACCAGGGTAGCCTTTTTCCTGATATTCTCTGTCAATAAGGAGACCCCCAAAATAGAAAGGACAAAAGAGTACCACTCAGGAACCATTTTACCTCTTTGCATCCCCGAAGGGTCCGCGCATCTGTGAGGGCTCCTTCTGAAGGGGTCTTGTTAAACGGGCTGCTTTAGAGTGTTCCTAAAAGGGATCCTTGAAAGGGAGCCTTTAAGTCTGTCTTGAAAGGGTTTATAGAGCTTTGTTCGGATTTTGTAGGGCTCCTTTGAAGGATGGAGGTACCGATAAGGCTTCGGATAGAGTCTTAAGGGATTGTACAAACCTACAAGGGGCTCGTTATTTTCAAGGGCGATTATAGGTGTTGTATTGGGATTTTGTAAGGTTTAGTTTTGCGCTGTACCACGCCCCATGTACCTGTATGGCATAGATTTCTTTCCCCTGAAACAACTATAAAGGAACCTCTGTAAGGCCTGAGGATATACTTCCTGGGTGCAGGGACCTTGTAAAACCTTATAGTCACCTGTATAGAACCCTTGTAATTACCCCCCGTATAGAACCCCTCAAATACGGGAACCCTCGATAGAATCCTTATGGGCACATGGACCCCTAGTGAAGCAGCTGCAAAGCTCCTCGGAAAATGATGCTGCGGCCCCAATTTTTTGGGTTTGACCAGTGCACCCTGCCGGGATGCCGCACTGCCAACTGGACTTTTTGCGGGGAAGACGATTTGAACTCTCATCGCCGTCTAAGCCCCTGCCATACTGCGGCCCTCATCCTAAAGCCCTACTATCCCCTATAAGGCTTAAACCCTACACCTTAAGCCTTAAACCCCACACTGCCACACCCTACTATACCCTAAACCCTAAACCCAAAACTCTAAACCCCTTTCTAGAACCCTTATCGATCCCTTGAAAGGAACCCTTTTGGATCCCTTTAAAGGAACCCCTCTAGATCCCTTAAACACTTAAACCCTCATCCTGAAGCCCGAGACTCCGAGCCAGAACTTGCTTACTAACCCAATTATTGGATTAGGGTTCCCTTTAAAGGGGTCTGTAAGGGCTACTTTCAGGGCATCTTTAAGAGCAGATTTTTATATAGGGGCTTTGATAAGTAGACTAGGGTTGTGGGGCCCGTTATACTATAGCTATACTCAGGATACCCCCAAGATAGTATTGGTAATTTTTTAAGCCCCTGTATTATTGTGTTGCCCATGGCAGTCGTGGTACCGCGGACGGTGTTTTTCAGGCCCCTGCAAGCGGGAAATTCCCATAGCGCCCGCCTTCGGAGGCTAGAGACTCTAACGGCTGGTGATACAAATCCTGCATTACCCATTTTTAGGAATATATCATTATTCCCATAGTCTAGAGTCATTAAGGTAATGCAGGATTTAAAATCATCAACCGAATCTCTCGTCTGAGGAGAGTATTCACGAGGGGCCTTACAGTAACAATTAGAACAGGGTTTGGGGGTGTGCTGTAGTACCTAGGGGCTCCATATATAATACCATTATGGAATTAGGTCCGAAAAGACCATTCTTGTTATGGTTTTAAAGACCTAATTCCATAATGGTAATATATCTGGAGCCTCTGGGGTATAGTTGTATTAAGGAGCCTCAAGGAGTACTGTAATTCTGGTAGCAATCATTCAGGCGTCTCTGTTATGTGGATTGTCGCAGGGATCCTTACTCAGGGGGGGCCCTGAGACAGGTGATATAGGAGTCTCTGAAGAATTGAAAACATATGAGTGGTTGTCAAAATTATGGTCCTTTTTGGGGTCCCTAATATAATACGGCACCTATTTTTCAGGGTACCCAAAAAGGGACCCCTATTTTGACAACTACCCATATCATAGAGAAACGCTGTCAGATTTTCTCGCCCCTTTAGGGCTCCTGACCAGTAGGCAATAGAGCGTCGCACTCACACCTGATGGCGGGGGAAGAGGGCTTAGGGAAGGTTCGATGGTTTATGAATGTGAGTCCGCCCCTCTGATGCTGGGGCTGTGCTAGTTAGTGAGCTAGTGGCCATTTCAACCCCAAACCGGGTTATGCAGATCAGGGTTTTTTAGAATAGTCTGGTGCCGCGTGCTATCTTGTGCAACCTTGCTTGTGGATGCTACTGTGAGACATACATATACCCTGCGGCATCCGACAAAAAGGCAGGCAAGCACTAAAACTCGCACAAGGGCCCGGCTTCTTGTTATAGTCTTGCGTTTATACGGTTGTGGTCTAGAGTGCACGGCATAGGGTTCAAGGTATCCTGGAACCCTCCCCCTGTTTGCCTTACAAGGGTTGATTGGGTACCCAAATCAGCCGAAAACGAAGTCAAACTCAAACACCAATCACATAAGGTGAAGCTTTGCCATCACTTTGCATTGGTGCAGAGCGGCATTCAAGTTGTGTCATTTCCCTGGACCCTAAACAGAGCCTAAGCACGGAGTCATAATTACTGAACCCGGATCGCAGCCCCACTTCTCCCAAAACCCTGAAGCCCTATAATTCATGGCTTAGGGTGTAGGGATATTTTCAATCCAACCAATTAAATCCTAAGGTTGACGACTTCGGAACTGAACCAAATCAGTCCATGCAACAACCCCAAACCCTAAACCGAAATCTCCCAGGACCCTTGGGTTTAGGGTTTGGGGTTAAGGCTTTAGGGTTTAGGGTTTGAAACCCGAACCTAAACTCTAGACCCTACTGAAGGCGACTAAAGATTTGCCGATATCAGTCCTTAGTGTTTTTTTCTGTAAGTATACTATAACAACGTACCCCAACACTCTGTTCTGCTTTTTAAGCTTTAATGCCCTAAAGTTCCCCCCCAAAACTCAACAGGCCCAAAACCGACACCCTAAACCCTAATTCGATTTCATGGTCCAGCGGCAGAAACCAACGAGCAGAAACACCAAGCCGGCCACAATCGGATCTGGGAACACGTCATAGAGTCCCCACCTCAGGAGGCTACCCTTAAAGGGTTCTACTTTTAGTCTGCAACAAAGGAGTCTAACAAGGTTCTACGTTAAGGGTTACTATAACGGTGTTACTTAGAATAGGGTCCCTCTATAGGTGTCATTACTGTATGTTACTCTCAGGTTTTTGTATAGGGACCTGTAGGAAGAATAGGTTGAGGTGTACTACTTTGTAGGCCATGTCTACTTCAACCGGGCTTCCTTCAAAGCGCTCCTTCTAAAGGCTTTAATAAGCATCACTAGTATACTATAAGGGTGTGGTATATGGGCCTTAATACTCACAATAGATTTTCGGCCTTGTTGCTGGGGAGGTATGGGGTACGCAAAGATTCCCAATCTTCGTAACCAATGAATACAGAATACACCATCATTCAGACAAAAGGATTCTCATTCAGACTTGAGTTTCATCTCTTCAGCAGAAGGTTTCGGAATCTCTGGGTCATGGGATGCTGTTCAAGAGTTGTTGCTTTCGACATTGTTGGGTTTGGGTTTAGGGTTTCTTGCCCGGTTTGGATTTAGTAGTACGTATACGGGCTATAAACGGGCACTACACCGGGATTTGGGAGTTTAGGGTTCAGGGACAGATTTGATTTGCATTGCATACATCGAGCAACCAAGGTGCACACCAATCAAAACGACGACACAACCTGTACAGGAAACCATTCCCGTTGGGAGGGTACACAATGGGCTTTTTATGGGTTTATGGGCTTGGCAATGAAGGTTTATGACGCTACCTTAGCGCTTTGGGGTTGCAAGTTTGACCTTTTCAGGGATTTTGGGTCCAGGGATCGCTTTATCCGCAGCGAAGATTTCAACCAGTCAGTCGCAAACATCAAACACCCCGAAGGCGCAACGGTTTGGGGTTAGGCGGGGTTAGGCTAGGGGTTACCACAAACCCTAAACAGTAAACTCTAAACCATGCAGAACTTAAGGGGCACCAACGCAAGACAAGCCTAAGCTGCGCGGAGAACTCTGGCCCACTCCTGTGTTTGGAAACTTCCGTGTCCAAGGCCCAAGCCTCATGAGCCTCAAGGATGCCAAACTCGAAAGGGCAAAAACTCTAAACCCTAAACCCTAAATCGCAAGAGGAGCCTTCAAGACCAGGCTCTAGACACACGCACGCACAAACAAACCCCTATACCCCTAAACCCTCAAAGCCCAAACCCTGCACCTTAAACTCATGAAGGCATTTTTAAAAGCGAAACCTCTCAGCCGGAGCTAAGTTGCACTAAGAGGTGTGACCAGGCGAAGTTGATGCACCCCCCCACAAAAGTAACCAGGGTAACCTCAGTGTGATGTCAAGGCTTGAGGGTTTAGCGGAGATGTACACACATGCATGTATGCGTGCATGCATGCATGGATATGTGTGTGTGAGTGTGCGTGTGTGTGTGTGTGTGTTTGTGTCTACATGTAACATATGCCTGCGGGCATATGTATGTACCTGTATGTGTGTAATGCAACGTAATAAAATCCGAAGAGATGTTGCGAAATTGTACCGAAAACAGTGTGTATATGCATGTTTGCATGAGTGCAAGTATCTAAATATGTAAGTATGCATGTTGTATGTATGTATGTATGTATGTGATTATGTACTTATGTTTTGAATATACGCATTGCTTTGGTTTTTGATGTTTGGTTTTGTATTGTATTGTATGGTATTGTATTGTAATTTATTGTAATGTATTGTAATGTAGTGTTTTATTGCATTATATTGTATTGCATTGTATTGTATTGTATTGTATTGCATGTACGTACGTATATGTATGTATATGTATGTATGTGTATATATATATGTATATATATATATATATACACATGTAGGTACATGTATGTGTACGCATGTGTATGTATGTGTATGCATGTATATGTATGTATGTATGTACGAACGCATGAAGGCATGTAAATGTATGTAAGTGCAGTATGTAAATGTATGTATGCATACATGCATGCATGCATGTATGTATACACATTTTACATGCAAGCATAAAAACTAAAACCTAATATTGCCAAATGGGTAAAGCACACAACTAAATCAGTAAATACATATATAAACACGTAAACAGAGACATGATTACATCCCTAAACCCTTAAAAAAGTATCATGCAGTCCAGCACCCCAAGCTTGCGAGAGCCCGAGGTCCAGTTAGGACTTAGGGTTTAATGAATATAGGGGGCCTTAATAATTAGAATAGGGTTTTGGGGCAAGCTCTTACATGGCCTACATATATACTATAAACTCAGATGTCGGGTTGATCGGGCCTATTTGCACTACCCCGGGATAGCCGACTTACACAAGAAGGTAGCCCCCCAAGTTTTTCCCGGGTGTATATTTGAAACACAAGCAGGTCGTTTCGCTCGCCCAGCTTTTGCGACATGGATAGTCGGCGAGAATCGACCTAGGCGGTTTAGGGTTTAGGGTTGAGGGTATTGGGTTTAGTTTAGGGTATAGGTATTGGGGATTAGAACAGATAACTTCAGAATATGTTCTGTAGTAGGCTCGTAGACGCGCAAGCAGATTCATGGTCTCATGTAACATCAGGACTGTGCTTGCCAATACAGATTCTCACGAAGCTATGCTCCATAAGCATGTCTGTCTGAGTCCTGGACATGGCCATGCAGAGAGTAAGCCTGCCGCAACAATCAACCGCTTCACAATCAATACTTAAAACGGTTACTTTTTCAGACACTTCGCAGGATCAAAATCTTCAGCAAGCGATGGCACCACGGGCTGGAACTCCCGAAGCTACCTGGCGCAGTTCTAGATCCATGCAAGTTTTAGTTGAAAGTTTTCGCTGAAGGGAAACAAAATTGCAAATGAAGTGGCTGGGACCAGATGTCCAAGCCACGCCCAGAAGGATTTTGTAGACCATATTCGGCGGAGTGCTCGAGATGATACTCAAGGGCTTGCTCGCGAGGCACATATTGATATCGTCATCAGAGTCGTAGCCCAGAAGTCGCAAATGTTCATGGCTCCCACGATGGTAACTGCGACCCTTCGTGCACATGATGTTGTCGCCTCAGATTCAACCAGTTCTTCTGTAGCACCCCTCGCAAAAATGTTTAGTACATATGCGCAGACATGTTGGGCTGGTGTAAATGCCAAGTCACCTTGAGCAGTGCATCTTGGCGGGTGGCGGGATATTTTAAGCTGCTTCGCCCGAGCATTCGCATACCACGATGTGTCTTTCGTGGCCTCCTGCTTCAACATGTCCACTGCTTCTCTGACGCGCTTGCGGCCTGCACTGGCGTCATCACCGGACTCGCCTTTGCGAACAGCAATCTTTTCAATAGCGGAGCGCGGGCTCTGAGCATCAGGCGTGTATGCAACCGGCCTCAGCATCTCGAACCTGGTATTGTTGGTGTCAACGATTTTCTTCAAGTGCACATCCTTTTGGGATAGAAAAAGCAACCAACTCGACTCGGAGTATTCTGTGCCCATCTTCTCCCAGTGCAGCTCCCGCATTTCCACCCGCCATCCATCCTGCTTGTAACCGGCAATCAAGTCCAAGTCCGGCTTCGGGCACAACAGGCCTTGACACTGACACCCTTCTTAGATTGCTAGATCTCTCGACGTTCAGAAGGGTTTGCAAAGCCTCGTTGCTGTCCAGAGCAGCTGCCAGGACAGCATTGGATGCTTGCAAAGGAAATCCCTGCATCGCATCATCACAAATACTGACGCCTAAGTCAAAGGAGCCACCGTACCGCACTCGCGGTAAGGACTTCCAATCTTGCTGGGGCAGGAGCACAGTATGAAGAAGCTTGATGCGACCCTGCTCTACAAGCTTGCCTGCGTTCAGGCCGAAGCCGCACCACACACTTCAGCCATGAAAAACAAAGGTCAAGGGCCACCTCGGGCTTCGAAGCAAAAGCAAAACTTCTTGAATAAAGCTCGATATGAGATCAGTCTGATTCAAGCTGCATGCACCAACCCCGCAACACAGTGAGTGTAAGCATTAGTGACAGCAGCACTGCCGAATGGATTTTGCACAGCACCTGATCAAAGCGGCTTGGCGATGTCGCGCCAACATGGCGATTACTACAAAACTGGCTGCTGCCATCAGTTGCACAGGCCCAGATGGGCTAGCAAAGGCGACATAACCTGGCAGAGCCCAGCAAGGCTCATAGCATTGCCCGACATTTCAAAGAGTTCACTCTCAGCCACCAAATCAAGCTTCAAGTCCGGCCCGTAGCCCAAGATCGCAAGGTGACGCTCAGGCTTGACATAGGTGAAGTCTTCAGATCATACAATCGTGTTGATGTTGCAAGTGTCTTGACCACCCCGTGTAGCACGACTTGGCCACGATGAGTTGTCTGAGTGATGTCGGCATACTTCGTGTCACCCGTATCCTGCGCACGGCAAAACACCCACCACCCAGCCACGGAGAGACACAGAGAGAAGGAGGAAGAGAGCGAGAGAGAGAGAGAGATGGAATAAACCGGGCATCCAAACAGAGACTCGACCACCATATCAGGACCAAATCGTACGGGAAGGTATAAGAACACCCACCTTTCGGGATTCCTAAGCCAAAGACATCCCAGGGCATGTGCTCAGAAATATTATAAGCACAGCCCCTCACCCAAACATCAAGCCCCCTGGCCCAAAAAGCAATCCCGGTACCATCCGCTCAGCCCCCTGCCAGAACAACGATCCAGTGATTGCTGCCAGGGAAATCTCCCGCTGGCACACTTGTGTTATCGCTCTTCCAGATCGGCCAAGATGGAAAATCCCTGCATCCCCAGAATCAATCATACATATCTTGACCCTGAATCTGAAGTCCAAACCCTCATTCAAGATCCACCGCCGCACAAAAAGGACGTCAATTTGTTAACGAGGCATACTTAATACCGCGTGCAGACCTGGAAGCCCGGCCTTTTGCTAAACCAAGCCAGGCCCTGCGAAATCTGAATCTGTGCCTATCATGCAGCAAATATGCTGGTTGTCTTGCTTCCAGAGGCCACGTGTGACATGTGGCTGTCAGGATTGCGCAGTCCGGGGCAGCGGCTTTTCCCGGGGTGGCACACATTGGACCTCAGCCCACAGGAAACTCGCAGGAGAAATTTCCACGCACTATTTCACGAGGTGAACCCGAAGTGCCCTTGTGTGTTGGACGCCGGCGTCCAACGCACAAGGGCACTTCGGGTCGCCCTCGTCAAATAGTGCGTTGAACTGGGTTCCGGACACTTTGTTCTATCAGCGGTCTGCAGAAAAGCCAGTTCCTCCAAACAAGCGGCATCAGCAAAAAGAAAAGCTACCGGCCCATGCTGTCCCCGCAAAAGGCTATTCCGACTCAGAGACATCGCTGGCCTTGCCGCCAACCATGGACTCATACTCTTCAGGATTCAGCTGCCACAGGCCTCGGCCAGAGTCGCCGAGATACAATCATTGGAATGCCTGTAACTCTACGTACTATCACCAAGAAATAATATCACCAAGCTTGCAGGTACACTACAAACAAAGATCACTGGCTACGCTAATAATAATAATAACAATAATGAGCTAGCCAATACTTTCCGTCGCACCCAATTCTATTACAGTAGGCACTCCTGCTTTCCTGCTTTCAAGATACCTGCCATGATGCTACAGCTCCACTTCAATCATTCGATTTTGGCTCTTTTCTTGATCAAAGTACCTACTGCCCTGAGATACCAAGCCCCAGGCCTTGCTCGTGCAGCATCAACAAACAAACCTCCACAGGCGGTGGACACAAATTATTTCTGGCCCATGCACCGCAAACCCCGGCAAGCACGGCTTCAAAAAGATAGCGGGCCTGCAGTATTTTCTCCCCGTCGCACATCATCGATTACCCTATGGCACATCAGAAAGGCACAGCACCCCTGCACCCCATCTCCCCTTACTGAAAGCTTTGCTTTCCTCGAGCTTGTTCAAGATCCTCAGATACCCCTTCAGATCAGCGAGTTCCCGCTCGACAAAGGGAAGCCTCTTCGCATCGGCCAAAAGCTTCTCGTACTGACCTTTTGTGAGCCCTTGGTTGTGACTTGCTTCTGTTCTCCTAGCTGATAGGCTTTGTGTGACAAGACAATATAGTAGTCCAAGGGTCTCGGTCGCACTTCCTTCTCGCAGTCCTTCTTGCCCTTCGTCTTGGTGCGCCTTGTATCCTCTGCAGCTCGGAGTTGCTCACGCCGAGCATCGGTCACCTTGCTGCTTTTCTCAGGCTCACATCCATCCGGACCATCCACAACCATAGCAGCGCCAGGAGTTTGGGTCAGGCATTGTTGCTTCACCACCGCCGATGTCTGCGAAGATTCTTGCTTTACCTTTGCCGAAGAAGAAGAAGAACTCTGCGATTCATCTCGACTCCCTTTTCAAAGCTCGATGCGGGTGCCTCAGCAATACCTGAAGCAGCTAGGCTGAAATGTTAAGAGAATGCCTGCCATAAAACGCCCTAGGTATTTCTGTGTCAAGTTGAGTCGCTAAACAAAACTGGTACCTTTCAGTCACATGCTTGCAAGCTGCTGCTTTCACGACCAGACTCAGCATCAGATTCAGAAAACTCTACAGTTTTGCTCACCATGGTCGGTGCAATTCGGCGCCTGTTGATGCGAGGGTAGTGCGCCGACCATGGTGATTGGGCGCATTTCCGAATCCGACTACGGACTACGTGGAGTCACCGACAGGATGCAACACTGCTGCGGATGGATAGAGTTTTGCACACACAATGCAGAATGGTCTCTGCCTTGACTAGAACAAACTGCAGCAATCATTAAGGCGTCGTCTATCGAAATTACTGTACGCACGAAACTCTTTCACTAGAGTTAAAGTTCCTGCACCGAATTTCGCTCAACCGCCACAAAGTCCTGCGACGGGCACCTGTCCAACCGCCCGGGGCGGGTACCCGTCAAGACGGGTACCCGTCCAACCGCCCCGTGACGGGTACCCATCAAACCGGTCGCGACGGGTACCCGTCAAACTTCTCTGGATTTCCACTGACAGGTACATATACCCGTGTAACCATTGTTTTATTAAAGTTTCCTAACAGAACCTGGCCACGAGCCTGCGCAACAACAGGACCAGTCCCCGACGGGTACCCGTCCCACCGCCCGCGACGGGTACCCGTCAACCGGTCCCTACCCGTACCCGTCAAACCTTCTCTTGACTCTCAACTCACAACTAATTATTAAACCTTTCCAACGGATCCCAGGCACGAACCCGACACACACCAGCGGACACTCACAACTAATTATTAAACCTTTCCAACGGATCCCAGGCACGAACCCGACACACACCAGCGGACACTGGCAAAGCCATTCCCCGACGGGTACCCGTCAAACCGGACCCGACGGGTGCCCGTCAAGCCTTCTCTTGATTCTCGACTGACAGCTACCTATCAAACCTTCTCAACGGCTCCCGAGCACGAGCCTGATACACGAACAGGGCCAAGCCATTCCCGACTGGTACCCGTCAAACCGCCTGCGACGGGTACCCGTCGAATCGGCCCCCCCAGGTACCTGTCGGACTTCCCAGTATCTGAGGAACTCAAGAGGCAGGCTAAATAGTATGTGTGTCCGGCGAGCTGCTGTCGATGTTCAAGAACAGAAGCTGAGTTTGAGGCGGCAGCAAAGTTCCGTGCCCGACTTAATGACCAGCAACTACGTGCCGGCCATTAAACTTACAACAAACCCAAAATAAAAGCCCATCTTAGGGAAAAGGCGCAGCCTGCGTGCCAATGACGGATGATGAATCCTGGGACGGGAGGCATGAGAGCTAAACTAAACCCAAACCCCCAAGCCAGGCTGATTAGTTGCCTCTTAGCAACCATTCAATAATCTTATCCTTGACCCCTGTTTTCACTGATTTAATGTAGGCCATACAGCCCACATTAAATTTTCATGTTGTTTAATGATTGCCATTTAGCAATCATTAAATAACTGGTTTAATGCCTGCCAGCTAGCAAACATTAAACAGACCCTTCAAACCCTCCAAACCCCAGCAAGTATAATTCAAGCCGAGGTGCATCCAGGCGGGAATAAAGCTTAGTTTATGGACTAGCTTAACAGAGAGTATGAACCGACATGGCCGCACCGGGCAGTCTAAACAAGTTACCTAAGATCATATACAAGCCCACAAAACAAAAGTTTAAAGGGCAGCCACCCGACAGGTGAGTAAAGCTACATTGACCGTTATGGGTTTGGGAGTGAGGAAGCCAACTCGCGGAAAACAACACTATGCTACGGTTCAGGGTTGTAGGATTGGGTCAAGGGTTCCCGGGATCCGCCCAGCAGATTCTGCACAAAGGTTCTGGGACTTAGTGCGCAAGGTGAACCCTACTTAGTGCTCTTATAACCCCAACTATATCCTCACTTACTAAGTCCCTTGAGCCTTTAAGTAGGGCCCTAAATCCTAATCCCTGAACTTCGAAGTGTTTGCTAACCCCTAGACTTGGGGGCTTCGGGCTGCTGGTCCAGGCTGCCACAGCTTGGCACCAGGGCGACCGCCGGTCCTTCTCACAAGGATCCTAAGCCATAAGAAATTGGGGGCCTTAAAAGACTAGGCTTTAAAGGTTCCTCAAAAGATCCCTTGCAGACCCTCTTCCCCGGGCCCTTTATAGTACTGTTGGAGCATGCAATGTACCATAGGCGCAGTTCCTGTAGGGGTTCGCCTAGGGGTTCCTTTAGGAATATTTATACAACCATTCCCTCAGAGTACACAAGGCCCCTTAACGGCTATACGGAGCTGCAGAAACTCTATAGGACTTAATAGGGCTAACAGGAACCCTCGATGAGGGCCCAAAATGCACCAAAAACCATTCAGAGTATGGAGTTTGTCTGGAGCCTAAAGCTTTACTGTTTAGGCACTTGGACCCTCTGGGATATCCTAGACCTAAACCCTAAACCCCCAAACCCCTAAACCCTAGAAACCCAAATCCTACACTCTGAGCTGTTCCAAGATCAACGGCCTTCATCCACTGCGCCAATCGCGCACAGACCAGGTAGCCGACTGGTGCTACCCACAGCCTTTATGGGCTTTCGAAGAGGCTTATTGGCTTTATAAAAATTGGTCATGTAAGGGATAAGTTAAAAGAGCTGTATAAGGGTGATGTGGGTGTAGCAGTTTGCATATTCTTCTTTTGGAAAGGTGTTGATCATTCAGAATAGTACGCCTTTGTCGACCGAACCATGCTTGCCCCTCGGCAAGTGTCAGCACCCAGACCCCAAAGGATCTAAAAAGTAGGAATCTGGGACCTTACCCTAAGGGTCCATGTGCCCAAATAGTATATACTTTGGCCCGAAAGTACCTATATCGGGACTACCTATAAGGCCAAAGTATAAACTGTTTGGGTACATGGACCCTTAGGGTTATACTAAGGGGTGCTTGATAAGACCCCCCTGAAGGAGATCCTCCCCTGGGTAGCACGTGGACCCTATTCCCCAAACCCTAAACCTCCCTGAACTTCTTCTCGGCTCTGGGTCTCTTCATGGCTATAGCTTAAGGTACTTACCAAGAGGGTTCATAGGCCAGGGAGTTTTTTTTTTTGTTGTGGCTCCTTTTTGCTCGTGCCCCGCGTCATTGGTTTCTAGAATTTTTTTTGCTGTCGGCCCCGGGTGTGCAAAGTGTTATTTTTTGTTGCGCTCCGTTGGGCGCCGCGACCTTTCGGCGGGGCCAGAGCAAAAAAAAACACCACCCAGGGTGTTTTTTTTTGCTCCGGCCCCGGGGAAAGGCAGGAGAAGGAGAAGCCCCGTGCCGGCACGGGTCCAGAGCAAAAAAAACACCACCCAGGGTGTGTTT
>BGNK01000027.1:139608-223451 GCA_003297005.1 Symbiodinium sp. clade A Y106 | reverse complement strand
CCCGCCGGGTCTTTTTAGACAATAACAAAAAATGTCTGGGGTACTACATCGAGTCTAAAAAGACCCGGCGGGGCCACAGCAAAAAAAAAAAAAAAACACTTCCAGGGTTCATATACACTACTAAAACGGAGCTAGGTCCCCCAAAACCATGATCAGAATGGTCTTCTGAAATCTAACTCCATAATCGTAGTATCTTTGGAATCTCTGGTTTAGGGTAATGCCCCCTCAAAAACCTGCCTGCTTAAGCTCCGAATGCCTGCAAGGCCTTATAATTAAGTCCTCTACGAGTTGTACTCATCAGTAATGTAGCGGCCTTAACGGTTACAACAGGTTTTGGGACACATTAGACTGTGTTTATCATGGGAACCCTGAGGAATAATGTTGTCAATTACTTATTCGGGTCTCTATAAACCCTACCTAAACTTAAACCCTAAAAACCTCTATTTTCGGTTTGCGTGTTCTAATGTCTGTATGTAATGGGTTCTTCGAAGGGTAGGTTATTGGGGTAAGCGTCAACCCTAAACCATAAACCCTAGACCCTATGGATCCACTCCTCAGTTAGATCATGGGTGCCATACGGGTTCTACAGGGGTTACGAAGGTTCAGGATCCAGGGGTTTAGGGCTGGGTGTTGAGGGTCTGGGGTCCTGGGAGGTTTCGAGATCACATGTAGCGCTTCGGGCCTGAACCCTCTGAAACTTGTCCAAGGAGCAACCAGCCAACTGTTGAAATCAGCACAGAAATCGCATATCTGTCTGCCCCGCCGTGAAATCGGGCGGCAAAGGTATCGAGCTGTCCCCAAATGACATACCTCAGGTTCTCTTGAAGGCCATAGAGTCGGGGGCGCACGGCGTCCGGGTTTGGGGCTAAGGCGACTTGGCGGCTTAGCATTTAGGATGTGGGTTTGGGAATTACCTGAACTTCCAGGCTCGAAGTGTAACATGAATATACAGCAACCAGAACCCAATAGGGCTTAGGGGTTTAGGGTTTAGGGTTTAATAACTATAGGGCCTTTCTCTCAAAAAGAGATGTTTCCACGTGAAGTCGCAGCAAGGCTCTACTGCTCTGCTATGCGTCTGAACGATCGGTCGGGAACGACACTGCTGCTGTTCAGTCTTGGAACGTATTGGCCCCAACCATCCACCAATAGCCGAAGGGAAAGACCGTGATTTGTCTGATGAACAACTCGCGCACCTGCGGATCACCGTTCTCAAAGTGCAGGTATATCAGAACCCCTTAACCCTAAACCCGACAACCCTAATCCCCCGTCAAGCCTAACCCCTAAACCCCAGTAACACCAAATCTCCAGAAGAAAAACGGCAGTCGGGAGCCTGCATGCCATAAACCCCCCCGCCTCCTCCCCCCACACCCTACATACCCCAAACTCCATACCAGGAGATCCAATGACCTACGTGTACCGTTCGGATGGTTATACTCTGCTATACACCATAATTAGTTTGAGGTCATAGCGAGTCATAATGGACGATTGTAGGGTTTGGAGCTGCGGCTAGCTCCTCTCACTCTCCCCATGCCTCTGTCCGGACGGATTCCTTCAGCGTCTTCGGTTTCGGTGTGCTTCTGTGGGTTTAAACGACATGGGGGGGCCCTTTGCTGTCGATCAATCAAACCCCAATGCACGACCATCAAGTCATCGTCATACCTTCACCCCCAAACCCTAAGTTTCTCGAAATTCATGGCTACATGGGACAAACGCCAGGTGGGGCTTTTTGGGGCAATCCGCAGCTTCTGAGGCCTTCTTTAGCGTTTAGTGTTCCGGGCACAGGTCTGGAAGCCTTACCTTACTAGGGTTTTTGGGTTGGGGTTTAGGGTTTAGGGTTTAGGGTTTAGGGTTTAGGGGACCACATGACCCTTCAAAGTTTTAGCCCTGTATCCTTATACCATGAGCCCCCAAAAATCCATTCTAATTGTTAAGGCCCCTATATTATTGCCTGCCTCCCTCCCTCAAACCCCTCCTCAACAAGGATCATCCTTCACCAACTAGCTTCAAGTACGTCGTGTCACGACCACGATCACCAGCGACAAGGCGTGAGACTGACTCTGTCGTATGAAGAGCTCTGTGTTACTTACTCTGTTACTCCCTATCGACCCTAAACCTTCTGGAGCCCGACAGTCTGTCCCTAAACCCTACACCCGAAAGCCTAAACCTTACAAGGGAGCCCCGAATCCCAGGGTCTAGATTTTAGGGCCTAAACCTTACAAGGGAGCCCCGAGGAGAAGATTCAAAGTCTCCACGGCCTTTTGCGAAGGGGGTTTCTCTACTTGTCTGTTAGGGCCCAAGAGCCGCAATATTGAACAGAGTGTGCGCGTGTGTGTGCCATGAGCTTGCAACAGCAAACGATACAGAAGCCTGACACATTCGCAATATCATTCTTTAGGGTTCCTTATATAATCGTACGAAAGTTTACCCACAAGCCCACGTAATCTGACTATTAAGGCTTCTGTATTAGGTTATAGTGTTTAAGGGATGGTGCTGAGACACTTCAGCTCCAACGTCATAACAGGCTTAAAGCTCGCACGTAAGTTTCGAAGGCCCCACACCCGAAACCTCAAAGCCAAAACCCTTACAGTGACCCGCGCAGTAGAAAGCCCAAGCGGAAGGTCCTCCAGTGCTTGGACCGAACCGAACCACTGCGTGATGGTCTCTTCCAGGATTGTTCGGTCGCACATTATCTTGCTGCCATCTTCCTTCTGCTATAATTAGGGGCTGGGGGTCGGTTGCAGTAGAGGTGACCGAACGGAAGGAAAGACTATGTCTATTCTGGATGCCATCTCTCCTAAACGAGTGCTCCAGGTTTAGAGCCTCAGGGTTGAGGGGATGAGGGTGATGAGGGCTCAAGGTTTAGGGTTTCTTAGTGGCTGAGTACCCTAGCCCAAAAAAGGTTAACCTTTGGATTTATAGTAGGGTTATATAAAGCCCAAAAGGTCAATGGTTACCTACTCAGCCCCTAAGGTTCAGGGTTTATGGTTTAGGGTGTAGGGGATCCGCAGGCGCGGAAAAGGTAAGTATCCAGAGGCCTTGGGCTGGACTTCGGATTTCCGGTGTTCCTGCTCTAGTACTGTTGATGATATAAATCCTGTACTACCTTAAGGACCCTAAACTATGGGAATTATGGTATATTCCTTATTATGGGTAATGCAGGATTTTGTCCATCAGCAGTATCACGATCCTTGTAATTAGAATATGTCTTGTATCAGGGGTTCCTTTAAAGGGGGTTCCTTCAAGGGGTCTACAAGGGTTTCGAAGTTAAAGAGTTAAGGCAATTAAGGCGATGCATTCTAGAACCAACGGCCCTGTCATGTCCTGTTGTCTTGATGGCGAAGGCTAGCTCCAAATACTGCGTCTGCTGTTGTTGGTAGGATACCCACGTAATGTGTGCATGCTGTGAAAGTTGATATGGTGCTGCTAAACGCTAAGCCCCATGGCAACAGGGAATTTGAGACTCTAGACTCTAGACCTTATAAGCCCTAAACGCTAGAATCTAAACCTCTCACAATATCTGAAACCATGCGTATATGCTGTGAAGGTTGACGCGGTTCGACAGGGGATTAGAGATCTAAGCCCAAGGTCCCAGTCCTAAATCCTAAGAACATCTAAGACCTGAACCCCTAGAATCCCCAAGTCCCTTAAGCCTACACCAAAACCCCAAACCATTGACGCTAAACTCCGCTGAACGTCCAAGCCCGGAACCCTGTTGTGGGCTTGGAGTTGAAGCACTTGACTTCCAAATCGTCGCTGACCAATGGCTACAAGAAGGGTTTGGTTGATGGATAAAACCATTCATCCATGAGCCTAGCTTCTGATCGGTGACCTTTCGAGCAGCAATGGCATTTGGTATCTTGCCAGCGGAAGTTGCGAAACTGGTCTTCGGCAATGACGACGTCTCGCCAAAACCGCCTACGTGAGGTTCTTGGCATGTTGGCTTGCTGCGTCCTAAACCCGAAGGCCTTTCATTCAGCAACCCTGCCTGAGTAGGAAGAAGATGACAACATTCCACATGAACATGTACACGATCCTGACCACGAAGACAATGTCGTTCGCAGGCAAGACGATCTCAAAGAGCAGCAACAGAACGCCACCGATGTGAATGAGAAATGTAGCAGGCGCGATGCTGGTTGGCTTGACCACAAGACTCGCCTGTGACGATGGCTCTGGCTTTCGAGGGTTGCAAGTGCAGTAAGGTAAGCCTAAGGTAGAGTTCCCAGCAATTACGCCTGCACCTCCGGCCACAATGCCATAGCACCCTAAACATCCCTAAATCGGCTCATCGCCTAACCCTAGCCTCACTGATTCCCGAACCCTACAGTACACATCCTGCATGACCCATAATAAGGAATATACCATAATTCCCATAGTTTAGGGTCATTAAGGTAGTAGGATTTATATCATCAACCGTAGTGCCCCGCATCCCCCACCTGCTATCAGGCCCTGGGCTCCCTGTTCAGTACTTCTGTTGCTGACCTACTATAAGGGCCACGGTTTAGGGTTTAAGGGGTCCAAAGGACCCAATAATTAGGTACTTGGGTTTAGGATAGTAGTTAAGTAGCTCAATATTTAAGAGAGTATATTATTATTAGGTACTTGGACCCTTAGGGTACTTTCAGGGCCTTACTAATTAGAGTAGGGTTTGGGGGTCATAATATACTCTAATTATAATACGGAACCTCCAAAATAGTATAGGTATTTATTTAGGCCCCTACATTACAGAACAAGGGCTCCAGCGCGTCGTAGGTAAGAAGGGCAGAAGGCATCCGAAGGATATCACAAATTTCTTAGTTTAGGGTGCAGGGTTTAGGTACAGCCCTGCACCCCAAGCCTCAACGGTTCAAAATGTATGGGGCCTCATAAGCTTGGGCTTTGAGTTTGAGCAAGAGGAACTGGGGCTTATAGCTCGCACCTGTAGCCGTCTTAGCTGCACCCGATGCCGTAAATGCAGGACGGTACCCTAGGCTCCGTGTTTAGGGTTTGGGGTTCTATCACAATTCCAACATTACGTGTTCTTGAGGCATTCAGTTAAGCTGTTCTTTCTGCTCTGCCAGCTCTCACTGCTTGCTAGACACTAAATGGGACCTAAACCCCAACCATGCATTCTAACAGTGCACGTGCCATTGTCCGACCATGTATACTACCCTTAATTCGTTCTTACACTCTCAACCGATAAATCAACGGTTCCGAAGTCAGAACTAAGCCTTGACTCCCAGAGTAGGAAGGGTTACCTTGACCCGACCATTGAAGGTTTAGGGTTTCAGGCGCAGCGTTTAGAACAAAGAAAGGTTTAGGGTTTAGGGGAGGTCAGAAATTACCACACGCTGCTGGTTCACACGTTGCAGCCAGTGCAGGGGTAGAAAATTTGGCTTCAAACTCCAAAACCCCAAACTCAAATTTCCCTCCCCTTGACTACACATGCGGCCTGAAACGCCGAGCCCCCAAACTTCGTTAGGGTTTAGGGTTTAGGGATTGTTAAACCTCAACCCTGACCCCAAGCATTCACATACACATAATCTTAAATCCGAATGCAGGGACCTGATTAAGAAACCCTGGCCCTATAACCCCCAATATAAAGGCCCAAGGTTTCTTAATCAGGTTCCTACATTACACATCATCTTAAATCCTAGAGTCCTACGGTTGATGGACAAAATCCTGCATTACCCATTATAAGGAATATACCATAATTCCCATAGTTTAGAGTCCTTAGGGTCATGCAGGATTTTGTCCATCAGCCGTAGAGCTCATATCCCTGACCGAACATCGTAGCACTGGAGGCTCCCTACCCTAAATCCTGCGGTGGATGATGCAAATCCTGTACTACCTTAATGACCCTAAGCCATGGGAATTATGGCATATTCCTTATTGTGGGTAATGCAGGATTTACATCATCAACCGTAGAACCCATATCCCTGACCCAAAAATCGTAAAACTTCACGCTCTTAGCCTTTGCGCTGTCACGGTGACTGTGGAGAAATGCTGCAAGCTCGAAGATGCACCACGCCCTGAGGCTTGGCTACTTGGAGAGTCATGGGAATTCGTAAGTAGGGAAAAGGTAGAGTTATAAGTGCCCTAAGTTGGATTCCTGATACTTATAAGTGTGTAAAACAACTACTTAGTAAGTCCCCCGCCTGATTCATAACCCTACTTGCTAGGTCCCATGATCCTTTAAGCGGTTGGAGGGTCGGAAGAGTTGGTAAGTACGTAATACGTAGAGTTATCAGTGCCCGAGTTGGGATCCGCATCGGGAGTATGGTACTTCTAACTTATAACTCTAGGAAGTAACTTACTAAGTCCCCGGCCCTCCATGCAAGGGTCCAAAGAGGACATCTCCATTAGGGATTAACGGGCTCTATAGGGGTTCTAGGAAGGTTCGATGCAGGGATCTATAGGTTTTGTAGGGGTTTTAAGGGTCCGAAGAAGCTAATATTCAGGTACATGAGTTCACGAGAATAGCTTTGTAGGTCAGTATTTGGGATGGTACATGATGTATTTGCCTACTTGTCGGGTATCATGGGGAACTAAAGGTTAACCTTTTTCATAATACAAGGATTATATAGGGATTATACTACCCCGAAAAGGTTAAAGGTTACCTACTCTACTTCTAGGTTTGGGATGGTACATGATCATTACATACCTGGCCCCTTGGGGTTTTGAGCTTCCTGCTAGACTCTCCCTTTAAGGGGTTGAGGGTCCACAGTTTGAGGATTTAGTTGCAAGGTTCTAGGATGCCGGATTCTGTTGACTTCGAGTGCTTTAGGAGCGTTTCCTGCTGTAGAATGCGGGTAGCTCGCTAAAATTGGTGTCGCATTTGGACCCCGTCTCTGAACAGGGGCCTGAACAGTTATATAGTATACTTATAGACTCAAGTGAAGGGATTTGAAGGAAAACATAACAATCTAATCTGTTTCGGCCATCAAGAGTTTGCGGAGGTTTGTATAGAACGTTAGACGGTGTTTAGATACGAGCTGCACGCAAAGTGTGCACAAAGCGTCCTGTGGAATGTAGGGAGATCAAATTCCGAGAAACTCCACTAGCGCACCGTGGACTGCAGCGACTAGATCCTCAAAAAAGTCAGTGTTTTCGGGCAGGGGTTTGCAAGGGCTTCATGGAATAATTTGAAAGGGTGTGATAAACGCAAGCCCGAAACCGCCCTAAACTCCAAACCCTGAGCCCCAAACCTAAACCTAAACCCCAAACCCTCAACCTTAACTCTAGGCCCACAACTCCAACCCAAAATCCTGAACCCCAAACAACGCGTAAACCACAACTCCTTGAGATGACTTTGGAAGTGTCTCTTGCCTGGAGAGGTAGCTCGGATCCCACACCACGACCAACTTCCTGCCCAGGGTCTGGGGCTTTGGATTTTAAGGGTTTAGGGTTTAGGGGGCGTGGGATTTAAGGTTGTTGGTTTTTCAGTTGGGCAGTTGGGCCCTAGGTTCAGTTTGGGATCATATTTCTGTCTTTATCTAGTCTGGGCCTCTTTCTTACAGTTGCTCCTGCTCCCAATCCACAAAGGGGTGCTTGGCTTCAGCTGTGGTTCTGCGGGCCTTCCCTTTTTCTGACAGGGGGCCCACAAGGTTTAGGGAGTTTAGGGCTTATTCCGGATTCAGGGAAAGGCAACGTGGGATTTCGCTAGCTTGGGGGTGCTTTAGAAGTGCAGGACTTAGTGTGTGTCGTTGTTTTTTTGGTGTATGTGTGTGGGAGTGTGTTTGGTGTTCGGATGCAGGGCTTCATATAGGGGCCTTCATAATAAGAATAGGGTTTTGGGGACCCATTATACTGTAATTATATTAAGGAACCACCAAAATAGTATAGGAAATTATTTAGTCCCCTATATTAAGCCCTTATCGTAGCCCTTATAGACCCCTTTAAAGGAACCCTATAAATCCTAAACCCTATAGTATCCTTTTGAAGGAACCCTTTATTATAGGCCCCTATATCAGCAAAGCCAGATCCCACGGATCAGGATGGAGATGCTGCATCGGGGAGTCGAAGGGGTCGAAGATTGTCAGGCTGTAGTTACACCCCTACGGTTGATATAATAAGGAATATACCATAATTGCCATAGTCTAGGGTCCTTGAGGTATTGCAGGATTTATCTCATCAACCGTAGGGCTAGCCTTTTGGGGCTTCCATGGTTGTGCCATCTGGCCAACTCCAAGGGTCCAAGTACCTGATAATCGTATACCTCCCTCGAAATTTGACCCACGAAGTACTATTGTAAAGCCAAGTATCTAATTATTAGGTCCTTTGGACCCTTAGGGTAGAGTTCTGTGGGTTTATTAGAAATGGAGGCCCTGCCTCTGTGAAAATACATTACATTAAGGACCAAATGACCCTTCAAAATAGGGGCCCTCCACCCATGCGCTATACATCCTTATATGGTATACAGTAGAAGCCCAAAAGTTGGAAACCCCATAGCCTCAATCCTTAAGAGTAATGTATAGGCTATAGGGAATCCCAGCACTATTTGGCCTTAATCCGGTTTCCAACTTTATGGGGTGTACTGTATGGGCCTCAAATCCTTTTAGGGTTCATGTCGTCTTAAGGTAATGCGAAACACAGGCTAAAACAGGTGTTCAGGCTTGTGGGGAGGCTGGGCAAGACAAAGCTACCTGTAAATCTATGCTTTAGCAGTTAGACATCATCGTCGCGAACTGCAATCGAGGGCCAAGCGGCACCATCTGGACAAAAAGAAAAGCCCAGTCAATTAACGAACTGGCACGGAGGTAAACCCGAAAACCCTAAACCCCCAAACCCTCAAACCAGCTCAACCCCTAAACCCTCGAATCCTAGAAGAGGGTGATTTGCAACAGCAAAGGCAAAAGACCCGGCCTGGATCTCTTCAGAAAAGCTCCCATGTGAATGACGCCCAAGAACTTCTGCCTGAATAAAGTTTTGGCGGCTCCATAGGGGTTGTAGGTTCTGCTTGCACCGTGCCGTATAGATCTAAGTGAAATGGTCATGACAATCTAAACCCGCTACATTTTCGACAGGAGATCCTGTGCGCCCTCGGCAATCATTCAGGGATTGCTCTTGCACGGTTGAAAGACATTTGCTGCAGGTAATATAGGGGCCTTAATAATTAGAATAGGGTTTTGGGGCGCATTGTACTATAATCATAATAAGGGACCACCCAAAAAATAGTAGGGGTAATTATTTAGGCCCTATACCAAATAATAGCCCTTATAGACCCCTTTAAAGGAACTTCGACTTCGACTAAACCCTATAGTATCCTTTTGAAGGAACCCTTTATTAAGGCACCTGTAGTAACCAGGTAGGATTGGGGCAAGCCCCGTCTGCTTTGGGATGCATATGTAAATATTGTGATGCGAGCATTATTAATATGTGCTGAAACCCTGTTCGTGGTTAAGGCCCAGGCGTACCCCTAAACCCTAAACCCTAAGTACCTCGGTTTGGGTATTCCAAAGCCCTCACAATTTAGTTCTCCGTTTAGGCTTAGAACTATATAGTTAAGAAAAGGGCCCCTGAAGCTGAAACTCGAAACCCTTATGAGTCGTAAATTGCTGAATCCCAAGTCTGCACCCAAGGGTCCTAAATACGTATATGGGGGACACTTACCCAAAACAGAATAGTAAGTCCTACGACAGAAGCCTAACGGCCCTAAACCCCATACCATAAACCCTGAACCCCAAGTAACTAAACCCTATGGTAATCTCTGAACGGCCCTAAATCCTATACGTATACTATAGTATGGGGGCCCAAACACTTCGAATAGGGTTTTAAGGCCCATTATACTATACTTATAATGAGGAACCCCCCAAAATAAGTATAGGAATTATTTGGGCCCCTATATTAAGCCCTTATAGTGGCCCTTATAGACCCCTTTAAAGGAAGCCTAAATCCTAAACCCTATCGCATCCATTTAGAGGAACTATGGGCCCCTTTATTACCCTATTCCCCGAACCCCCAGTCTGCTAAGATCGCCTTTCGTCACCTTGGTGAATGCAAACTCTGTCCACGAAGACGCCGCCCCGAGGCTGCCAAAGAAGCCTCGAGGCTACGTGCTGGATTTTTGTGCAAAGTTCAGGGTTTAGGGCGTCTTATATCGTTTTTTGGTGGCTCTTAGGGTTTTCGGGTTTAGAGATTTTAACACAAGAGGTGGTCCGCGTACTCCATACTTTTGGTTTGAGGGTCCTGTTTCGGTACCAGACCAGGAACCACTCGGACCAGCTATCAAGCCAAAGCCTTTACAGGGGTTCATAAGGCTGAAAACAAGCTGTATAACCGTCGTCATAACATAATAAGCATATCATTGCTATATCTGCTATATTATATCTCCCTCTATCTCAAAAACTAGGTATATCAAGCAGGGAATGGAGACCATTCACTCGCACCAACTCTAAACCGTGAATGCAATAGCCGGATACCCTGGCCCAAAACCTGACCCCGCAATCCGAAAACCCTAATGTAGGAACCTGATTAAGAAACCTTGGGCCTTTTATTAAGGTTCTATTAGGGCTCCTTTAAAGGGTACTATGAGGGTACTATGAGGGTTTTGGGGGGGTTGATGTAGGAACCTGATTAAGAAACCTTGGGCGTTTATTAGGGTTTCTTATAATAATCCTACTATATTGGGGTTCTAGGACCAGGGTTTCTTAATCAGGTTCCTACATTACCTTGAAAACCGATTCTAGAATTTTAGGGTTTAGGGCCAATCCCCAAAACCTCTGTTACTGGTCAGCCGGCCCGCGCAGCCGCGGAGGCATCGGGGCCCAACAGAATTTCAATATCCCAATCCAGCGTAGAGGCAGGGGGCGGTGTGTGGGGCTGCCCAGACCTTCCAAAATCCTTTAGTATCAAGAAATATACCTCAAATCCGTAATATGATTTAGAATGTATATTCCTTCATTCCCTTATAGAACCCTTACAGACCTCGATAAGGAACCCTGAGTTAGGAATTCCCTTATAGAGCCCTCAAAGATCCCTGTAAGGAGCCCCTTAATTATTTAAAAAGGTCTGGCTGCTCGAATCTCGCGAGGTGCCTGAAGGTTCCGCCCTTGATCCGTCTAAGCCATGAGCCCCACCAAACCCTCGAGACAGTTTAGGGTTTAGGGTTCAGGGTTTAAGGATATCCCCAAACCCGCAATGCAACAACCCACGAGAAATCTGAAATTTTTGAAAAGGTAATAATATCTTCAGATCTGGTTCCCCATAGGTTTCTAGTCCTAATCCCTACTGATTTTAGATGAGCCCACCAAACCCTCGCCTAGAGACATCTCCAGACCCGAAATGCAACAATAGGGCCTCCATGAAGATTTAAAGAAAGCCCGAAAATCTCTGTACACATTCGGCAACGCTAAGTCAGTTCAACACATTTCCCCACGCGATAATAATTAGAATAGGGTTTTGGGGCCCATTATACTATACTTATAATAAGGAAACCACCCAAAATAGTATAGGTAATTGCTTAGCCCCCTATATTAAACCCGTATAGTAGCCCTTATAGACCCCTTTAAAGGAACCGCAAATCCTAAACCCTATAGTATCCTTTTAAAGGAACCCTTCATTAAGGCCTCTAAACCCTAACTGAACTATCCGCCATAGCAGCAGGGCTAAACCGTGAATAATCCGCCATAGCAGCAAGATCAGTAGACCCGTGGCGCTTCCGAGGATAAGAGCCCAGGGACTGTGCCTGAACCTGACACTTTAGGGTTCAGGGGTTTAGGGGTTTAGGCTAATTCGAAGGATCTATATATGTGTTTTGAAAGGGGTTAAAGCATGTTTCTTTAAAGTTAAGGGTTCTACATATGTTTCTCTCGAGGGTTCTATATATACCTAGAGGTTCCTATGTAGTTCCTTTTTGTGGTTCCCTTGATCTTCGTGGTTGAAACCATTTGTTTCTGGTTCTTGCTTGAATAACTAATTCTCTGGTGTTCTTAAGATAANCTCGGCGTTCTTATAATATAGGATTTATTCTTGGAACTTAGAAACCGTTTCTTGACATTCTTGAGAAAGGAAAAGTTATTCTTGAGAAATCTAAATCCGGAAAGAAGAAATTGAGAATATTAAATTTCATCATCAAGCCATCATCTGCTTCATGACGGATTGAGCAAGGTGGATTTCATTCATCGATTCTCAGCAGCATTCTTACATGGCTCGAACACCATGGATTTCATGCTCTCGTGTTTGNCATCATCTGCTTCATGACGGATTGAGCAAGGTGGATTTCATTCATCGATTCTCAGCAGCATTCTTACATGGCTCGAACACCATGGATTTCATGCTCTCGTGTTTGCATGTCAAGCAGCAACACCGGACATCCAATCATAGCATTTTCACGAGCAGCCGATTCGTAATATTACATTTGGAGGCTCAGGGTGGGCATTAACATAACATAATATAGTACTGCGGTAATACACAAGAGTATATATATATAATATAATATTATATTATATTATATCTTATTATATTGTATTATATTGTATTATATTATATTATATTATATTATATTATATTATATATATAGACTTAACCTTACAATCTATAGCATAAGATTCTCCTACATAGTATACTCTAATCTAATACGAGTCGAGGGCTCTGAGACGATTCGCGCTCCTGGTAGGATCACGGTTCGAGAAGACTGGGGCATCCGGCGCAAGCAGAACTAGGGTATAGGGTTTCGGGTTCAGGGTTTGGGGTTTACGGTGTAGGGGTTTAGGGTTTAGGGTATAGGGCTTTAGGGTTCAGGGTTTGGGGTTTACGGTGTAGGCTTTCGGGTTTAGGCTTTACTTATAGTCTCCATTGTAGTTCCTTTTTGGGATTACCTTATAGGATCCTAAATGTACAGTTTGTTAAGCCCAGAAAAAGTAACTGCAAAGGATACTATAGGTAGGTTTTCAACGAAATCCCCTCATCCCGTGGTTCTGGACCTCCTTGCCGGAGGACGCCCAAAACCGTGCTCAGACCCCTAAACCCTAACCCCTAAACCCCTACCTGTAGCCGAAAGGACCTACCTTTTTAGGGTTCCTCATTATGGTTTCCATATATATATATAGTTCCTTAAAAAGCTAGGCCTTCTCGGCTACAGGTAGACCCTGAACCCCTGTGCTCAGACTATCGCTGGCCTCGACCCTCCATCTGCCCTCCTGGGTTCCTGAGTAGCCCCTTTATAATGAGGGTACCCTTTCTCCTACTGTTCGGTTTTAATAAGGGGACTCTAAACAGACTCAGGAACCTAGCCTCAATTTTGCCGTAAATACCCATTAGTTGGGTCGAAATACCCCTAATTTTAATTGAGGGTACACAGAGGGTCCTGGGAATCGAAAAAAGTTCGATGAACCGGGGCTCTCTGGATTGTTGTTGCAAGGGCTTCTTTTGACTGCAACAGCTTTTACATAACATAGACGGGCCACACAGGGTCTTCTGGGTTTACAAATGTTTCAGACCCCTACACGACCTCTGCTGACTGATCCGCTCTAATTTTGCACCTGGTTCTGCGTCTTAAGCCCGGAATCCATCCCACTTGCTTGCCGGTGTGCTCTCCGCGGTCTCCTTCTACTTGGATTCGGACCTCCTTGTACCAGCCCGGCAGAAATTCCATAATGGACAACCACGTCGCAAGAAGCGCGACCGCCGTACCTTGGTTCGCAGATGGCGGTTTAGGGTACGCTCACCATCCACTGCCATTTACCCTAAATCCGCCAGACTCAAACCTCGAGGCCACAAGCCCTGAAAGCCCTGCTTTTAGAAGTGCGATGGGAAAGTAGTATCAACTCAAACTGGTTAGGATTTAGGGCCGGTTTAGTGTTTAGTTAGGGTGCAGATCCGAAACTTTACCTGCACTACGACTTTGCATCTGGGTCACGGCCTCCACCGAATGAAGCCTTACGCTTGGGAAACCAACACCCCATGCTGAGAAACCCTAGGCTCTACCATAAACTCCCAAACCCTACTTTGTTGTAGGTTCTTATTATAAACCCTACTATGGAATTTATAGGGACCCTACAAAAAAGTAGGTTTTGGTAGGTTAAGGTATTACATGGAGGTCCATGGGTAGTTACAAACTTGAACCCAAAACCTCTCAATATTTCTGAGAATGACTTCTGGCGGAGGTTGCACGAAGAGTTTATTATCCTTAAGTACAGGGATCCCGCATGTCAGAGTCCCCAGAGCTATCCCCGTTCCAGGCCTCCAAAATCCCAAATCGCAAACCTTCAGTTCCCAATACAGGGGCCTTCATTGAAGCAAAGAGGGAGACTACGGACAATTGGGTGGCTTCGAGACACAAGAAGCACCGAGAACACCCGCCGAAGGGACTGTACCCGGAAAGCACACAAGCCCTAAACACTAAACCCTAAACCCTGCAGCTTAACCCCCCAAACCCCTAAACCCCAAACCCCAAACCCTAATAAACCCTAAACACTCACCAGAGCTCAGGCTGAGGGGCGGCAGGTAGGCGATAAAGCAGGCGTCGAAACAGGGCGAGGATGAACAGTTTAGGCATATTCATAATCCTGATATAGTTACACTCGGTCAATACATCCCTAATCCCAAGCCAAATTGCTAAGGCCTGCCTCTATACCAATCCTCAACCCGAGCCCCAAACCCCAACCCCACGATGATACTGCTCAAGGTATTTGTGCATTAAGGACTTGGACCCCGAGGGTTTTGTACTTTGAAGCAAATCACTTCCGATGCACGCCGCAAGGCCATTCCTCGGCTGTCAAGAGCTGTAAAACCCGAAAACAGCAGTGACAGACTCTAAATATTTGGTTTGCTTTGGGTGTGGAGCACTACCTAAACCCTAAACCGGTTTAGAATTTGGAGACATGGTTTAGTGTTTTAGCTGCACGGGCTGGAGAGGTCTGGAGTCGTGGGTTTAGGCTTCAGCTTGGGGTTGAGAGTATACAGTATACATGGGTAGTTGTCAAAATTAAGGTCCCTTTTTGGGTACCCTAAATGATAGGTGCCGTATTATAATAGGGAGCCACAAAGGGACCATAATTTTGACAACCACTTACATGAAGCATGGCGTCGTTTCTGATGTTGGCGAGTGAATGTATGGCGCATGAATATATTATTGGGAGTTGTGGGCATACAAAAAAGGAAACACCTTACTTCACAAGAACCTGCAACTCGCATAAACCCACAAACTCTAAACCATAAACCCCTGAACCCCGGAATCCCTAAACCATCCTCTTCGCATCCAAGTTCGAGAGATGACACTAAAACACCATAAGCCCAAAAACCCAACCCTCCACCCACGCAACCAAACAGAAATCGAAGCCCTGAACCCTAAACAAAAACCCACACTAAAGGCAACTGTAGCCCTCAAATCCTAAACCCCACAGCCGAAACCAAACATATATAGGGGCCTGAATAATTAGAGTAGGCTTTTGGGCCCATTATACTATAAGCATAATAAGGAACCCTTAAAACTAGTATAGGTAATTATTAAGGCCCCTATAGTAAAGCTCAAAAGGTCTTCCATAGACCCAGGTTCTTGAGCATCAGGAGCAGCCACACCTTGGAGGATACCCGGCCGTGCCAACTGTGTGACCAGAATTCATCGATGGAGGTCACCTCTTCAGGTTGTTTTTGGGTGGGTTTATTAATTAGAATAGGGTTCGTTATGATGATTTCCTTAAATGAGTCCTTAAAAAGGTAGGTTATTTGGGTTGAGTTAAGGGTTTAGGGATTACCCATAGGCTCCATTGTAGTTCCTTTTTGGGGTTCATATTTAGAATCCTATAAGGTAACCCCAAAAGGAACTACTATGGAGCCTATGGGCACCTAAACCCTATATAACCAAACCTTTTGATGATTTCCTTGTATGGCTCGCTACACAGCTAGGTGATTTTAAGGCCACGCGACCAGCACTTACAGCCAGTATGAGTTCGGGCTCCCGGGGTTTGCGGTTGCAAGGCCTTCGGCGGGGGAGGATTTGCAGAATACGGTGGTTTAGGGTTTAGGGCTAATAAGATGGGGTCGGAATAATCGTCAGAGGGTCTTGGTGCAGACTACATACTAAACCCTAAACCCTTATAGCGGGAGCCCTGGGGCATGGTACTGGTAATTATTCAGGCATCTGTGGTATACAGGGCTTGCACTAGCAAGACTGGGAATCCTTGAACCCAACACCCTGTACATTCAAATCCCTAAACTCTCAACCCCCCCTACACCCTAAACCCTGAACTCAAAATCTTAACCACTAAAAACACCTTAGCTTCTGTGAAACATGCTTACACGATAACTGGTGCTACCGACGTCAAAAAACAACCGGAACAAACCGGAATGGGAACTCCAGGAACGAGGAACCCTAACCCCAAAGTAGTACAGCCCTTGATATTCTGGGCTTTTAAGTAACCCTGGAGAAAAAAGTATGAACTTACACTTCATAAAAGTTCCTTTAAGAAAAACGTCTTAAAGTATGGCACTCCAAAGCCCAGTATCTTGATCCCTGAAAAGGAATCCCGGAATTTCCGAAGCCTAAACCCTAAACCCTGAAAGCCCCGCAGCCCCGACCCCCGCTGATCCCGGCCCACCGTGTAGCTCAACTGATAGAGTTTGTCCGGGTCCATGGCCTGGTGAAGTAGAAGCCAGAAAGGCCTTAAAGACGAAATGAACCCTAAAAGGGTTTAAGGTTCATAGACCATATAGGGATTTATAGTATAAGGGTATAGGGCCATTTCTTTTAAGGGTCTTTTCGTCCCTAAGGGTTGGAACATCATTATCCTCGCGCAGTGAAGCTAACGAAGAGGGGATTCTAGCACCACTCATCCTAAAACCATGTTCCAACTTTCTGGGGTTCACTATAGGCTTTGGGGTACTTCGAGGCCCAGGGGACTTAGTAAGTAGAGCTATAAGTGTTCTGAAGGGGGTTACCCCAATTATAACCAAACTTATCCTGGGCCTTCAAGTAGGCTTTGGGGTATAGGGTCGCTGGGGCCTCGGGGATATTCGAGGGTTTTTGGGTGTACCCTAAACCCCAAAGACTATTGTAGGGGCTTAGGGTATATTTGGGGTTTGGGGTTTGGGGCTGGGGAAGGGTGTCAGGATTGACGTTCTTTCTCACGACTTAGGCAGTAGGCTGGACTAGGGTGTAGCCTGATTGCAGTCAACAGCCGTGTGCCAAATGCCCCTAAACCCTAAACCGTATGTAGGGACGAAAATGCTGCTCTGCAACGAGGTATAGGGTTGCAGTTTCAGGTTTGGGGTTCAGGCTGGGAGCGCTTAGGGATTTCCGGGTTCAGGGACTTGGGGCTTAGGGTATCGGAGTTGGGGGATTCATCCGGAAGAAAGCTGTGTGATTTCGGACAGTGGCACCCCTCAGGCTCGTCTCTGAGACTATTCAGGGCTTGATGTTTGGGATTGTGTGCTAACCCAGAGGGTCCATATACACTACCATTATGGAATTAGGTCCCAAAAGACCATCCCTACTATGGTTTTGGGATCCTAATTCCATAATAGGAGTGTTTGTGGCCCCTCTTTTCTTGCGTCACGCCGCCACTCTCAACCAGACTGTATTTATATTGAACCCTAGAAAGTTGGAACATGGATTAGGCATTGTTAGTGCTTGGATTCCCTGTGCGTTACCTTACACGCATGTGGATAATTGTGTTCCAACTGCCTCTTCTACTAGAAGAAGCCCCTCTTGCCAGCATTGGTGAGTGATTCACTGTTCCGGTTGCCCAGCCACGGCGCTGTAGAGTCCTCGGAGCTATATATATTAGACTAGAAATCCAGAGAGCCCCACCATCCCCCAAAGAATATGATCATTAGGGTTTAGGGTTTAGGGGTTTAGGGTTTGTTTGAAAGCATGTTTACAGGTATTAGCTTTATACAAGCCTTATGAAACCGTTTCTAAAATCCCCATAAACCCTCTTAAACCCCCCTCCGGCCCTGATCAAAGGCAAAGGGTAATTCGGCTTCTTTGCCTGAGTTCCCACCAAGGAAAAGGTCAGCCTTTAACTGTGGTAGGCGGTTTAGGGCTCAGGGTGTCAACTATGCTTTCCTAGAGGGTCCATATACACTAGTATTCTGGAATTAGCCCCTAAAAGACCATCCCCATTATGGTTTTGGGGACCTAATTCCATAATAGTAATGTATTATGGACCCTCTGGGTATGATACCTGTAGGCTCATACCCTACCCCTTTTTTAGGTTCCTGAGCCCCATAACCCTAAATAAACCCCTGAACCCCACACCGATAAACTGTAAATGAACCCCTGAACTCTAAACCCCTAAACCCTAAACTCCGAAACCCCTAAACCCTAAATAGCCCCTAAACCCTAAACCTCTTTATAGAACCCTTATAAATCCCTTTAAAGGAACCCTTATGGATCCCGTTAACGCCTTTAAAGGAACCGCAGGCCCAGGCACGGATCCACGCAGAATTCGGCCAAAGTTTCTCAAGACAACCCTCGCGGGAGTGGCCCGGAGGAGGTTCCTGAGCTAAGCCCGGAACTTAGGGGTTTAGGGGTTTAGGGTTTAGGGGTTTAGGGTTTAGGGGTTTAGGGTGTGTCAGGCGAGGGCGCGCGCTCGGGTGTGAAGCACCCCGGGCCGCGCGCTCGCGTCGCTTGTCAACCCACCCCGCCCACCCACACTATACTCTGTTAGGGTTTAGGGTTTCTTGGCTCATTTTCTTCTGCATGTGCTCTACTCTTAGGTGACGTCATATTTACTTACATATTTGGTTCCTGGAGGTGCTAGGCCCTTGGAATGCCGTGATACATGATAAATTCAAGCATGTTCGGGTTTGGGTTGCGGCTGGGAGTAGCCTCGGCCCTTCTCGGGCCTCCGGCATGGTAGGGCCTGCTCGGCCCTTCGGGCTTTTTGTTTGAATGAGTTTTCCGTTTTTGATATTCGCGCAACTGATTAGGTCTACTCTTATGGATGTTGTATTAACTTAAATATTTGGTTCCTGGTGGTGCTAGGCTAGGCCCTTGGAATGCCGTGGGACATGACAAATTCAAGTAGATTCGGGCTTGGGCTGCGGCTGTGGGTAGCCTCGGCCCTTTTCGGGCCTCCGGCATGGCACGCGCGTCATGCAGAGACCCCTGTACATACTTATTTCACACCCTACATTTATTTTTGTTTGCCTGCTCTGAAGCTTCCCTTCATTCTTGAACCCTGAACCCTAAATACTGAATCCTAAATCCTGAATCCTAAATCCTAGATCCTAAAATCCTAAACCCTATATCCTAGAATCCTAAATCCTAAACCCTAAAACCTAAACCCTAAATCCTAAACCCTAGATCCTAAAATCCTAAACCCTAAATCCTAAATCCAAAACCCTAAAACCCTAAATCCTAAAATCCTAAATCTTAAACCCTAAACACTGCCCTCCTGAAATCTGGAAAATTGGGGCTGTCTTTTGTTTACCAAATTCTCCATACAAAAAGTGCATTTTTCAAAGGGCCAGGTGCCCAAGTCGAGGTCCCCCGTCTTTCTTTTTGTGTGCCTGCTCTAAAGTTTCCCCCAACTCTTGAACCCTAAACCCTAAATCCTAAAATCCTAAACCCTAGATCCTGAAATCCTAAACCGTAAATCCTAGAATCCTAAACCCTAAAATCCTAAATCCTAAAATCCTATACCCTAAAATCCTATATCCTAAATCCTAAACCTTCAAACCCTAAAGCCTAAAAATCTAAATCCTAAAATCCTAGACTGTAAGTCCTATTGTAAAGGACCGTTAAACCCTAAATCCTAAACCCTAAATCCTAAACCCTAAAACCCTAAATCCTAAAATCCTAAACCCTAAAATCCTACATCCTAAAATCCTAAACCCTAAAATCCTAAATCCTAAAATCCTAAAATCCTAAATCCTAGATCCTAAAATCCTAAACCCTAAATCCTAGAATCCTCAACCCTAAAACCCTAAATCCTAAAAACCTAAATGCTAAATCCTATACCCTAAAACCCTAAATCCCAAAATTTTAAATCCTAAGCCCTAAAATCCTAAATCCTAAACTCCTAAACCCTAGATCCTAAAATCCTAAACCCTAAATCCTAAATTCTAAACCCTAAAACCCGAAATCCTAAACTCCTAAATCCTAAAATCCTAAATCCTAAATCCTAAATCCTAAAATCCTAAATCCTAAATCCTAAACCCTAAAACCCTAAATTCGAAAATCCTAAATCCTAAGCTTTAAGTCCTATTGTAAAGGACCGTTGAACCCTAAATCCTAAATCCTAAACCCTAGATCCTAAACCCTAAAATCCTAAATCCTAAACGCCCTCCAGAGCACAATGGTTCACGATTTGGGGTTACTCTTTAGCTACGCTAAAGGTTGTCTGGATACGGCCAGCCCTTAATTGGGTTCGGACGTTGTCGTAGGCAAGGCCAATTCCGTTGGCCTGTCCAGGACAAGCGGCGAGGCTTGATCCTCGCCTTTCCGTCTGTCTTTTCGTATGGGCGCTCGGGCTGTGAGGCCCTCGGCCAAGCGTTCGGGGTCTGTCGCTCGACGTCAGCGACCCCTCTCTTAGTTTAGGGGTTTAGGGGTTTAGGGTTTAGGGGTTTAGGGTTCAGGGTTTGTTCCCTAAGCGCAGAGATCCCAATATCCCTTAATTAGGGAATGTACCTTAAGTTATCGGGGCCTTAATGTTATGGTTTTAAGGTATATTCCTATATTAGGGGGTATTGGGATCTCTGGGAGGGTACTTTAGGGTAATTTAAGGGTATATCCCTTAATTATGGGGAGGTAAGGTTAAAGGGCTTACAGTTTAGGTTTTGAGGGTCTTGAGCTAACCCCGGAACTTTGGGTTCCTTTTGGGGTTCCCTTCAAGGGTTCCTTTAAGGGTTCTCTTAAGGGTTCCTTTAAGGGCTCCTTCAAGGGTACCATAGGGTTCTTTTAAGGGTACTATAGGGTTTAGGGTAGTTGAGGCTATATTCCTTTATTTTGGGCTTAGGGTGACCCAGAGACTCCAAAATCCCCTAATTCGAGACTGTGCCTTAAGTCTTATTAGGGTTCCCATTATAATCTAAGGGTATATTCCTTAATTAGGGGGTGTCTGAACAAGGAGCAAATCCCTTGATTACTTCCCCCACCCTGTGACAGTTTATATTAGGGGCATTTTAAGGGCTAGACATAATGAGGCTATAAAGATTATCCAACTGTTACAGGGTGGGGGAAGTACCCAAGGGATTTGCTCCTTGTTCAGACACTCCCTAATTCAGGAATATACCCTCAAATGATAATGGGGACCCCTAACAAGATTTAGGGTATTGTCTTTTATTCAAGGGATATTGATGGAGCCTCCAATCCCTCAGCTCAGCTTTAGGATCTCGTAAGGGTAGTGTATGGTTCAGTCGCAAAGGGTGCTGCGGCCTATGAAAAAGACAGCGGTTATAGTAGGAAGTACTGTAATGGTTTGTGTGAGCATCCACCCCATATATAGGGGTTAAGGATGAAAAGTGCTGGATATCCTTTTAGTTCCATATTCAGGGTATGCGAAGAAGCTTCTGGTACATGCCTCAGTGGGGATGCATGGAGTTCCTGAGAATTTAAAGGGTTCGGGTTTGTGTCAGGAACTCAGAACAGTGGGATGTTGCGGTTTAACTGGGTGGGTCCCGGGTAAGGGGTTTAAGGATTAGGGTTTCTTTCTAGATGGGCCCGAAACGGTACGGCCCTGTTTGCTTGGAACTCAGTGCTGCCAATGGCCTATCATGCTGAAAGCAGCGGTAAGCACGTGTAGAAGAACAACACAATCGAGAGTGACTCACTGGCCCAAAAGCTTTAATCGTGCTCCCGAATCTCTCAACGCTGAACCGTGTTCAAAACCAATAACACAGGGGCGTCGAACACCTAAGCAACTCCAATGCAACGTTGTAATGTCTTGGAATTCGCCAAAGAGCTTACAACCAAGACCACATAAACAGGAAGCAAGCTTTCTTTCCAAAACAAATTGGCCTTGCTTCAAGGTCTTCGGCACCGGAAAACTACGACAAAAGAATAAGCAGGAAAACGACACTCACATCCAGAAACCTAAACGCCTAAATTTTTGAACCCGGTACCCCTAAAGCAGGGTCCTGAAGCTCTAGAGCACTAAACCCTACGCCCTAAGAGAACCAGTCTACATCGGCCTAATAGTAACACCGGAAGTTATCATGGCCCTTGCACCAACCCCTACCATAGCATAAACATCACATATAGTTTACGCAAGCCACGTTGACACCCTATAAAACTCCATAAAACCCTATTACTACATGTACAGGGAGTTTCCGAAAATAGGGCTAAATAGTAGGATCCTTATTACATTAATAAGGTAACCCCTAATTTTCGGAAACTCCCATATGAAGACCGCTAAAAGAAACAACTCAGGTGAGCCAGGGTCGGGTCAGCCAACTCTTGGCTGACGATGTTGCTCAAGACCTTGGCAGGGATTTATTTGGGGAAGTTTAGGGGTTTAGGGTTCAGGGTTTGGGGTTTAAGGTTATTTTTTTAAAGCACCTTTTTCCCTCAGCTGAGTACGTCTCACGAAGGAAGCCTTGTCCTGAAGGCAGGTTTTGATGGGGTTTAAGGTTTAGGGTTTAGGGTTTGGGTTTAGGGTTTAGGGTTGGGGTTTAGGGTTTAGGGGGATTTAGGTTCAGGGCTTCAGGACTTCTGGGGGAAAAATAGTTGGGGGTTTAGGGTTTACTTGGAGGGTCGGGGCACTTATAGTAAGTAGTTAGTGTGTAGAGTTCTACCACTTGGGGCACTTATAACCCTACTTATCACCTGCTTACTAAGTCCTCCGACCCGCCAAGTGTATTTAGTGTATTATTTCCTTAACCCTAGGGCTCCAGTTACCCAATAGCAGGTTACTAACTATATATTGTATACCCCAGTAACCTATTATTTAGGTAACTGGAGCCCTAACCCTAAACCCTAAACCCTACACCCTCCTTAAGCCACTAGAGTTCCTTTATGTGAATATGCGATCATGTACACCAACACCCCACCTTGTGATTCAGGTCCCTAGATAAGAGCCGAAACCCTAAACCCCCCTTGAGGGTTTCATAGGGGTAGCTGAAATGTAGTAGACCCAAGAGCAGCCTAGGAATAAACAGGATGCCCTTTCTGGTTTAAAGGGGCTTATAGGGTATATGAATACCCAGAGATCCCAATATCCCTTAATTGAGGAATATACCTTAAGTTATAGGGGCCCTAATATTTTGGTTTAAGGTATATTCCTTAATTAAGGAGTATTGGGATCTCTGGGCAAGGGCCAGCTCTGGGTCCTCACAGCCCCCCGGGCTTTTTGGAACGGTTGCAAGGGCTTCCTGATTTGGTAAGGGCCTTTGTCCTGGCAAGCCTAAACCACAGAAGCCCAAATCGTAAGCTCCTAACCAGAAACCTCGTCCAACGTCCTTTATATTATAATATGGGAGTTTCCGAAAATAGGGGACCCTAATATAGTGCCCTAAATAGTAGGATCCTTTTTATAAGGACCCCACAATAAGGTACCCCTAATTTTCGGAAACTCCCATTATTATGTAGAATCCAGAAGTCCGGGCGTCCATCATTAATATGTAGAATCCAGAAGTCCGGGCGTCCATGAGATCTTGTAGCATGGGGCAACATGGAGTTTAGGGTTGTTTGGAGTTTGTGGCTTCAGAGCTTGGGGGGGATGGGGCTTAAGGTTTATGGGCTTAGCCCCAAATCAGAAACCCCGGGCTAATTGCGAGAGAAATCAACAACCAACAATCGGAGTTTGGAAGCATATTCTCTCGGATACATGCCTGGGAAGCATTTAAGATTTTGTAGAGTTGGCATTCTACACTGCGCACTGGCTCTGACGAATCCGTGGGATGACGCTGTCTACGACCAGGGTGAAGGGCATTTAACATTTAGGTATTTATTATGCACGGTTTACGAATCAGGGATTTACTCCGAATCCTACTCGCACACTTTCTCTACCAGCATCCAAGCAGCTTTCGCCACAACTTCCTTCGGTGGGGCTATCACGGTATCGTCTTCTCCTCGGGACTTCACAGCAGCGTGGTTCCCTTAAGGATCCACGTCCGATTGCCTACTATACACATCGACACAAAATGCGCATAAAGACGTGATGTAATGCCTGTGGGCAGAACTATATTGTTGATTCGTATTCCGGAGGGTATATATATATATATTATACAGTTAGGTACTCAGACTTAGGGTAGAAACCCCAGGCCCTGTTTGCACCAAAAGGCACAGTTCAGCGACGACTCGGTGCGACAGCTGCGAACCCTATGCACCTAGGGTTTATAGAGTTTAGGCTTTAGGCGGGTTGTGAAGCTTGCAGGGTTTCGGGTTTCGGGGTACAAGATTCGATAATATACACGAAAGCCTAAATGCCAACCCTACGATCCGCCCCGATGGATCAGGGCTTCAGGTATCAAGGCAGGGAACGAGAGACCAAGCAGGATTCGCAGGGTTTCTTGACTTGTACAGTGCTGCACCAGAAGATCTAAACCGAACTTTCAGAATGTCACTTGAAGAAAGCCTTAAACCCTAAACACGCCCAAAAAGGTTTAGGGTTCAGAGCTCCTTGGGATTAAGGTTTGCAAAGCCCCTGAAATCTAACCCCAGTGCCTCTCACCTTAAGGATGAAACTAACCCTAAAAGGGCTTGAGGTTCGTATAGCATTTCCGTATTATCGTATGAGGGAAAAGGGCCCCTACTGGTAAGGGCCATTTGGCCCTAAAGGCATCCCAAACCTGAAAAGATTTTTCTAAGTATTTCCATCCGAAAGCCCATTCGGGCCATGTTGCTTCCATGTTCGGAGTCATACGACTTCACAGGCTCCACATCAGACCTCCAGGGTGTACAGTGTACAGCCCACAGTGAATTCCAGGACCTGGACCCTACGGAACCTACCTTTTTAGGGCTCCTTATTATGATTTCCTTATATAAGGGGTTGGGTTGGGGCTTGGGGTCATGGTTGATGTGCGTAGTTGTCAAAATTAAGGTCCCGTTTTGGGTACCCTAAATAGGAGGTGCCGTAGAATAATAGGGACCCAAAAAGGGACCCAAATTTTTGACAAGCACCCATGTAGGGTATGGCTTATGCCTAGACCTCCCGACTACCCTCTAATATGCCCCAAATACCCATTATGAAGGGCCATAAGGGATCCATTAAAAGGCCCTTGGGGGGTCCTGGTGGGGCTTAGGGTTTATGGTTTGAGGAAGCTGCAAGCTGGGAGGCGGATCCGCTCTGAAAAGTCGCTAATGTAGAAGCCCGAGCTGCTACCAATACATGCCATACGGTTGATGATGTAAACTTACGGGTTCGGGTTGCATTTTTTCGGAAGGGGGGGGGTTCCGGTTCAGCTTCGGGTTCGGGTGGGGCTCGTTATGGATGTAAATTCATTATCATTCCCTAAGTTTGCGTACTATAATCATACGCTACTTACTGTAATGTACACATTATAAGGCTACTGCACTGTATATCTCTAAAGCCTTGTGAAGCGCAAAACTATACAAGATCTCGTACGAGACGGGCACTAGGATTATTGTGAGGGAGGGGGCGGTTGGAATTGATAGGGCTTTGGCTTAAGAAGGGCCTACAAAGCTTCTGGGAGATTCAAGGTTTAGCACTGTAGTGTAACAAGGGTCCTAGGAATTTATTGGAGCTTAGAGTTTAGGGTTGTAGCGGAAGGAAGGCCCTATGAATCTAGAACATGTCGTAGGGAACATCCAAGAAGAACGCCGTACCTCAAGAACCCAATGCCCTAAACCCTCAACCGAAATCTGTAGCTCTGCTGCCTTTATGTCTGGAGAGACGGGGCAAATGTACCGACTGTGGGGCTGTTCCTCCGTCGTATCATCCCAGGCTGGCTAGTGCTCTAGGCCTTTCTTGCGAACAGGGCTTCGGGGCAAAATGCACTGATTCTATTCCATCGTGATACGGTTCATGATATAAATCTTGCGTTACTTTAAGGACCCTGGACTATGGGAAGTATGGCATACTCTTCATTATGGGTAGTGTAGGGTTTATATCATCAACCGTAAGGATCCCTAAGGGATGACGTCTGTAATTAGTTGGGCTTCTATGGCACATTACTATGGTGATTGTAACCGAAGCCACAGCCTCTAGGGTCCAAGTATCCACGTATGTAGTAGGGCTTTAGGTCGAAAATGCTTGGGTGAAGTTCAGGGTTTAGTGGTTTAAGGTCTATAATGCTGAATGGTACCTGTACCTTGCTTGAAGACTTGCGTACAGGTACCCCTAAACCACATACCCGGTACTCGCTAACAGAGAGAGCCCAAGGCACACAGTCTCGGTGACGACACGCTCATCGGGTACTGCGGACGAGAGCTCGGCGGATGTGGCCATGCTGCGCACCACGGCGAAAAGACTCAAAATTCAAAAGTGCTACCTGCAGCTGCGTTCGACACGCCGCGCCAGCAAGTAAACGAACATTGAGCAACCTCACGAACAGAGACAACGCAGCTCGAAAGCCCAAAGAACAGAATCCCCCAACCCTAAACCCTAAACCTCAAAACCTAAACCAAACCTTGGTCGACCGATGATCATATGCGGCAAAACTACAGCCGTCAGAAAGCGGAGCATGACAGGAGGATTGAATCCTTGCTGGTCAAGGGTTTAGCAAAGGAAGACCCGGAATTCTCTGCAGACTTAATTCGGTATGGCAACAGAAACCAACGATATCGGATATATACCGGATAAAGGGTAGAGGTAGACTCAAATCCATCATGATAAAAGCTTTTGCAATAGAAGGCCAAGGACACCGGGTACCGGCAGACTTAAAACCATCCCCTACATCGAGATCCCGGAACCTTAAACCCTCAATCTAAGCCGAAGTGCAACTTCCAGGGTTTACGGTCAACCACTTATGGCTGATTCACGTTCCACGGGTCGATAATTTTCGCTAACCTGATCCAGAAGCTAGGGTGTAGGATTTACCCCTATAAACTACAAACACCGCATTTGCCAGGGTTCCTTAACAATCATGACTTACTTATACCTGTCCATAGCAAGGCTTCGTATTTGGTGTTGGGGGAGGGTTACGGCCTGGGGTTTAAGGGAGTTCAAGCTTCGACTTGTCAGAAAATCGAAACATCTCAAAGCCGCGTCTTCAGAGAGTGCAATGCTGGGATACAAGAACAACGATTCAGCTGTTATTGTCGCGTACTGAACCCTGTAACCTTAAACCCTACAGCCTGAACCTTAAACCCCTAAACCCCAAGGCCAAGTTAGGGTATTGAAGCTGCCAAGGTAAGACATGCTTAGAGTTCTTGCTTTGTTCTTCACCCTGGCTTAGGGGCTGAAGACTGGTAAGGCCCCTAAAAGTAAAACCAAAACTATAAAAAGGTTAAAGGCTAGCCCTTACCCATAGGCTCCATAGTAGTTCCTTTTTGGGATTACCTTATAGGATTATAAATATTAAGCCCAAAAAGGAACTACTACTGTTGATGGACAAAATTACCCAGTATAAGGAATATGCCATAATTCCCATCCTCAAGGTCATGCAGGATTTTGTCCATCAGCCGTATGGAGCCTGTGGGTAAGCTGTAGGCTTCAACCCTCAACGGGCTTCAGCACGTTTTTGGCCGTGGCCCACGACAGTCGCTCCGCAAGAATCAGCACGGCCGCGATCCTTCGATGAACTTTCCCCGATGGTCCAAGTACCCAAACAGTAAATAGAATGGCTTTTTCAATCGCGTTACTATAGGGGCCTTAATAGTTAGAATAGGGTTTTGGGGTATATTATGCTATAACTATAACCCCCAAAATAGTATAGGTAATTACTTAGACCCCTATATCTATTATAAGGATCTTTACTATAGGTTCTATTGAATAAGGCCGAAGTACCCAAATAGTAGGGCTTCAGGTCCCAAACTACTACTCTGAGCGGGTTCCAATCCATACTGGACCCTTATAGGGGTTCTTTTGTATCTGGCTTGGGGTTTAAGGCTTTACGGCTGCAAAGTTTTGGGGTTTAGGGTTCCAGGATCCTTGGGGGGAGGTGTTTAGGGCTCAGGGTTGGAGGACTTAGAGATGGCAGTTTACGGCCAGGTTAACACTCAGCCAGCAGGGCAAGGAGCAAAATGACACGATGATGATCCCGGTTTAGGGTTTAGGGTTTTGGGTTGCGGCCACGTACTCAAAATGGCGCCAGGGAAACTTGTACAAATGCCATGCCCCTCGAAGCGAACACCTCCGAAGCGATGGTGATTGAAGCAAACAATCCCGCACCTTCACAGGATACATGTCACCGGAAGCATGGGGAATCAGTAAAACAAAGCAGAGTCATTCAGGTCAGAATTGAAAAAGCGCGTCTCGGATGTAAAGCCTAGCCATCGGTCGTTCTAGCCTGGAATAAGTGCTTAGGCTAATATAAGCGCTTTAATAATTGAAATAAGTCAGACTATATTATATACATATATAATACGGAACCCTAACTACTATAGGCGCCTTAATAATTAGAAACGGGTTTCGGGGCATATCAGACTATATTGTATACATATGTATATATATATATAATACGGAATCCTAATATTGAGAATCATTTAGGCCTCCAATGTTGGCGAGACTTTTGCTTTGTCCAAAGCCCGCGATGCATCGGATCAGAGCCCCACCGAGTTGTCAGAAACATAGAGGGCCCAGAGCGTTTATTGTTTAGGGTTTAGACTTTATTGGTTTAGGTTTTAGGATGTATTGTTTAGGGTTTAGGGCTCATTGTTTAGGGTTTAAGTTTGATTGTTTAGGGTTTCGGTTTTATTGTTTAGGGTTTAAGTTTGATTGTCTAGGGTTCAGGGTTCATTGTTTCGGGGTTAGGTTATATTGTTTTGAGGTTTAGGTGTTCTTGTTTGGGGTTTAAGCTTTATTGATTACAGTGAAAACACTGTATAAAAACCCACTGTTTAAGAACCTTAGCCTTAGCCCCTACCCAGGCGGAATTCACAAGTTTCAAATTGCTTCAACATTAAGAACCTTAGGGTACCCTAGTTTTTGGGGTCAGGTTCTTAATTTTTTGGGTTGGTTCCCTCACCAAGGAAATTTAGAATCGAAAACTAAAATTCCTAACCCTCCACATCAACAAAACCTATGCCCGAGCATAAGGAGCGTATGTTGGCTGGCTAAAGCTAGGTATTCTGCAGCGCAGTGGTGGCGCACGCATTCTGGCAACACGAGGCTGCTGTTTCGAACCCTCCTGGTGTCATGCCGGCTGGGGCTGCCAGCCCCAAGGTTGTGGAAATTTAGAATTGACAACAAATTTTCCAAACCTGCAGCCTCCTGCTCAGCCTGTGCTCCCCTGACACTGACCCCAAGGCTCCCGATCGACCGGTAGCGCAGTGGTTCCACGCGCACACCCTCATTGGTGTCATGCCGCTGCAGGCTGCCAGCCCGCACCACGTATTCCACTCTTTCCCAACCAAACCGTGGAAATTTAGAATTGAAAACTAAATTTTCCAGGCCAGCCTCCTCTTCGCTCGGTGGTCCCCTGGCCCACGGCTCCGATCCACACCCCCGGCACCAGGAAATTTAGAATCCAAAAGTAAATTTCCAGCCCTTCCTCCCTACCTTCCAAACTTTTCCAAACCCCTCCCCTGCCACAGTAGGAGCCTAGGAAGGCACTCCATAGTGCAGTGGCTCCGCGCACGGGCCCTCGTTGCAAAGGTCTTTGTATCAATCCGCACTGGTGTCATGCCGCTGCGGGATGCTAACCCGCACCGCGTATTCCACCGAGACGGAGCCCTTTCCCAACCAAACCGTGGAAATCTAGGATTGAAAACTAAATTTTCCAGACCAGCCGCCTCCTCGCTGTGGTCCCCTGGCCCAAGGCTCCGATCCACACCCCCAGCACCAGGAAATTTAGAATCCAAAAGTAAATTACCTGTCACCCTGCCCTCTCCGTTTTTCTGAGGCCCCTGGCCATGCCCTCCGCCCCGAGTCCTTTTCGAAAAGCTGTGGAAATTTAGAAAGGAAAACAAAATTTTCCAGACCCCCATGGCCCACCGCCCCCCCCNCCCCCAAAGGAAATTTAGAATCCGAAAGTAAATTTCCTGAAAGCCCTCAGTCAAGGTTTCAATCGCGCTCCTGATAAGAACGTGGGCTGCTCGACCGGCAAAATCAAATGTAATGGAAATTGAGAACCTTAGGGTAGGCTACTCTCGCCGAACGGGGTTCTTATACAGGGTTTTCACTGTAGGGTTCAGGTCTTGCTGATCAATTTTTGGTCTTTATTGTTTAGGGTTTAGGTGGCTTGGCAACTACGCGTTGTTGCAGCTGTTCTTGCTCCCTAGTCGCTGAGTTCATAAGCCCCCCAGAGTGTACACTTTCAGTTTTATAGTGGGTAATATTATCCCAAAAAGTGTAAAGTGTATCCACTCAGCGACTAAGGCTCTATTGTATCCGGTTCGGGTTGTTGAAACTTCCAGTATCACGTTTCAGCCCGGAACCCGACTTCTGCCCAACAAAGCCGAATCTTAGGGTTTAGGGTTTAGGCCCATGCCACCATACCCCAAGATCATTGAGTCACATGGGGATTTCGCTTTCCGGACACCTCTTCGAGTCAGAGTATCGCTCAACCTAGATCGCCTCATCCATTCCACCACAACCACTGAGTTTATTGTCTACCGGGCTCTTGTTTAGGAACTTAGTTTAAGTTACCATCATGGGAGTTCTATAGCAAATAATAGAGGGTGTCCTGCTCATGGTAACTTAAATTGCTCCCCTGAAGAACCCAGCTTGGGGTGCTAAGCCTGATTTGCCGAAAGCATCACAAAACACTTACTTGCACAGCATTTCAGGGGAACTACGTCCTGGGATTCTATAGGAGTTAAAGACCCCGAGAAGGTTTAAATTTCACTTGCTCCACTACGAAGAACAAAGGCACAAACCCCCCGGCCACCTCCTCCGGGACCTCCAGGAAGGATCTGACCTGCCATTGTCGAATGCTGCGTTTCTACTGGGGGCCTTCGATTGTTAAATGGAAGAGTAGGGACCCTAAAAAAGGGTAGGCTATGACTCTATGACCGTATACTATAAGTAGGCAGGTAAGTAGGATGTCTCTACCGTTCAGCTGGCCTGTGGCTGTGATTGTACTTGTAGGCGCACCTGGGTGCAGATGATGCTGCTGATGAAGACAAATTAACGCAGAGGGTCCATAAATACTATCATTATGGAATTAGGTCCCCCAAAACCATCCCCATTATGGTTTTTGGGAGCTACTTCCATAATCGTAGTGTATATGGACCCTCTTGGTAAGATCGTCTCGATGCCGATGACGAGGATGGCAGTCTTTCAGGATCCCGGTGGTCAACATCGATGTTCAGGAAGACCCATGTTTAATTAACAATGGAGTTACTACCCTTATAGTAGGTGGGCGCGCCTTATTTTCCCTGGCGTTCTCCTGTGTTTCTTGCACATAGCGGGCGTTCTCCACACCCAAAAAACGTGTATCCGCCGTAAGACCACACAAAATAGCACTCGTTTTTGCGTTTTCCGTTGTTTTTTCCAGTGTCTGCATCCATCCTTGTCCGTTCCCACAGAGCATCAACATCCACACAAAATCGGTCCGTTCCCACAGAGCATCCATGTCCCAACCATGTTAACGTCCACACAAAGTCCGTCCGTTCCCACAGAGCATCCATATGTCCCAACCATGTTAACGTCCACACAAAGTCGGTCCGTTNCGTCCGTTCCCACAGAGCATCCATGTCCCAACCATGTTAACGTCCACACAAAGTCGGTCCGTTCCCACAGAGCATCCATATGTCCCAACCATGTTAACGTCCACACAAAGTCCGTCCGTTCCCACAGAGCATCCATATCCCAACCATGTTAACATCCACACAAAGTCCGTCCGTTCCCACAGAGCATCTATGTCCCAACCATGCTAACGTCCACACAAAGTCCGTCCGTTCCCAAAGAGCATCCATGTCCCAACCATGTTAACGTCCACACAAAGTCCGTCCGTTCCCACAGAGCATCCATGTCCCAACCATGTTAACGTCCACACAAAGTCGGTCCGTTCCCACAGAGCATCCNAGCATCCATGTCCCAACCATGTTAACGTCCACACAAAGTCGGTCCGTTCCCACAGAGCATCCATGTCCCAACCATGTTAACGTCCACACAAAGTCCGTCCGTTCCCACAGAGCATCCATATGTCTCAACCATGTTAACGTCCACACAAAGTCCGTCCGTTCCCACAGAGCATCTATGTCCCAACCATGTTAACGTCCACACAAAGTCCGTCCGTTCCCACAGAGNCCATGTTAACGTCCACACAAAGTCGGTCCGTTCCCACAGAGCATCCATGTCCCAACCATGTTAACGTCCACACAAAGTCCGTCCGTTCCCATCAGTTTCTTGGGGGCTTGACGTCGCACAGATTTGGACTTCTAGAAGGATTAGTTTTTTAAGGCCCCAAAACTACCTTATGCTCAAAAGTCCCACGCCTGCCACGTAAGACAAACCTTAAAGCAGCCCAAACTACNAGAAGGATTAGTTTTTTAAGGCCCCAAAACTACCTTATGCTCAAAAGTCCCACGCCTGCCACGTAAGACAAACCTTAAAGCAGCCCAAACTACCAGGGAAAAAAAAGCGCACTAACCTTATAGTACCCTTGTAGCACTCCTATAGTGCTTGTTTCGGACGGTTAGGTTTGTAACTTGGCGTCATTGGCACCCTGAACTCGTAGACCCCCCATGCCCGAAGCCTCGCCGTTCCCAACTCTGGGGCATCGTCAAAGATACCCTCAAACCTGAAACCTAGACCCCTCAATCCCTCGACCCCCGAAACCCTATACCCTCAACCCCTTTTGCCCTTCTCTGCTTGCAGTCTGGAAGGTCGACGGCGCGATCTCTGCATGTCGAGTGGGCTACCTTGAAGGCTTGGCGCAGACCTGCTGTCTAAAATCCTTTACAAGTTTTTGGGAAGACCTAGTTCTGTGATCAGTATCCAAGGCTGTTCAAGCGACCCGATGGGGAAACGTATATGCTGTTGCGGGTTGGTTATATCGTAGTAGGAATTCAGAGAAAAAACAAATTGACAAACAAAAATAACAAAGGATACAACTGAAGATCCGAATGTCTTCTACATCCCGCGCAGTATTGTGCGCCCCAGAAAAGAAAAGTCTGACACTCGAGGCAAGGTTACAAGTCAGGTACATGTCATTATGACTACTTATATAGACTGGCATTTAAGATCACCTTCATCAACTCATTAACAGGCGTGCCTATAATGAATATCGTCATTCAGAATCCAGAAAGTGCAGGCTTACCCGAATGACTACATACACGCATACATATACTGTTGCAACTCGGCTATTTCTTTACGCTGGTGGTTGGGGTGCTCGGGCTTGACGGTCTGGTTTAGCCTAAACCCTAAACCCTAAACAACTCCCTAAACCCTAAACCAGGTTTAGGGTTTAGGGTTTAGGGAGTTGTTGGGGGTTTGGAGTCATGGCATTGTCAGTTTAGAGTCTCGGTTTTGGGCAATGACTCCGTGTATTTTGCCTGAGTGAACCAAAATCAATCCAAGAATGCTACTCTCTTCTTCAACAACCGGGCCCCAAAAAGGTCAAACTTTCGAAGATAGAGCTAATATTCAAGGCCAAGAAGTTTAAAGTTGCCCCCGTTCACTATCTAAGGCTATGCTTGGGGTATCGTGAACCCTATCGGATGCAGGAAAACCATCACTGTGAACCTATTTTGCTTATGCGGTCTTTCGGGTCTCCTGCGCATGCCTCCATGGTTGGCAATTTGCTTTTGCCCGATCCGCCAGACTTCTGCTGCCGCTGAAGCCAAGCATGCTCACATCGGGAATACCCAGAGGCCCCAAAGTCGTTCCTTTTTGGGGGTTACCTTATAGGATTAAAAAAAAATATGAACCCCGAAAAGGAACTACTATGTTACTATGGGGCCTCTGGGTAAGTTTAGGGCTTGAGGGTTTCGGGCAATGCCTTAGGTGATGCAAGGGTTTACGGGTTTAGGGGGGACGGGGGTTAGGGAACAAGGGATTGGTAAAGGCTTCAAGTATCAACTCAAAGTCCCAGATATTTTACCCCCGAGACCTGCAGTCCCATGGTTTAGTCCAGGGTGTATGGGGTTCAGGGGTTTAGGGTGGGGACCAGAGTTCATAGAGTATATATCATGACCCGCGAAGCATCGATCAACCCAAAATGCTTTCCACAGTAGTTGCCCTAGTGTGGGTTCGGGATTTAGGGCTTTGGGTTTAAGGCCTAATTCCCGAAACCCTACAGTTGTGTGGTTCTTACTACGAACTTTTCAAACAAATCGTTCAACGGGTATGTTTATGTATGTTTTTCGAGGGTTCAGGTAGGGCTCAAAGGGTTGCGGTCTGTGCGGAATGGGCAGGAAAAACCGGGGCACCCAGATCAGCACACATAGTCTGATCGTATCCCTGTGCAGCGGAGATGGCTCGTTCTTCTTTACCCTTTTGCTGTGGTTCCCGATTATATACTGTATCGTCTGGTAACTGAAGTTAAACCTTAAACCGTTTTAGAATACATGTCGTCCTTCAGGTATGGTGGGAGCCATGTTTCCGCTGGATTCCTACAAGGTGCTCTGGCCCTCTGGACTCAGAGACCTCGTGCTCAGCAATTGCAAAAGGGGGGAGCGATGCCACGTCGGCTATACTTCAAGGCTTTAGGGCTCAAAGACCATAATGCGTGAGCATTTTGGACGATTTTGATTTGCAACGTGCAGCTTAGTATGTTGGGTCCTTGCCTTTGCCGTTTAGAGCTGTTTAAGACCTCGCATTATTTGCCCCAGGCTGTTGCAATCTTCGCACTGTTTACCCTAAGCTTTAAACGTGGGTTAAAGCTATAGGGTTTCAGGATTTGGAGCACTATCTAATATAGGGGCCTTAATAATTGGAATAGGGTTTTGGGGCTTATTTTACTATAACTATAATCAGGAACCCTTAAAATAGTATTGGTAATTATTTAGGCCCCTATATTAAACCCTTCCCTGCAGCCCCTGTAGGCTATGACCCCTTACTTCTGGGGCATCGACCTTCTAACACTAGGTTATTGAATCCCCAGGTGCAGGGTTTAGGCTTGTTACAGGGGCTTATAAGGGAACCGGACCCCTAAAAAAAGGGAATAAGGGCCTACTCTAGGTCCTAGAACATGAGGTTATTGAATCCCCAGGTTAGGGCGTCGCGATTACTTTGGGGGGGATCCAGGGCTGGAAAGCAAGTTGTCCTCCAGGGCCCAAGTACCTAACAAGCATACACTTCACAAGTACCAAGCTATGTAACTACTACCCGAAACCTTCCGAAACCTAAGGACCCAGTGGGAATGGGACCAGAGTGACTACTCCTGCGGTCCGTGAGATGACCCCTGGGGGGTTGCTAAGTTCTAGGTTGAACGGTTTCGGGGTGCATGGGCTTGATGTTGAGGGTTTAGGGCTTAAGGGGTTGGGGTTTAGGTTTTAGGGTTGAGGGTTTAGGGCTTAAGGGGTTAGGGTTTAGGGTTTAGGGATGTTGAGGGTTTAGGGCTTAAGGGGGTTAAGGTTGACCCTCGAAGTGAATGCATATAAGCTCATCACAAACAGTCTAAACAAAGTAGCGTCATACACTGTCAGGGGTCCATGTACCTATACTTACTTCCCCAATAGCCAGGGAAATAGAAGGCTAAACTTTCAGAGTACTACTAAAATATATAAACCCAAAAAAGTTTAAAGGTTGGGTATTGGAGAACTAAGTATAGAGTTATAGAGCATATGCTCGGTTTGAGGGGTGTTCCTATACAGGGAATAAGCACATGGACCCTGAGAAAAACCTTTCTACCAATACTGTAACTTTGTTGCAGCGTACTTGACCTGGACTCCGGGTATTTTCCTAAATAGTAGGTGCCGTATTATGATAAGGACCCAAAAAGGGACCATAATTTTGACAACCACCCAGCTGTAAACCCTGAATGTCCCGTAACCCTATAACCCGATACTGCGAACCCTCCATCTGGCCCTGCAGGTTGCGGTCCTGTTTAGGGTTTAGGGTTTAGGATTTAGGGTTTAGGGTTTAGGGGTTTAGGGGTTTAGGGGTTTAGGGTTTAGGGTTTAGGGTTTAGGGGTTTAGGGTTTAGGGGTTTAGGGGTTTAGGGTTTAGGGATCCCAAGTCCTATCACAAGGACAACTTGCGGTATGGGCCTTTTCTGATGATTCAAGAGTTATCCTTAAAGGGACTCTTAAAAAGACCCCTTAAGGAAATCGTAAAGAGACCCTTAAGGGCAAGTCACAGTAAGTCGGCTACTTCAGGTAAAAAGCTACAGTAGGCGCACCGAGTTTTGCCGGCAACTAACGTATACAATAATGGCTACTGCAAGTATTATGGCTTTTCGTCTGGATGGTATACTAGAAGGGTTAGTATGAGGCTTGCTACTATAAGGGTTACTTTGGTTTTGGACTTCATGGGTTACTGTAAGGATAACGATGAGGCTTACTACTAGGGACCGTATAAAACCTGCCTTTTAAGGACCTACATAGGTCTCTCCTATTCTCTCGCTCACGAACTACCCAGAGAACCTTTACCCCCACATGCAATCTGCTAGACACCCGCAGTTTGACATGCTAAGCCAAGATTTCATCCTGCAACCCTAAACCCAAAGCCCCTAAACCCTAAAGCCCTAAACCCTAAAGCCCTGCACCCCAAAGCCCTCCCTAAACCCCAAGCCCCTAAACCCGAAACCGTAAACTCTAAACCCGAAACCTAGCCCTAAACCCTCTACAGGAAGTCCTACAGGAAACCCTATAGATTCCTACAGATCCCTTTAAAGGAACCCTATAGCTCCCTTTTAAAGGAGCCCATAGGTACCAGCGCGACCATGGCTTTGACAGCTTCCCGCTTAAAAAAACGAACCTCAGTCCCAGACACTTTGGGTCGTCGCTGTGGTCTCCTTGAGTTTAGTCTCCCTGCAACCGGGAGCGTAGCTTCGTTTAGGGGTTACGAACGAATTTAAGTTTTTAGGGTCTAGGGTATACGGCATCGGGCCGTATGGGGTTTAGGCTGTAGGCTCTTCGGCAGCACCCGTGCATACCGATACCTGGGAGACCAGAGCAACTACCGTTGGCTGGCAGATCAAAAATCCAGCCAACCTCTGACTTGCTTGCGATAGGTGTGAGCCACTGCAAAATGCAGTACAGGGGCCGCAGTAGTAATAAACATGTCGAGCAGGGATTAGGGTATCTTGTACTTTTTCTGTAGGGACTATCCTGATCTCTAATATTTAAGCCAATCACCTGTTGAAGTACGGATTCGCAAGTGGTCGGTTTGGACTTCAGGGTTTCAATTTTTGTTTGGTTTGCAAGCTTTGACCATAAATCTTGACAGGCGGACGAAAACTACTAATTAGTAAAGGGGCCTCCTTCATGATTGTTGGCTATAGTAGTGTAATTGTGTAGGGACTGTGAAGGACCAGCATCACAATACTCATTATTCGGACCCGGAAAATTATGACGTAGAACATACAGAAATACACAGAAATGTCGGTGACCTCAAGCAAAACGTACCTTATTATTTACGTAGTTATTCAAACTTCAGTCTTGTTTTGTCGTGCACGGGACACGGCCCTGAAGAGATTGAATTTCTCATAAGCTTCAAAGCCGAAACTCCCAGGTGCAGCGGGCTCTAAAGGCCCTAAAGCTCCTAAAGTTGGCCAGGGCATGGCTTGTTACCTTAAGGACGAAAAGAACCCTAAAAGGGTTTAGGGTTCATATACCTTATAGGCTTATAGGGCTTCATAGTATAATTGTATAGGGCCCATTCTTTTAAGGGTCATTTGGTCCTTAAGGTACGGACCCTGGAAGGCGCGCAATCCGCTGAGAGCTGAGGTTTCGCTTGGCAAGTAACCCAAGGTTTAAGTTTAGAGCGTAATATAGGAGCCTTAATAATTAGAACAGGGTTTTGGGGGCCCATTATGCCATAATACTTATAATGAGGAACCCCCAGAATCGTGTTGGTAATTGTTTTGGTCCCCAAAATAAAGCTCCTTAGAGTTAGGATTAATGCGAGCATTTAGGTTGCTTTGGCTTCAGAGGTTCTGACAGGTCAGGACCTCCTATCATCATCAACAGCCATGTCTAGCCGTGATCAGTAAACCCCCGACCTTAATGACTAATTAGGCATCTATGTTATGGTGCAACAAAGCAAAAACATTCCATCGTCAGCATGATTACGATACCAGCACCAGGCGCCAGCACCAGCAACACCAACACCAGCACAAGCACCAGCACGACACCACAACAACAGCAACACGATTCATCGTGTGCGTATGTAGCGGCGCTTATCTACAATAGCAGCACTATGCTCAACTCCGATATCCCGTCGCCACCTGAAGCATCATCATCGTCTTGTTCGTCGGTAGCGAGATCATCATGGTCAATCTCTGTGGCCATCATCGACACCGTCATCATCACTATATACCCAGAGGGTCCATATACACTACCATTATGGAAATAGGTCCCAAAAGACCATCCCTACTATGGTTTTGGGACCTTAATTCCATAATAGGAGTGTTTGTGGACCGACCCTCTTGGATAGTTACATCACATCAGCCTACCTGTATCCCCAAACCCTACAAAATAGTAGGTTATGACCCCTTAACTAGAGGGTCTAACCCCTAAAACGGTAGGATTTTGGATCCCCAGCTAGATACAACTAACTGTCGCAAGAGCATCGTGGCACCCGCCTGTAAACCCGAAGACCGACGCCGACCCCGCACAAAACTTCTGTTTATAGATTAGAGTTTAGGGTTTAGGGTTAGAGTATTTAGCTTCAGGCCCAGGTAGCGGTAGCTCAAACAAACGCAGGCATGCAAATGGCGAGCTGAGTTCCATCTGGCCGTGCTTCTCTGACTAGTTGACTAGTTGGCTCGTTCATGCACGGTGCAAGTACCAATTTTGGGCATGGCAGTTTTGGAAGCGAAGAGGGACCTATTGTATTGTGCCTGGCCTATCCCAGAGATAGGCGAGAGAATGCTGGAAGTAGTTCAGGGCCAGGGAAAGTACTCTTTGCTGCGGTTTGTGATACAGGATGTGGACATCACATCCAGCCACAAGCGCTTCAAGAGGGCTGCGCCACAATGCATCACGTCACTCGTGATTGAGACCGACTGGATGCACAGACACCGAGTTTGGTGGGTGATCCGTGGTCGTGGTTTTTTTCAAGACAGAGAGGATTTTCACTGGGCTCCCATAAAAATACTCTTCGGCTTCGAAAACTCCTGTCATCGTATGTACCTTTTCTAATGAAGCCACTGAGGCGCAGGGTTTAGGGTTATCTTCTACAAGAGCGTGCAGAGCAAATACCCGAAACCTGAACCCTAAAGCAGGAAGCCTAAACAAGACAAACCCTATATGCCGAGATCCTAAAGCCCTGATCCCTGAACCCCAAACCCCAGAGCCCTAAACCCGAACTCTAGAGCCTGGGTTACTTTTTTGACTTGAAGCGTTCGATTGATTCACACTTGTTGATCGGTGTACAATACTACACTACCCGGTCACTACCGGCTTCTACAAAGCATCAAGTTTCCCGCCTTCTTAAACAGCGTGAATTGCTCCTTCTTTTCTTACAGGGCATACCCCACCATTTCTACAGATATCAGCTATTTGCTCCTTGAAGAATACCTTAGGGACGAAAAGACCCTTAATACGACGGCAGAAAGCCGAGAGCAAGGGAACCTCAGCTTTGAAACCATCTCGCCATTTTCTACCCAGAAACTCTTGCAGTCTTGGGGTTTAGGGAGTTCTGTACCTTTAAAGGGTTCCTTTAAGGGTACTATAACAGGCTTTTCCTTTAAGGGTACTATAACGGGCTCTAGGGCCTATAGGGTTCCTTTAAGGGTACTATAACGGGCTTTAGGGTTCTTGAATCAAACTGGGTGTCTGAAAGATCCGGTGTTGTGTTGGGGTGTGGGCTTACAAGAAATTGTTAAGGAGTCGAGAATCCGTGTCGGGCGTTACAAGGGTTCAAGGACCAAGGAGCTGATAGGGCTTTAGACACATGTGGCGTCGGGATACCTTACGTCGGGCAAGTTGTAATGAGCGGCTAGGGTCCATATTGGGGTCAACTCCCCTTATCACCGCGCACAATAAGGTAGGGACATCGTTGTGAAGTGCTGATGCTTATGCCCGTTCTGGGAAACATGATCATTCTATCCCATACCCTAAACCCTAAACCCTCAGCCCTAAAGCCCTAAACCCTATCCCCTATCCCATCTTCCCCCATGGTTTGTGGTAATGTCTTTCTGGCTGGGGTGTGGTGGGGGATGCCCCTGGCCCCGCAACAAACAACACTCTAGTCAATGATCTCTTATCCCGGGGCGTAGCCGTAGTATGACATGTATATGTATTATATATACATATGTATGTATATATATATTTCTATCATACATAGATCAAAACCATAGTCCAATCATGAGGCCCCATATCATAGCACCCTTATAGTAACCCTTATAGAACCCTGCAAAGGAACCCTTCAAGGAGCCTGAAACCTGTTCGAACTACTGAGCCACATGTATTTAGACTCGAAGCCCTAAACTTAGGGTTTAGGGTTTAGGGTCTAGAAACCCTAAACTCCTAAACCCTAAACCCTGAACCCTAAACCAAAACCCTTTAACCCTAAACTTAAACCCTAAGCCTAAAACCCTGAACATAACTCCTAAACCGTAAGCCCCCCAGACTGGGGAAGTCTCCAGGTCTCTGTCGCTCATGCTTGTCGGAAGGTCTTTCCTACTTTTAAGGGTTAGGGCTCCTTAAAGGGCTCCTCAAAGGGTCCTTAAAGGGTTCCTTAAAGACTTCTATGAGGGATCTGCAGGGGTTTAGGGTTCAACTTTATACGGCTCCTTACTTGGAGGCCCAAGGGACCCAATGAGTCGGCTATCAGTAGGGTTATAATTCCATTTAAGGGATTTCTAGGGTTCCTTTAAGGGATCTATAAGGGATCCATAGGGTTTAGGTTAGAAGTCGGGTTATAATTGGGGTAGCTCCATTTAGGGTACTTATAACTCTACTTATTACCGACTTACTAAGTCCCCTGGGCCTCTAAGTACAGGTTTGCAGAGAAGACAGCTGGACGCTCGTTTGACCTGTCATCTTCAATAACCTGGCCCAAAAACGTTCAACTGTTGAAAGATAGACCGGCCAAAATACTTAAAGTTCTCTCATTGACTCGCATTGGCTATCTAAGTGTTTCAGCAAGTCTACTCAGCATTCCATCGACCGCCATAAAAATCTCCATCACCCCTGACGATGTATCAAGCGGGACCCCTAACCCTTAAAAATGGGCTTCAGCCCCTGTAGCGCCCTTGCAAGAGAATACTTAGCCAGAGCGTCCATACATACTACCATTCTGAAATTAGGCTCCAAAAGACCTTCCCAATTATGGTTTTGGGGACCTACTTCCATGATGACCGTATATGCACACCATAAGCCTACGCTTATCGAACTCTTACAGGAGCCCTACAGAAACCCTTGTAGATCCTTTGAAGGACCCTTGATTGCTAGGTCAGTAGAGCATCCAAGCAGGGACCCCGGCGCCCTCGGAGACAGGACTGACGCTGTCGAGTTAGCGGTCTTAATGGGAAGAACCGGCTGTTTGAGTATGCATAACCTTAACCTACCAAAACCTACTGTTTTGTAGGTTCTCATTATAAACCCTAATATGGATTTTATAGGGACCCTACAAAAAAGTAGGTTTTGGTGGGTTGAGGTAGGCCCAAACCAGAAAACCCTGACACCCTAAGCACCAACTGGTTTTGGGGGTCGTTTTTTGTTCACGGACGAGAGCTGAAGGTTCAGGGTTCCAGAGCTCCGATACTTTGCTGGTTCCATCAATACCCATGAAAGGATTATGTAATGTTTAGGATTGAAAGGTTTAAGGTCCCGCGTTTCAGCTTTGGGGTTGGGTAAACATTTTAAGGTTACAGTCGATGGTTTAAGGTTTGGGGTTTAGGGCAGGCGTCTTGTTGCGGAACTTGGATTTGGGGGGGCCTTAATGATTAGAATTGTAGCATAGTTGCAATAGGCACAAGTGGATAGCATTACGAATTACTTCGACCTGTACGGTAGGGGACGCGGTTTAGGGGTGCGGTGGCATGATTACAAACCAAAAATGCAGAAAGTGCACGAACCCTTATCCCAACACCCCCCTAAGCCCTACACCTGAATCCTAAACTAAACCCTAAACCCTAAATCCTAAATCACAAAAACCTAAGCTCTAAATCCTAAACCCTGAACCCTAAATCCTTATAGATCCTTTATGGACCCCTTAAAAGGAACCCTTATGGATCCCTTTAGAGGAAACCCTTAGGGTTGACGCCAGGATCCTTCAAATGCCGGAAAGGCGAGCTCTAGGCGACACTGCCTCCCGAGCCGTGGGGATGTACTTGCCCGTGGCTAGCACCTTGGGCTTAGGGCTTCAGGGTTTTAGGGTTTTGGGGTTTTGGGTTTAGGGGTTTGGGGGTTTAGGGGTTTTGGGTTTAGGGGTTGTGGGTTTAGGGCTTGGGGTTTGGGGTTTAGGGTTTGGGGGTTTGACTAGGGTTGTGGGTTAAGGGTTGAGGGTTGAGGGGTTTAGGGTTTTAGGGTTTTGGGGTTTAGGGTTGGTGCTTTGGGTTTAGGGGCCGTTTAGGGCTTGGGGCAGTTGGGCATTGACCGGGTTGTACTGAGGCGTACATGTTTTGAAAGGGGTCGTCTACTGGTGTAGGGGTGTAGTAATTATTAAGGCCCCTATAGTACTGTGTCAGTCCTGGGTGTGAAGACTCTGCTCGTTCTGTAGCGCTATGACATGTTGTTCGAACAAGTTCGTGTACCTGACATGGCAGCGGCTTGCGCAAGGTCTTGCAGACCTGCAATGATTGCAAGGAGTTGCAAGATGTCATATGTACGAGGTTGTTACCGGCGTAATTTGCTTGCGCGGCGCAGCTGCCGTCGGGCTCCTCCGCCAAACACTGCTCGGAAACCCTAAACTAAACCCTGAACCCCTTACTGATACTAAAAACCTGAAGCCTGAACAAAAACACCTGTAATTAGATTTCTGCGTCCAAACAGGTTTGAGACTGTCCGCATTTGGAGAGCTTAGATTTTGGGGTTTATAAGGTCCCTAAACCCGGAACCCTAAGCCCTAAACCCTACATCCCGGTTTAGGGCAGCCTCTTTCGGATGGTTATCTTTCTACAGTCCCGACATCATCGTGTAAGGAGTACTGTACGGGCCTTAATAATTGCAATATGGTTCCTTTAAAGGAGTCTATACCCGCTACTTTAAGGATTTACTATCGGGGCTTTAACAATTAGAATGGTTTTGGGGTATAAAATACTAAAATCATGATAAGGAACCACCAACATAGTATAGGTAATTATTGGGGCCTGTATATGTAAGGAGTACATGGCTTATGTTGGTGCTAGCATGCAGTGGGTAGCCTGCTTGCAGTGCCTGAGTTCAGCCGTACCGAACTTGGTACCCTAGCAAACAACAGCTGTTTCTTAGATATTCACCAAGAGTCAAAAACTCGTTCCAAGTACCCCTAACTTAAATCAATGGTCTTGGATTCCTGGGCTGCTTTGCTTCTTGGTGTGCCGCAGGTTTTCAGGACTTGCGACTTCATGGTGCTCTGGTTTCGGCTGGATGGCAGCGAGGCTCAAGGGTTTCTGGCTTGTGTGTTCAGGCTCTGAGGTAGTACTTCTGTATGTATGTCTGCATGCAAGTATCTACGTACGCATGTATGCCTAGTGTATACCTATCTCTCTATGCATCTATCTGTCAATCCATGTCATAGACGTGTGTGTGTGTGTGCGTGTGTGTGTGTGTGTGCGTGTGCGTGTAAGTCAGCATATAGGATTTAGGATGATTTAAGGGTCCAGTGTGGAGGCTTTCGACATAGGTCTTGTAGCTTCTTGGAGTTACATTATGATCCCCAGCAACCTAACTTTTTAGTTCTCTCTCTCTCTCTCTCTCTCTTTCTGGTATGCGATGGTATGGGGTAGTCTCAGACGAATCTAAGACCACAAAAGGGGGAAAAAAGGGCCACTGGGAGACCCAGCATATGATCAGCCGAGTTGCGACTCTGGTTGAGCAGTCGTCTGAGGGGTGCCGGCAGTAGCATGTCGGACATGTCGAAAGCCGGCTCTTCCTCAGCTGCAACGGGAGAGCCCCGACAAATCTAGTTCCTAGTTCGGATAGGATTACAAATGTACAGTTTTGTTCCTTGTTGGGTTTAAGTACCCATAAAAATCAAAAAATGTAAAATGTTACCCAACTATGACAAAGAAATTGGTGTTTCGGGTTCAGGGCTGCAATGACGACAAGTCGGCAACATGTGTGCACGTGTGGATGGCTGCCTCTGGTAAATCTCTTTTCTTGTGTGAAGAATATATCTTCGTCCAAGCACGGGCAAGCAATTGTATACGATACCTACATATGTGCGGATTTTGCTGCAACACAAACATTCGATACCCGAATCAGGAGCCTGACTACGTCATCGAAGCGATAACTGTTATATCAACCAGCAACTTGTTTCACTGCTCAACTCAAAACCCTGAAACCCCCAATCCTGAAACCTTAAACCCTAAACCCTGAACCTTATATAAACCTGTTGAAATGTTCATCTTGGACACGAGCTTACACCAGAACCCTTCTAGTCTAATGTAGGAACCTGATTAAGAAACCTTGGGCCTTTATTAGGGTTCCTTATATGAACCCTACTATTTTGGGGGGTATAGGCCCAGGGTTTCTTAATCAGGTTCCTACATTACCACCAGGCGAAGAGCATCTCTTCAAGGGGGAACCGCTTTTCTTGCCCTAAGGTCCGAAGTGCTAAAACAGCAGCGTTTTGGGTACCAAAAACCATTCAGCGTATGGAACTTGGACCTTAAAACCCCTACGGCCTGGGTGATTGGACCCTCTGGGTTATCTTCTTGACCTATCATGAAATCAAGCCCCCTAAACCCTGAACAAGCCCAGAAGTCTCCCAAGAAGCGGCGAGAGTCTCCGGACCGGTTTGGATTTAACAGGCTTAAAACTTAGGGTTTAGGGCTGAGGGTTCAAAACATGCTAGGAGCATATGCAGGAAGTTATGTAGAGAATGCACGAGGGGATACTATTACTAGGTGTTCAGACTATGCTACTTGCTAGGAAGCTTCGTTCCAATTTTTGAGCCCGAAAACGACTGGACTGGCCTCTTAAGCATTTTGTAGCTCGTTTAGCGGCAATCAACTTACAGAGAACATGTGGCAAAGCTCCGTCCACCTCTCGGACCTCACACCTCTTGAATAAAGCTAATGGATGTCGAAACAACAATATCACATGCCTGCGACAGTCACGCGGCCATGAAAGACAAAAGAATGCGTCACATCCGTACATACACACACACATGTATGATACGCATGTAAACACGTTGGTGTGCGCATGTGCGTATATGCAGACATACATACATACATCCATCCATTCACACATACATGAGCAAGTACATGCACACATAAACAAACAAATTTATACATACACACATTGGGCTATAATTATAGATTGTGTGTATACATACATGCATAATGTGTTTGTGTATGAATATATATATATATATATATGTGATCGCAGCTACATGTGTGTATGTACGCGTGTGTGCTGTGCATACAAGGGACATCATGTTCTATTCATGAGCGTACATACATACTGCATATTGACGGAACCCGACACACGTACCTACGCATGCAGGGAATATTTCTTTCTTGTCGTGAAACTCTCTGGATGAAACAGTGCGGTGAAGTTGCAATCTGCGACCAGCACCCCCAAAATCTGAAAATCGGCCGAGCATCCTCCAGAGACTCTAACTCCCCGTCCTTGTCTACGAAGACATCGCTTAAAGCGCTCTTCTTCCTGGATTGCCTCTGCACCACCTGAGACAATGGAAACTGGAAACCGTACGGTTTAGGGAATAGGCCTCAGGGCAATTATACTAGCTTCGATAACCCCCCAAGGGCCCATGTACCCGAATAGTATATACTTTGGCCCCAAGTATATTATGGTGAGTACCGTAAGGCCAGAGTATATACTAATTTGGATATATGGACCCTTAGGGCCTTAGGATACTGATCGTGGAAACCTCATGGCATTCCCTAGGCGCATTGACAGTCATCCCAGTGGGCCCAATGCTGAGTAATTCAGGAACATTAAGAAAAAAAGTATTAAAGTATGGTACTCCAAAGCCCAGCATACCTTAAATGAAAGGTTGTTTGAAGGCTCTCTCAGGAGTACCCGTTAAATGATAGAGGGCTTGGGCTCTGAGGGATATTAATACCGGCCGTAATCGGAAGAAGCAATCGTCGTTCTCCCCGCCATAACGGTTTGCGCTTAAGTTTAAGGGTGTATAGAATTTACGGTAGCAGCCGAAGTATAGCAGAACTGAGCTTAATCATCATGGCAATGTGGCAAGGCACGGCGACAAATCTCCGCGCATAGCTGCTGGCAGCATGATGCGTGTCGGATCTCCCTGCCAAAATCAGGCCTCGGTTCTTGGAGTAGCCACTTTATAACAAGGGTACTCCCTGTTTCTTACTATTCGGTCTTAATCAGAGGGCCCTAAAAACTACTCAGGAACCTAATAGACCCCAAACCCCTATAGATCCCTTAGAACTGGAACACTCTAAGGATCCCTTATAGAGCCCTTATAAGGAACCCTTTCCAAAAGCCTACTCCCTAAACCCTAAAGTCTAAACCATGCTACTCAGGAGCCTAGAGGCAAAACTTGGGAGCGTCGAGGCTCAACATTTCCGAAGTAGCCTGTGCCTCGAGCACGCCCAGGTGCACCCAAGGTGCCTCAGACTCTAGACCTAAGAGGAACCTAGGAATAAAAAGGGTGCCCTTTTTGGTTTAAAGGGGGTTATAAGGGGCCTACTCTGGGTCCTAGGACTCAAGGGCTAAGTTAGGAGCTGAGGTTTAGGCTTAGGGTTTAGGGTTTGGGGGTTTAGGGTAGGTTTTATAAACCCCAGAAGGTTAAAGGTTACCTACTTGACTACTAAACAGAACCAACGAAGTTCTTGGCACGTTGTTACACGTTTCAGATCCATGGAATGTCGCACGCAACTTACACTTGAGTACGGTCAAAAGTAAGGTAAGCATGATCAGGAGCTCAACAAACCCAAGTGAAGCCCCAGCTGCTTCAATCATGCTTCGAAGAGATTCAATCGGTCGGACAGAGAGCTTTCCTTGCTATCTTACCTAGAATCCCAATCACCTGCATAATAGGTTACTATCCCTGTATACCCGTACCAACCCAATAAATACCTTGACGCTGAGACATATAAGTAAGCCTCAGGCACCGGTGCGGATTCACGCTTCGGGTTCGATCAAGCACCCGGCCCGAAAAGAGGAAAGCAAAACGCAGAATCTCTTGTGCCTTCAAGGAGATTCTGCACCCCTAGACCGCGAACTCCCAAAAATCCTCAAAGATCCCTACGGTCATCAAGAAAGACATTAAGCCCTAAAGCCAAGGAACCCAAAGGCACATCTCTGCAACCCAGCGAGTGTCATCAATAAACTGGAACTCACCGTCCTTTCGGCGGTGGGGCTGGAATCTAACGTGGTGTAACAAGCGAAGGTGGATACCTGCGGTGGAGTTCTTGGGCACTACATGCACCCTACGTGCTTCGCCGAAAGGGCTGAGGGTTCAAGGCTTTCGCGGCATGGAGAATCGAAGGACTCTCAAGAGCAGTAAGTTTCCAGGATGGCTGCTACATAGTCCTCGTTACGGTTTTGCAGGGTTATATGGCTTTGTCCTACTTTCAGGAGATCCTCCAGCAAAAGCAGGGTTTAGGGCTAAGGGTGCCGTTGACATGTATATCATATATATATATATATATGCCCCTTCATGGTTCATTGATGGAAGAAGTTCGGGTTTACGGTGTAGGCTTAAGAACTTCCTTCGTGTAGCTGAGGTGGCCGTTCATCTTCAGATACGACGTGGTTGCGATGTTGCCACCGACGAAGATGACATCCCCCTTCGCCGCCACGGAAGGATACAGGCTGTCGTGGGCCATCCTGCAAAAGCTAACGGGGCAACTCCGGCATAGACCCAATGCCTACCTGAGCGACGAAGTTTATTTAGTTTTCGGCTAAAGGACGCGTATCCTTACTGCGGGCCCTTATCTCGTTCCCCTAGAAGGGCTGGATTTCAGATGCATGTCAGAAATTTGTGGATCTCGTTCGAGCACATGCTGTACATATCTGCATGCCATAAGGTCTACTGCTGTAGCAGCAGCGACAAGAGCAACAGCTTCACAAGCATTAGCAGCAGTAGCAGTAGCAGTAGCAGTAGCACTAGCACTAGCACTAGTTGGAACAGGAGCAGGAGCAGTGGCAGTGGCAGTGTTCTTTGAGCCTTGGATGAAAGATGATGAAAGTAGTACTAGTCGTAATTGTATTACTAGCGGTATCACTACTAGTAATTTAATAGTAGTACCGGAAATACTAGTAGTGCCAGTAGTAACAAGTACTAGTATTGGTCGTAATACTACTACTGGTCTACACAAGGAATGGGTTCGGACCTTCTGGGACCAAAGTGGCCAATGTAAACTATCCCGTTTACTATCTCGTTCTCTATCTCGTTCTGATCCGACACTCGGAACCGAAAACTGGCCATGCCACATGTGCGCTTCTAGCTATGCGGAAACGACTGCCATCTTGCTGTATGGCAAGGAAGAAAGAAACACAAAGCCACGGAGAGAGAGAGAGAGAGAAGGACAAATATGTAGAGTTGTATGTATACATAAACATATTTACACACACACACATTTGTATCTGCGAATATATGTATATATATATATATACATATATCCATCTAAGCAAGCACAGAATTATGACTGACATCTATATAGCAACTATGAGTATGTACCGTATGTACCGTTTTAACCATCTCGTTTTAACTGCGGGCCCTATCTCCTTCCCCAAGTAACGCTCGCAAAACCCGTATTACCATGTCCGCCTGTGCTCCTAACACAATAAGACTAAATAACCGCGGTCGCTCACCTAGACCCCATCATGTAATACTTGTGGTGTGGTTTCCTTATTCTTCCTGTTAGATAGATCTTAACCATGATAGAGGTTACCTGACAAGTACTACATTCGAAGGTCTAGGTAAAACCCTAAACCCCTGCCCTATTCAGCCACCCATTGCGACGGTAAGTTCTAAACCTTACTTTTACCCTCCAAACTTGCCCATGGAAACATGTACGACTTTGGGTTCTTAGGCCTTTACCCTATTGTAGGGGCCTGAATCATTCGAATTGGGTTTTGGCGCACATGATGGTACAATATCAGTAGGAAGGCATCAGGAATAATCTTGGTAATTATCCTGGCCCCTATACAGGGTTTAGGGTCCAGGGAACCCTAAACCCTTGTAGAACTCTGATAAACCCATGAGACCCGAAACGCTGCAAAAACAAGCCCGCATCGCCTGTGGAGCGCATGATGACAATGCACCTCGGGAAGTCTCGGACCCTAGCAGACCCCAAGAGTCCCATGTGCCCAAATACTCAAATAGCACACCAAATGTAGGGTTTCTGTAGCAAGAATTACAGTTATGATTTGGGGAGGTATCCCCCATAACAGTACCTAAGGGACCCTTTGGGACAGATTTTGGGGCTTTCAGAACTTGAATAGGGCGTTGGGGTATACTATAGCATAGTACAACCAGGAGCCCGAAGGAATGGTTTTGGCAATTCTTCAGGCTTCCATACTCAACCCCTAATAGCGTATGTCCCAAAACCCTAAACCGTAGCGAAAGACATCTAAAACATACGGCAATGGGAGGGTCGTCAAAGACAGGGTCTATAACAAACAGGGTTCAGGGCCGTTCAGGGTCTATGCTGCCGAACAGGCCTCAGTGTTCAGGCTTTCGGGCTGGCTTGGATTCAAAACGGCTCTATGGTTGAGGAGTCGCTTCGGGGGCGCGGGGGCGGGGGGTGGGGGGGACAAGCCCTTTGATACAGCCACCCAAACGGTCCAAAGTACCTGTATGGGGGATACGTGCTAACCCAAACCACAACAACAAGTCCTACGAAGAAAGGACTCTACTTGTCGGGTATCATGGGGAACCAAAGGTTGACCTATTTCATAATTTATAAGGATTATATTATAGGGATTATACTACCCCAAGAGGTTAAAGGTTACCTACTCTACTACTAGGGGACCCTGCCGGTCATGATAGACAGCCCCCTGAGTTCCCAGCCCTGGAAGGTAAAGCTATTTGGAGATCAGGTCTGCGACTACCCCAAACCCTAACTAGATAGACTAGATAGTCAATGGGAGAAATTGAATTTTTTGCCTTATGGATCTGGTCTATACTTGAAAGTTTGAACTTTCTTGGTCCTGGTTATTGAAGAAAAAAAGGTTATCTCAGTGTTGACCCAAAGCCCAAACTATGTCCCAACGTCCCGAACCACAAACCCAAACGCCCAGCCGCACCCGCAAACCACAAGCCTCAAATCCATGACAAGCCCCCTAACTAAACCCCAAACGAACCTACAATTACCTATTTACGGACTAACATCAAACTCAAAATAACAAACTCTTAACCCTAAACCCCAAACCCTAAACCGATCGCCTAGAACCCTAAACCGACGAAACCTCCGAGTTGACAAGCTGCATCGTCCTGTGTCAGCAAGGCCTGATCTCATCTAAAAATCGGGGGATCTTGGACTCTTGGGGGCTTAGGGTCGGTTCGGGTTCAAGCGTTGGAGTTCCGGGTGTAGGGTTTACTATAATTACAACAGGTTTCGGGGGGGTGCCACACCCCTAAAGCCTAAGGGTCCTAGTGCATAACTATCGTTACTCATACTCCCAAATACTAACCTACACAACTACTATCCTAAACCCACGTATGGGTGATTTGGACGCTTGTGGTACTGTTGTGTTGCAATCATTCAGGCCCCTGGTTCAAGCTTTAGGCTTCAAGGGTGAGGTTCCCGGGTTCTTAGGCTTGGGTTCAAAGTTTACAGGGTTTAGGGGTTCTTTAATCTTTAACTGTAAATAACCATTGGTGAATAAACCCTATATACATTAGAATGGCTATAAACTTATATTGGAATGGTCAATAATACCATAAATAATCTTAGGGGTTTCAGATGGGGTGCAAGCAGACTTTGCGACTCTGAGTGCTTCGTTTAGCCTAGTGCCTTCTTCTTCGAGTGTTAAACCTTCTGATATGTAGAGTCATTCGAAATAACTAGAACCAGAACTAGAACAAACATATGTATGCATACTATACCTATACACATAGATGATAACGGCTCGTGAACTTATCCTGTTCAACACAAATCCGTGCCATGTCGATGAATTGGCGACGTTTGTTCCTCGACCCCTCCGATTTGCCACGTAGTGTCCCCAACCCCTACAACATGTACACTCACCAACGTTGTGCCCAGGGAGCCCTGTAATCGTTGAGCCCTATACTCCTGCACACAAATACAGCAGACGCGAATACCTGTGCTACATGCATCCTTGTTGATTTTGGGTTCGCACTTCAAGGAATCAGGCTTACCTAAGGCATCCAATATCAAAGCGACATGACCTACCTAAACCCTAGACCCTAAACCCTGAACCCATGCTAACCGTACTTCCCCATCTTATGGTACAGGGTTTGGGGTAGGATCACAAAGGCTTCCGGCCTTAATCGCACCGATTTTGCAGAGGGCCAAACGATGCTGTTCAAAATGGAGCTCTTGCAGCCTCTGGTGACGGCTTGGGAGTCCACAGCTCAGGGCTGGGAGTCAACTCCTAAGCTAACTTTAGGGTTTACCTTTAGGCTCCGTTATAGTTCCCTTTCATGGTTTACATTTAGGATCCTACAAGGTAATCCCAAAAAGGAACGACAACGGAGCTTATGGGTAGGGTTGAATCCAACACGTAAGGCTTCTGTAATGTAGGTCAGGGAATTGGGAGTTAACAATGTTCGTGGAGCGGCGAAAGCAGAGTTCTGGGGTATACGGAACCTCAGAACGCTAAATGGTCCTAAGTACCTATATGGGGGGGATACCTACCCAAACCAACATACTATTTACTTCCTGCTTTTGAAACCCTACTGTTTGCAGTCTATGTATATATATTTATATACACCGCTATATATCTACATATATATATATATATATATCTTGTGTATGTATACCTGTGTATATATATATATATACATATGTATATATATATATGTATGTATGTATGTATGTACGTATGTATGTGTATATATATATATATATATGCACATACACATATATATATATATATATATGATTGCGCCCCGGTGGGCCCCCCCCCGTCCCCCCCCCCCGTCGAATGTCCTGGGAAACTAAAGGCTAACTTTTTTGGGGTATATTGGGATTATATGGGGGGTTTTCATGCCCCAAAAAGGTTGAAAGTTGCCTACTCTGCAACTACCTAAACCCCCGAAAGTAGGTGAAACAATGGCCCAAAACCTATAAAAGGCTATTATTCTACATACTTTGGGGTCCAGGTAGGCCATGTGTACTGTGTTCGGGGACCACTGCATGGAAGGGGAAGGGCGGAGGCTGGGGACCAACCATGTCTGGGTAACTGGGCACTATACACTTGAGGTTTAGGGTTTAAGTTTTAGGTTTTAGGGTTTGAGGTTTAGGGTTTAGGTTTTGGGGTTTTAGGGTTTAGGCAGCTCTAAATCGATTCTTGACCTTTACAAAGCCCCCAAGAACCTACACCCTGAACCGCTGACCCCAAACGCTCAAAAGCTTAAACCCTATTCCGTACAGTCCTGACAAGGGGGAGCAAACAACCAGCACCCTCTGGCCCGCGACAACAACAACACTTCCTTAAGGACGAAATGAACCCTAGCAAGGTTTATGGCTCATATACAGGGACTCATAGTTTAAGAGTTAAGGTCCCCTACGTTTCAGGACCATTTGGTCCTACAGGTATGCGGTAGGGTGATTGGGATGGTTGATGATATAAATCCTGCATTACCGGTAATCAGGAATATACAATAATTCCCATCGTCTGGGGTTATTAAGATAATACAGGTTTTATTCATCAACCCTAAACCCTAAACCCTATAGATCACTTAACCCTAAACCCTAAAGGTACCCCTATAGATCCCTTCAAAGGAACCCTATAGGATTTAGATCATCAACCGGGTCTTAGGGTATAGTCTGGAAGCATCGGCCGCGAGAGGAGGTCGAGGAGAGGCACCTGACGTCCGATAAATTACCCCAAAGGGTCCAAAGTAACCCTCTAAGGCTTACTATAAGGGTTCCTTCAAGGGTTTCTATAAGTGTTTGGGTTTAGGGATTTGGGTACTTTTTAGGGGTTTAGGAAACTTTAGCGCATTGGGAAGGTTAAGGTTTAGGGTTTCGGGGTTTAGGAAACTCTTTGGCTTAGGGGGTATATGGTTTAGGGTTTAGGGTTTCGGAATTCTGGAATTTCTATGTTTCAAGGGCTGGGACTCAAAGTCGGATTGTGGGTGTATTTGCGGTTTAAGATTCAGGGTTTAGGATTCTGAGCTGTAGCCCCAAGCCCTACAAAATACACCCCCCGGGCCGAAAGTTTTGAGCTACCGGGCCGTTTCTCATGTTAAAAACTCTTGCGGAAACCTGGTGCTGCCCTACCAGCCCACTCGCAAGGCCTCATCTAGTACTCTGGACCCGCAATCTTACAATCACCGATATGAAAACTCGCAAACGAACTACGAACCCTCTCAGACAAGGCACCTGCATCTGCGACGACCTGGCATGCTGCCTCTCCGTGTACTGATGCTCTAAGAATTGAGTCACCCGATGGCCAAGATCCAGAGGAATGTCGTGCTTCTGCAAATACCGACGCAGGAGCCTAAACTGTGTCAGCTCGTCCTCGTGAAGTTTCCTGAGCCCTGCAATGAGGCCTCCCATGGTGCCTTGGTTGCTAAGTTCATAAGTTAGGGTTTAGGGTTTAAGGTTTCTTTAGGGGATAAGATTATGGCAGAAGTATAAAGTGCACTTATTCAGCTACTAAGGTGCTGATCAGCATGGCAGCAGTGATCAGGGCCGTGAAGGCGATAACGCTGTTCAGCATCATTTCGGTGGTGTTGATCGGCTGCCAAGGGCTTTCACCCACACCCAGTTGACAGAAGGCCCACAGAACACACGTCAGATACTGGAAAAACGAATCCCGGTAACGCAAGTCGCTGGATGCCACCCAGTTCTCGGCGTGTAGCCAAGTCACCCCAAACCAACCACAGGCTACCCAGTGGACAAGCATCAGAAGCTGACCAAGACTCACCATAAAGTTCAGGTACAAGCTGGCACTCTGGGAGTGGATGACATCCTGTTGGGCAGGGCTTTGAAGATAAAACCCTTATATACGGAACTGCCGAGGGAGAAAAGAGGTTTGGGATGAACTGGGCTATAGCTGTACGAGGAACTCTGAGAGGGTGTTGCTATCAACTATTCCGAGCCCTAAACCCACCCGATGCGCATGTATTATGGGCAGGAAGCCACGGCCTACCCCCAGAGTCTGATTAGGCCTATAAGCTTTTAGGGCACTGGCCGTTTCCTCGGGCTCAAGCGCTGCGAGATATCAGTGCACATGAAGTGATAAGCATGAGTTAGTCTGCTGTACATAACTTCGCTCCGCTCATCGTTCCTGACTTCGGCAATCACCCACAACAGTCGCGACATGGCCTCATTGACCTGACATTGTTATTCGTTCTGATATGGCCGCAGTCACGTCTGCTATGAAAGACCCTGCCGGTCGCTGCAGTAGCGAACAGTTCAGTAGGAGCGGCCGCATGACGAGCTCGCACAGTTTGCAGCTGTCTGGTGAGCTGTTCGATCGTGTTGAAACGGTTGTCGCACAGCTCACGGGCGCGTTGAAGTTGCTTCCACCTCTCATGGCTGAGCTGCTTGTAATGCTCAACGCTTTTGCGTAGCTTCCACAACTCAGCCACAGTTGCTGATTCCATCATCGTGGTGTCATCGCCGATGTACGCCTCATCCACGTCCATCGTGTCCTCGCCTTTTCCGTCCATGTCCACATCCATGCTCGTCGCAGTAGGCTCAGGTTGAGCCACTGTGGTCGATGAGGTAAAGTATCGCCACCAGAGCTTCAGAGACTGGAAAAGCAACCGTTCGGTAGCGATGACGATGGCAATCATGGTGAGGAACCATTTCCAATCATCCCACGACGTAGTCGACGAAGTCGTAGTAGAGGAACTCATTGATGAGGTGCTCGGTGTCTCGCTGGTAGATGATGCTGAAGCGGAAGTAGCCATTGTAGCGAACATCATGGACAGCCACATGGATCGTGTACCGGTTGACGCCAGAAACGCCGAAGTGGCCAAAGTCGACACTTCTTTGAGCAACTCCTTGTCCGTCATGTCGAAATGGCGCTCCTCCACCGAAGGAAGTCGTGGTAGCGACCGCATCGTGAGCTTGTGGTCACCCTCGTTGTAGAACTCCACATTGCCGGTGCTGAGAAGTTTCATCATCGGCGGAGTCACCATAGACTTCGTGAGGGCATCGGCGGTCATCGACTCCGTCGGGCACAATATCATCCACCGTAGTCGCCCCATCATCCTGGCCTCACGGAAAGCCAGCACATATAGCCTTTGGTTCTTGTCCTGAGGCACTGACTTGTCTCCGCTCGCCAGTTCGAAGAAGTCGCGGCAGGCCCTCATGCTGTCTATCGGAAGGTCTGGTACACCTTGTTCCTGTGCCGCGATCAACATCTGTAGGCTGGGACGTCCAGGCAAGTACATGATCCCTGCCAGACGGACTGACACCAGTGTACTACTCAGTGTACTCGCTTCCAGGCCGGACATAGCTGCGAGCGTCTCCGCATGCGACGTCGAGTAGCTAATCCGTTTGGCCTTGGCTCCATGTGCCCAGAGGATATTCGCAGTGCCACCAAGCCGGTGCGTCTCGCCATCTTGTATCACGGCCTCATTGTCCCTGCTCATCTTGATCAACTTGTCTTCACACGAGAGAACAAGGATGCCTTCCTGCGCATAGTTCCGCACATTGCCGGCCGCAGACGAGTCGTGCACACAACAAAGCCGCAATGGTGGTTTGAGCCTTCGAAAGTGACGCCCCAGTTGCTGGCCTTGTTCAGCCTTGGCTCTCTTCACCACATTGTTGGCTTGCTTCAAGTGCATGACCTTGGCCTTCGTCACTTGTGACTGCAGCAAGCACACATCCGAGATGAGGTCAAGCCTCGTCGCCGTAAGCCACAGCAGTCCTCCCAGGATGCTTCTGAAGCTCGTCGCTTCTTCTGCAGAAAGCAGCTCATCGTCCTTTTTCTTTGCTGGTATGGGCGCCAGCTTGAGCTTCTCACAGAAGTCGTCCTGGGACATCAGGTACCCTGTAGGTGTCTGGCTATACAACACACCACAATGTACAAAGGGAAGCTTCTGGCGGGAGACTTTCCCGAATCGCTGCACCAGGAGGTTGCACTGCTCATCGAGCCATCTCCTCTTTCCGACGGCACCGCAATCGTCGACATGGGTTGTCACGCCGGAAGCATAGTTGTCACCCTTGCCTCGCCAATAGAAGTAGTTTCTCGTCCAGCAAGGACGGAATCCCTTGTTGACCTTCGAAGTGAGAGTGAAGGCATAGTTGCCAGGCAAGCGGTGCATCAGACAGACCGTACACGGGCTTGATGCACAGCAGGACAAACTCGTGCACTCTGGAGAGGTCGATGCGAAACTTGGGATCAAAGGAGGCAAGGTGTTTCCACACGTTTGGCGGTGCCACAAATCGCAACCTTCCTGATAGGCGTGCGAATGCCGCAGCTCGAAGCAGCTCCCTCACTTTCTCAAATGAAAGTCCTTTTAGGAAGGCGCCGCTGATGTCCCACGACTCTATTTCCAGGTCATGTATCGCTGCTGTGGACACCAGCATCCTTTGTGACAGCCGGGTTGCCGTCGTGCTCCTGGCGCTCAACATGTCCTTCTGTCTATCAAAACAGCCTCGAGCACACAGCCGGGATTTGACCTTCCGGCTTCCATTTGGCATCCGCTTCCACGTCCTGACCCAGACTGAGTCGACGATCACAATGTCGTCGGGAAGACATGCGCGATGTTGGGGTTCAAAGGACTGCGTGTCTACAAACTGCTTGACTTCTGACACATCGGCCTCCTCGACCTGGTCCCAGATCTTGTAGCACGCTTCCTCGTCCAGGTTGTCCGTGATCTCATCAACCTTGAAGACACGTCCTGACTGGAGGTCCGCGTATAGGTCGCAATCCGCCTTTCCAGGCCATACGAACAAGTGATTGTGCGTGGCTTCGGTTCTCTCGGAGTCAGACAGCTCGGTAGTCGACTCATGTAGACATCCCATTGTGCAAGATATATGCAGAGTTCTCATGCATGTGACTGCCATATGAGAGGGTACTCCAAGGGAATTGCCTGAGTCCAGTGCATCACCCAGTACAAATTCATGATCACCATGTTGTACTGCGCAGCAGTGTTGACGTAATTCGAGCTTATCCGAGCAAACAGTTCCTGCAGACGACTGCATGTTGTCTCTGGGGCTAGCACCACGGTACGCGTGTTAGGACCCTTCCTCTTGTTGTCCTCGACCTCAGTGATCATCGGTATGGCATCACCAGTAATTGTAGTGGAGGAGGCAGGCGTCATTGGAGCATCCGAGCGGGAAGGCGAAAGGTCTCCAGTGACCAGTGATCATACTGCCTTCCACGCTGTTCTCCTCCTTCATACTGACATCGTCGTAGCCCTCGGAGGGAAGAACTTTCACTTGACGATCCGGCTCGAACCGTGGGAACACGTAATAGTAGACGTACACAAAGGACAGCTGGTCGATCGACATAGCCGTGATCTTTTTCATCGCAGTGAAGCTGAGCGTCACCGTGCTTCCAGAACACAAGCACTCCGACCGTGCTCCTTGGAGGATGCAGTGTCCGCACGCCTTGGCCAAACATTGCGCCCGATTTCCCAACGGACACAATGTGATTCCAGGTCTCGCCAATTAATGCGAGGGAGGAGGTAGACGCTTTCCGCCACGTGGTAAGGCCTTCTTTCCGTTCCATGATCCTCCGACCGTCACCACCTTATACGGTGAGAGCTTCTCCACACTGGCCCGCAAGTAGTTGAGGTCTGTCTCCTGAAGTTTGGACATCGTCGGACGACCCTGGTAGCTCAGGATCGCATTGCCTTCGGATCGGTTGACCTTGAGTAACTCCGCCGGGCCGCGCCAACCAACATCGCCTTGAGTTTCCCGGTAGTAGTCGACAAGGGTCGTGCCAGGGATCAGCTCCTCAAGCTTCAGTTGGTGTGGCCTTGACCGATTTGCCCGCGCGACTCTATCCTCGGCGACAGCCATCTGCACCATCGACAACGCAGTTTGTCTTATCCTCAGTGCACGCTCGAAGGGTGTGATGTCTGTCTGGAGGGCACCTGCCAGCGCCATGATGCCGTTGCCGTCTTCCTGGTAGAACGGCCTGGGCAACACTCCGAAAACGGCCATCGAAGGGGTCGCCCCGCCGTAGTTCAAACTCATGTTGTGTGACATGGCACATTCCCTGGACAGCTCATGAGGTTGTATCGCGATGCCTTGTCGATCAAGCTCGGCCGCAACTTTTTTCATGGTGAGCTCCAGGAGTCCAATGTGCCTTTCGACTAGACCTGTTCCAGTATTTTGTTTGCCTGCTTGGCCGGATGTGCTGCCTTTCGGCACTCGCTCAATCTGGAATCTTTCCAGCTCACGTCCTGCTTCATGCGACACCATGCTCTGCTCTTGGTCACTGATGAGCTGAACTGGGGGTCCAAACACGGCAAACCAGCACTCCATCAACTTGCAGTCACTCCCTGGAAGTCCTTGCACCTCACCGAGGTCGCCGCCTTGTACCTGGTCGCCTCGTCAATGATCAGCATGATCCAGAGTTCCTTGTACTGGAAAAGGTCTATCTGCACTCGCTGGTTGAAGATGCCTGCTCCAGATCCTATCTGTACTTGTGGCCTGTAGGGCAACCGAACATACTTCCTGCATATCGAACATGACATCACTGCTTCGGCAAGATGTCTGAGGTGAGGCCGGCTCGCAGGAGCATATTCTTGAAGTCGCTTATCGGTGCATGGTAGAACCGTTCATGTATATAGTCCGAGGAGTAGACGCTTCGCCGTCGCCGGGTCCTTTTCCACCAAGTCACTTTGTAGCCGCCTAAACACTCGCTAGAAGTCGAAGAGAGGCTTGAGGGTCTTGTCGCCGTCGTCGGTTGGTCGAACTGCTTCAAATTCTTCTTCAGCTTCTGGTTCCGGCGCTTGTGGTTCAGGAGGTTCTGGAGCTTCTCGCGGCGCGCTGGAACGACTTCTCCCATCATTTTTCTTTTCGACAGAAACCGAGGACGGCGGGTAAGGAGCAGCTGGCCGTCCAGCCCGCGAAGAGCTGCCACGAGGACCATCGGGATCACCTAGTCACCTAGATCCGGAGGTCGCAGAAGGTCGGCCCCAGTGTCACCCTCGCGCACTCCAAACAAATGAAAGTGCCAATCCGCCTCGTCCACCTCGGCATGAAGCTGCCCATGACTCATCAGGCGCATGTCCTCCACGGCATGCATGTTGTGCCACTGATGAGCAGACGAAGTGGGGCACAGGCCTTAACTGAGATAAGGATCCGGCACCTTGCCACGCCAAGGACGCAGTGCACACATCACGCCAAGCACGGAGAACTGCGACGCGAAGATCTCCTGGAACACTTGCAGCAGCACGGGGTCTTCGAGCCAGTGGCCGTAGTCCACACACTCGTGTTTGCATTGAAGATGTCAATGCACGTGCGCAACATCTGCAACAGTGCAGTACAGCTTGCCTTCGACGGAGAGCTGCACACTGCTGTCGCACTCCAATGCGATGCGCGAATAGTCCCCATTGCTTGCCAAGAACTTCCATGGACCAGTTGTGGATTCCAGATCGCCCTCCTTGGGAACAGAGGATGCCGTCGGAGAGGCCGCCTCTGCGACAGCAGGTGATGTTGGCGGTGCGGGAGGTGCCAGTGGAGCTGGTTGTTGTGCATCAGCTGGCTCGGCTGTCGTGGCTGCGGCCGCGCGAGCTCGCCGCATGCCAGGCTGACCATAGCGGCGTTGGCCCGGCACCATGCTGCGTTCCATACCAGGCGGTGCTGCTCTGCCGAGTTGACAACGCTCGCAAGAGTAGTAAAAGAGAGTGTGTCCACAGCAGTTGCGGTGGCCATTCCTTGAGGCCCATCGCATTGTCCTTGCGCAATATCGCCCACAGATCTTGGCCATAGAGTTGACACAAGCGCTTTGGGCCGCTGCCAGGGCTGTTCTGTTGATGCCCTTGGTCTGGCCCTGAAGAATCCCATGAGGAAGACCGCGGTGGTTGTCGCACCTCTTTTTGACGTGTCGCCATCGGCGATTGCTGAGAATAGCAGTGGACTTCCTCACAGGCTGATTTCGTTCATCTCGTGCACCAAGCATACACTGATCTGCGCGCCACACACGCACTCCTGCCACTTCGTGTAGACGTGACACAGGGCTGTCTGTCAGCATGGAAAAGCCATACGGTTGTTCAAAACTGAAGCCTCTGTCGCTGTTGTGTTGATGCAACATCAACTCACGTAGAAACTCCAAAGTTGGAAGCTCCTGTTGACGCTCCTGCATCCGCTGGTCCTTGTTCTTTGATGCTGAGGCACTTGACCATGGCGTGCATGTAGGAGCTCCGAAGACGTGGGCTGGCATGAACTCCTCGTAGCACTGTCGCAACAAGTTCTGGTGTGTCGGCCATGCCATATCCCATCCGTAGAGGTAGTCAACGGGAAAGCCAACCATCATCGAAGCCGTCATCAACAACAAACTCAGCCTGCCGCTTCCAAAGCACAACTCCCAGAACTGCCATCTCAGACCTCGACCAGCCACACTGTTCCTCCATGGCTGTATGTTCTTGGGAGTTATCGGCTTGCGTCCTGATCTCGTGTAGAATGGCCTTGTACTTGTCGTGCATCTCGGCCTTCTGGTCATCACTCCAGTGCTCGGAAAACATCCCCATCATAATGCGGAAAATCAGCTGGATCCAAATCTTCCGCCGTGGTGGTAGGAGAGGTCTTTGCTTCCGTTGCCTTGGTGCGCTTCAGCTTGAAGACTGTACGTCCGGTCCACAGCCTCTCCATATCACGGTTAGTCATCTTGCATGACAATCTCACTGCCTCGTCTGGCAACCTGGTTGATGTAGGTTGTCCTCTCGGCCAGAATCTCTGCATGTTCAACTGGACATGTCTGAGTACACGAAGGAGTGAAGAGCATTCGTCTTGGCACGCAGTGGTGCCTGACCAGGTAAGCTCCTTCGAGTGACCACGAGTCCAGCTTTGGCACATCTTTCCGTGGCTCAGGAGGACCATCCAGAAACGGCTTGCCAGGAAGTGCAGTGTGAGAAATGTCATCACTGACTCCGGCTGTGGGGGACCCAGACTGGAGCGTAGCTGTTTTCATAAAAATACCAGAGGTAGTCGATGCGGTAGTCTCCGGATTCGAGCCTGCCATAATAACTCTATTTCCGGAACTAGCACTAGCCGTGGTGATTGACGAAGTTGTCGTAGCTGAGGAGGTTGAGACTGGTGATGTCTCTGCAGAGGTAGTCTCCGATGGATTCGAGTCTGCCTTGTGGTCGAGCGCATTGGTCTCCTTGGGTTCACACCGCTCACGTTCCCGACTGGTTTGTCCGCCCTCGCTCAAGAGACAGCAATGGCGAACATCATTCCACCTTGTTTCGATCTCACGGGACCAAGTGAACAAGTGTCCCTCAACGTCCTCTTGGTGTTGCGAGACACTTCTCGCTGATCGTCGGTAGGCAAAAGGTAGTGGCCGGAATCGGTGAGAAGCAAGCGCAAGTAGTGCCAGCGCTTGCTGTCATAACCATGCTTGTTGTCACTGTAGTCACCACCGGGCACCACCATAACTCCGTCACCGTTCGCAGAGGATTGCTGCTCTCTGTTTCCTCAAAGCAGGATTGGAGAGCAACGCCGGGCACAACGATCCTTCACCTCCGAGAACGTCCGCAGAGAAGCGTCCCGTAGAGCCTCCCATGTGCAATGGCAAATGCACTTCACCGAGGGACTCTCCCGGGGTGCCTGAGATGCCGCTGACGTTGTTGGTCTTCCCATGGCACCACTTCACATCCTTCTTACTGTCTTGATCCAGACAGTGTTCCATCAGATCCCTCAAAGTTTCACTGCCGATCAAACCTGAGGCCGCCCCGGGATCAACAAGAAGGCCGCGTCTCTTTTCTCCTCGCACTGTGTGGACGGTGGATGCATGGTTGTACACTTCCACAGCGAAGGTGGCAAAGGAGAAGTCCAGTCGCTTTGACGCGCTGCTTTCATGACTGGTCTCTGCCTGCTCAGTCGTCCCGCTCTCTGGGCCATTGTCCTTCTTGCCCTTGAAGTTGATCACCGGCACGCCGTCCTCGTGGTCCATGCGGAAGTGCAAGGACTTGGCGGGCTTCTCCGGCGTCCAAGAGGTCTTGCCGACGTTGAAGCTCTGGGACAACGTCTTCTCCGCGTGGTGTAGCCCTTGGACTTTCCTCTGCCCTTGAACCGAGGCTGCCACTTGCCTTTGCCCTTGCCATTGCCTTTGGACTTGGAGTAGCCCTAGCCCTTGGGCATACCCTTGAGTGTGCCCCCTTTGCCGCTTCCAACTGGACACGAAGCTCCCGAGTTGCCTCCTCTTGTTTTCCGGCTTGCTCGGCCGTCTCGTTGTGGTAATCCGGGTGGTCCTCATAACCGAAGTCATAGTCCATCTCCGACCAGCCTTCATCTGCTTCATACCAGGACTCGAGGTCGTAGTCGTAGTAGCTCTCGGTGTCGTCGGTCCAGTAATCGTTCTTTGGTGATTCCACCCAAGACCATCCATCGTCTGCCCAGTACGAGTCCAGCCAACCTTCATCTGGCTCTGGGCCGTCTTCGTCGCCGTGGTCTTGGTAGAAGCTATCGCCGTGCCCGTCCTTGCGAGTGCTGAGGCGTAGCGCCAATCCACGCGCCTCCTGGAACCGACGAAGGTCACCCTGAAGCTGTAGCTTGATGTCCTCAACGAACTTGTAGGGCAAACCTGCTCCTCGGAAGAACAAGTAGAACTTGCCCATGTCGTTGAGGTCGAGGCCTGCCCTGGTCGTGGCCTCTTCTAGCCTGGCATCCCATTCGATGACGAGTTCCCGGTCACTCAGACCGAAAGCATCTCGAAGAGCATTGGAAAGAGCTTGAACTCCTGAGGGGATAGCTCTCTGAATGACTATCGTGGGATCCACTGGGTCACGTACTTCTTCTACCGACAGACGGACCAGAGCGTCCGATCCAACGTCCATCGTCCCATCTGGCCTCGGCAACCTGAGCTGCATGCCGAGCCTCTGCGCCTTTCCTTGAAGGCGCCCTGCCACTAGTGGTCCCACGGCTTCATCTTGTCCATCGAAAACGCGGTACCACAGCTTCAGCCCTTCGAAGTATGTCCTCAGCGGGTAATCTGGTAGTCCTGGTGCCCAGCCTGGTGGCACCTCGAGTCTGAACTCATGAAGCGGGATGCCTCCAGAAGAGCTAGGTCCATCCGCCATCGTGCCGTCGGACAGCGCAACGAGGAAGATGGTGTACTGCGACTGCCCGTAGATCTCGAGGTCTTCCGGGTAGTAGCTGCCGCTGTCCTGCTCGTTCCGAGAGTAGTAAAGCGCGCTGACGTTTTCTCCGTGAGGCAGCTTGCCTCCGAAGTTCCGTGGGAAGCTTCCTTCTCCAGGCAGGTTCAAGTAGTCCCGGGTCGTTGCCTTGCCGGTCAGGGCAAACTGGTAATCGAAGAATTCAAGGAGAAAGGGGGAGGAGTGATCTCCTGCTGCCCCAGATGCAGCTTCGAATTCCCCTTGGTTGCTGGGCACAGCGATGCCCGTAGTCCTCAGGAACAACCAAACCAGAAAAGAGGTAATCGGCGACGTCCTGAAAATTGTTCTCGCAGAGGAGCGCCGCCGCAGGCAGCGCAGAGCTATGGCGAGCCCTCAGTCGCCCTGGGTCGTTTGGCTTTACACGGAGCAAGCTCCGCTACCAAACTAAGAAATCAGGCCTTTTCCTCGGGCTCAAGCGCTGCGAGATATCAGTGCATATGAAGTGATATAAGCATGAGTTAGTCTGCTGAACATAACTTCACTAGGGCTAAGGACTCTCAACCCGATCAGCCGAACACCAGCTCACCATGTTATGCATAGGACCATAGACTGTGATTCATAAACCCTCCGGTTTCAAGAGCCCTCATATTCGGATCCCCGCACGAATCCCCCCCAAAAAAAAAAGCACAGGGCAGGGNGGCAGGGGGCAGGGGGCAGGGGGCAGGGGGCAGGGGGCAGGGCAGGGCAGGGCAGGGGGGGTCCACGTAAACCCAACTTGCTTGTTTGCTCTTCGCTGCAGTTTAAACCTGGGGTGATACCGATAAGTCAAGGCGTCCCCAAACATCAAGGCGTACACCGTATCTAAGATACTGAGTTCACCCTTACAAAGTCCTGCATTGCCGTGAACCCACGTCGAAGCTTGATCGCGCGCATTACGCGCACCAGACGCAGAAGCCGCAGCATGCGGACAGAACGACTTACGGACGCAGGGCCTCTCAAATGCTTAAGGGGCTTTATGTAAGGGTCCGAAGGACCTGATACTTTGGTATGAAGCCGTTTAGGTTAGGAGCAATGTATGTTGGTATTATGTAGGGTACACGATCATGATTGGGTGGAACCCTGAGGCTATAGGCCTCGAGGTTTAGGCTTAGACTCTCAACAAACAGCTTACCAGGTGCAAAGATGCGAAGAACCTGAAAAAAGGGATGACGAATACGTCGTACTAGCAGACACAGGTGTTGTGAACAACTAGTTGATGTCAGAAAATCTTGGGCCACTATGTGGCTAGGGTGCTGTCTGCGGTCAACAGATCCAGGATGTCGACCATCCAGTCAATGAGGATCAGGATCAAATCAAAGAGCCTGTGCAATCAACCTAAAATCCTGAGCCCTAAACCCTAAACCCTCCACCCTAAACCCTGAGCCCTAAAAGTCCACACACCCACAACACTCGAGACCTAACCCTAAATCCGAGACAGGACTCTAGAGTCTAGAGGCCCCAAATTTCGGCTGTTCCATGAACTTACAGTAGAGGTACTTCCCCAGGTCAGCTCGTCTACAGTAATGCAGTGGGTTTAGAGTTTGGGGCTGTCCATCAGCAGCACTTCGAAAGTCCCACAACAAAGTCTTCATCCAGGGCTTGGATTTGGGGCGTAAGCCCCCGAAACCCAAGACTCGAATTTCTTTGTAGCAAGACCTACAAAGCTCTGTTCCTGTAGGGTTTAGCTTAGGGCTTAGGGATTCAAAACCTTTGTGTACCTGGATTAGGATCAAGGTTTTGATCATTTCTTTGATGTGATTGTTGAGGTGTGAGTCAGGCTTTGGGAAGCGGCCAAAACCATAAGCTCTACAAGAAACCCTCTGCAATCGAGGCAACTATAGAATATTAGAGACTGTTATAGACTATTGCAGAAGATGATAGAATATTATGATAGAATATTGCAAAACTGCAATGAAATCAGGGCACATCCAACTCTGAGCCTAAACCCCAAACCTGAACCCTAAACCCTAAATGTCCCTAAACCCTAAACCTGAACCCAAACCCCCTCTGCAATCGGGGCACATCCAACTCCGAGCGTAGTTTCGTGCCACCTTGCAGCGCTCCATGATGAGGAAGCCTTTCTGGTAGTAGCCGGTGAGGAAGGTGAGCCTGGGTTCTTGTTAAGGGACGTAATTTATAAGGCTAAGAGAAGGGTTCCTTTAAGGGATCTATAAGGGTTCTTGATAAGGGATGGTTTAGGGTTTAGGGTTTAGGGGTCAGTGTAGGGTTTAGGAGTTTAGGGTTTAGAGGGGTTCTGGGTTCTTGCTAAGGAATTTAATTTGTAAGGCTAAGGGCTCCTTGAAGGGATCTCTAAGGGGTCTTGCTAAGGGATCTTTAGGGTTTAGGCAGTAGGGGTTGAAGGATTTAGGGTTTAGGGGTTTAGGGGCTTAGAGTTTAGGGTTTAGGGTTCTTGCTTCAAGTTGCCATAAGAAAGAAACCACGTCATTTGCTTTAGATCCCTATTATGGAAACTTTACTAACTCATGTATACAAATTTTCCTTAACAAGAACCCAGGAGCGCAAAGTCAGAAGTCCAAAAAAAGTTGGACCACAAGCGATACCGGGTATCTGGATAGCCAGCTCGGAAGTGAAAAGACAAGCCTCGAGGGTTTCAGGGTTTAGAGTTTAGGATTTGGGAACATATACGAAGGCAGAGCACTCACCAGCACAATCGTGCCAAACAACAAAGTCTTGTCAAGCATACCAGGAGGCAAGGGGGTAACAACAAGGTCGTACAATACGAAGGCAGCCACCAGCAAATTCCAGCAGGATCGGAAGGTTCCGCTAGGATGCAGCATGCAAGGACTTGACCTTGATGCGCTGGTGCCGCCTGGCATGTTTCGCTGTGAAGCACATGTCTACATGTTGCGGCCGCAAACAAGCACGATGCAGGGCAAGGAATTAAAGGGTAGGCTGAGCAGTAAAAAAATTGACAATGTGGCAGGCCGCATACTACTCAGCTACGAAGATAATGGGCCGCAAACAACTCACGAATGTCCCGATAGCGATGCGGCACTAGGATAGAGGCGCAAGAACACAAGTAAACCCTAAACACCAAATCGAGTCACCCTAAACCCTACAACCCTAAACCCTAAACCCCAAACCTCAAAACCTTCAACCCTAACGGGTGTACCTGCCAGGTTCGCCGATGAGGTGGGATCCATGCCGACCACCTTCCTTGATTTCTGTGTGGTTCTCACCTGGGCTCTTGTTAAGGTTTACGGGTTTAGGGTTTAGGGTGAACTTACCATAATAAGGAAACCCTATTATTCACTGTAGGTCCGGTTTATGGTAACTTAACACAATTTTCCTTGACAAGAACCCAGTCACCTGACCATCCTCCTGCCAGCAGAGGTGGGTGTGGAGTTGGATCTCGCCGGCGTCGGCATCCTGGGTTAAACCCGAAACCCTTGAAGGAACCCGTAAAGATCCCTTAAAGGAAACCCTATAGATCCTTTGAAGGAACCCCTATAGATCCTTTGAAGGAACCCTAAAACCCTAAACCCCTAAAATCCCCAAACCCTGAAAGGAACCGCTATAGATCCCTTCAAGGAACCCTTGCTGCTGATGGACAAAATCCTGCATTACCCATTATAAGGAATATACCATAATTCCCATAGTTTAGGGTCCTTAAGGTCATGCAGGATTTATATCATCAACCCCAAACCCTAAACCCTAAAACCCTATGGATCCCTTAAAGGAACCCCTTAAAGGTACCCTTATAGATCCCTCTACCTTTCAAGGAACCCTAGGATTTTGTGAGCTAAATTCCTTTAAACAAGAGCCCAGGATCAGACTCAGAGTCGGAAAACTCCGACTCAACTCCAGATCGGTGGAGCCGCTTCCTGGGTTTAGGATTTAGAGGTTCCTTTAAAGGGATCCACAAGGGTTCCTTTAAAGAGATCTATAAGTGTTCTATAAAGGGGTTTAGGGATTCAGGGATTTACGGGTTTATGGTTTAGGATGTAGGGGTTTATGGTTTAGAGGTTTAGGGCTTAGGATTTGAAGTTTTTTGAGGGATGCCTGAATGCCAACCCTTAGGGTCTCGTATAGACTTTGGCCTTCAAGTAATCTCAATGCAGGTACATATCTATGTAACCATATATATATATACATATACATATATATATATATGGGTACATGGACCCTCAGGGAAAGCTAGGCCTGAGCCTTGAAACGTAGGAACCAGACCACTTCTTGCCAATAAAACAGGGATGTATACTAGATATGAACCGGTTTTCTTAGTATGGTAACTTACATTAAGCTCCTTAACAAGAGCCCAGCTTCAAGGCATGCAATACTTCGTCTGAGTTCATGTCTGCGAAAATCGGCGCTCCAGCTGGCGGATCCGGCTTTGAAAAGTTGGCCGGGGGTTTCACATGAAGCGCCGGCACGTCAGGCACTTCTTGTTCCATTGCGATGCATATGCTCATCCGCCTGCTGCTCCGTCTTTCACTCTGACTCGCGACGACGGAATGATTGAAGCTTTCCTGGGATCTTCTTAAGGAATTTAACTTAACTTACCATAATGGGGATCTAAATAAACTAAACCCCTTAACCCCTAAACCCTAAACCCCCTAAACCGTAAACCCTAAACCATCCCTTCACAAAAACCCATTAAATTCCGATACGCTTAATGGAACCCTTACAGATCCCTTAAAGGAACCCTTACAGATCCCTTAAAGGAGCCCAGTTTCTTGTTCACTCTGATTGAAGAGGCTACTGGCCCGTCGCGAGCCAAAGCGCTGAGGCCCCGCATCTTTCAAGGAACCTTGAGGATGAAATAGGGTTTTAGGGTTTTAGGGTTTAGGGTTTAGGGTTTTAGGGTTTAGGGTTTAGGGTTTAGGGTTTAGGGGTTTAGGGTTTAGGGTTTAGGGTTTAGGTTTTAGGGTTTAGGATTTAGGATTTTAGGATTTAGGGTTTTAGGGTTAAGGATGTAGGATTTCAGGATTTAGGGTTTTGGGGTTTAGGATTTAGGATTTTAGGATTTAGGGTTTTAGGGTTTAGGATTTAGGATTTTAAGATTTAGGGTTTTAGGGTTTAGGATTTAGGATTCTAGGATTTTAGGATTTAGGGTTTTAATACTCAAACCTTAAACCCTAAAATCCTAAATCCTAAACCCTAAACCCTAGAATCCTAAACCCAAAACCCCAGAATCCTAAATCCTAAAACCCTAGAATTCACAAGAAGAAGGAGGACTCCTCGATATGGTCACTCGGCCCAAATAAATATGGCATTTTTATAAGCAGGGCATGATAAGCCAAATTCGACCCTCAATCTTCCGATTCAGAACTCCGACACCTAAAACCCTAAATCCTAAAATCCTAAATCCTAAACCCGAACACCCTAGATCCTAAAGTCCAAAATCCTAAACCCTAGATCCTAAAATCCTAAATCCTAAAATCCTAAATCCTAAACCCTAAATCCTAATCCTAAACCCTAAAACCCTAAATCCTAAAATCCTAAATCCTAAACCCTATAAAACCCTGAAACCTAAGATCCTAAATCCTAAACCCCAGAATCCTAAATCCTAAAACCCTAGAATTCACAAGAAGAAGGAGGACTCCTCGATATGGTCGCTCGGCCCCATTAAATATGGCATTTTCATAAGCAGGGCATGATAAGCCAAATTCGACCCTCAATCTTCCGATTCAGAACTCCAAAACCTAAAACCCTAAATCCTAAACCCTAAAACCCTAGATCCTCAAATCCTAAATCCTAAACCCTAGATCCTAAAATCCTAAACCCTAAACCCTAAAATCCTAAATCCTAAACCCTAAAACCCTAAATCCTAAAATCCTAAATCCTAAACCCTAAAACCCTGAAACCTAAGATCCTAAATCCTAAACCCCAGAATCCTAAAACCTAAAACCCTAGAATTCGCAAGAAGAAGGAGGACTCCTCGATATGGTCGCTCGGCCCAATTAAATATGGCATTTTCATAAGCAGGGCATGATAAGCCAAATTCGACCCTCAATCTTCCGATTCAGAACTCCGAAACCTAAAACCCTAAATCCTAAAATCCTACATCCTAAACCCCACCACCCTAAATCCTAAAGTCCAAAATCCTAAACCCTAGATCCTAAAATCCTAAATCCTAAACCCTTAATCCTAAAATCCTAAATCCTAAACCCTAAAACCCTAAATCCTAAAATCCTAAATCCTAAACCCTAAAATCCTAAATCCTAAATTCTAAAATCCTAAACCCTAAACCCTAAATCCTAAAATCCTAAATCCTAAACCCTAAAATCCTAAATCCTAAAATCCTAAACCCTAAACACGAAATCCTAAATCCTAAAATCCTAAATCCTAAACCCTAAACACCTCCAGAGCGCAAATGGTTCACGATTTGGGGTTAATCTTTAGCTACGCTAAAGGTTGTCTGGATACGGCCAGCCCTTNGGACAAGCGGCGAGGCTTAACCCTCGCCTTTCCGTCTCTCTTTTCGTATGGGCGCTCGGGCTGTGAGGCCCTCGGCCAAGCGTTCGGGGTCTGTCGCTCGACGTCAGCGACCCCTCTCTGGGTTTAGGGTTTAGGGTTTAGGATTTAGGATTTAGGGTTTAGGGTTTTAGGGTTTAGGGTTTAGGGTTTAGGGTTTAGGGTTTAGGGTTTAGGTTATAGGGTTTAGGGTTTAGGGTTTGGGGAAACTTCAGGATGAAATAGGGTATGATTTATATTACTAGTGGACTTACTAAAAAGGGGCCTCAAGAATTAGGCTTCCTACGTACGGATGTTCAGCTGCGGCAGTGTATAGAGTATATAGTATAGAGCTTCACATTGCAAGGTGTCGTATACCAGAAGTTTATGACCTTGATCCCGGACCTGCGAGGCAGACTGGCCGAATCTACACTTGAAGGTCACCCTTTGAAAGCCACCTTGTCTGTCCTCATGTCAGGCCATGAAGATCGATCATTCTCTCTCNGCCGAATCTACACTTGAAGGTCACCCTTTGAAAGCCACCTTGTCTGTCCTCATGTCAGGCCATGAAGATCGATCATTCTCTCTCTACGCAGGTGCGTTTTGCGTGGGAAATGCCTATTTTCCACTCCTCATGTCGAGCCACGGAGGAGCGTTTTGTGTGGGGAATGCCCAAGTAGAAACCTCATGTCGAGTCACAGAGGAGCGTTCTGCGTGGGAAATTCCTATTTACAAACCTCAGGTCGAGCCATGGAGGAGCATTTTGCGTGGGAAATCCCTATTTACAAACTCAATTTGCNTCGAGTCACAGAGGAGCGTTCTGCGTGGGAAATTCCTATTTACAAACCTCAGGTCGAGCCATGGAGGAGCATTTTGCGTGGGAAATCCCTATTTACAAACTCAATTTGCTGCTTGGAGGAGCGTTTCGTGTGGGAAATTTCTATTTACAAACTCAACTGGAGCGTTTCGTGTGGGAAATTTCTATTTACAAACTCAACTAGTGTGTTTTCCCTATTTACAAACTATTTACAANAAACCTATTTACAAACCTCATTCTTAAGGGAAAAAGCTATTTTCAGGCACGGGCATATAAAATCCAGAGTTTGATTGAAGGATTCCTGACCATGGATCGCTCGCCTGGAAAATGCTTTTCCCTTAAGAATGAGGTTTGTAAATAGGTTTGTAAATAGCTTGTAAATAGGGAAAACACACTAGTTGAGTTTGTAAATAGAAATTTCCCACACGAAACGCTCCAGTTGAGTTTGTAAATAGGAATTTCCCACACGAAACGCTCCAGTTGAGTTTGTAAATAGGAATTTCCCACACGAAACGCTGCAGTTGAGTTTGTAAATAGAAATTTCCCACACGAAACGCTCCAGTTGAGTTTGTAAATAGAAATTTCCCACACGAAACGCTCCAGTTGAGTTTGTAAATAGGAATTTCCCACACGAAACGCTGCAGTTGAGTTTGTAAATAGAAATTTTCCACATGAAGCGCTCCTCCAAGCAGCAAGTTGAATTGGTAAATAGGGATTTCCCACACGAAATGCTCCACCTTGGCTCGACCTGAGGTTTGTAAATAGGACTTTCCCACACAAAATGCTCCTCCAAGCAGCCAGCTGAGCAGAGCCAAGGGTTNCCTGAGGTTTGTAAATAGGACTTTCCCACACAAAATGCTCCTCCAAGCAGCCAGCTGAGCAGAGCCAAGGGTTTGTCTGAGTTTGTCTTTCATATCTGCGAGGGCTCGGCAAACCGTGGTGCAGAGCCCGAAGCTACCCGAGCTTCGCGAGCAACAAAGCACGGCCGGGGCCGAAGCACTCGGAGCTAGCACGAGTAAAGAGGCTATTCTTGCACAACAGGCTGGTACATACAAGCAGANGCAGAGCCCGAAGCTACCCGAGCTTCGCGAGCAACAAAGCACGGCCGGGGCCGAAGCACTCGGAGCTAGCACGAGTAAAGAGGCTATTCTTGCACAACAGGCTGGTACATACAAGCAGAGAGCGCACAGACGCACACAGATCTTGCATATTAAGATCTACACATCCAGCACGACGCATGCTGCAGGCTATTCTTGCACAATATAGAACACTGCACACGCCAGTTATATGGACCTGCGCACAAGTGTTTCAGAGGCTACATATAATGCATCGTCAGCACAGGTATATGCACTCGCATCGCAAAGTAGACCAAAGTAGTAGTCTTGGACAGTAGGAACCCTGAGCCCTAGGCTTTAAGCCCTTGAACCTCTGGTAAACCCTAAACCCTGAAAACTAACCACGTGGGCCCTTCCGGTCTTCTTTGCTTGACTGCCGGGATGCTTGTTTCGTTCGATCCTGGGCTAAAGCAAAAATGGGCTCCTTTTTGGGTTCCAATGGGTTTAGCTGAAGGTCTAGGATATTCGGGTGTACGTAGGGCTCAGAGTTTTGGGTTCAGGGTCTAGCATTCTTGGTTCAAAGCTTAGAGTTTAGAGCTCACTGTCGGGTTTTGGTTTAGGGTTTGACCTGGACCTTGGTGATTTACCTAGGGCTAGGGCGTGTTGATGATCAGCTATTCCAATCTCCATATGCCGCCCCGCAAAACGTAGTACTTTTCTGTTGGTTGTCGTACCTTCATGTTAAAACTATAGGATCGTAACATATCGTACCATAAAGTAGGTTGCCCGCAAAAAAGCAGGTACTACAATCTGGGTTCTAGGTAGGGCCCGAAACCAAGTGTTCTTGTTAAAGACCTTAGTTTGAGTCACCATAGTCAGGAGACCATATTAGATCCCACTCACGGTAACTTAAAAATATGTTCCTTAACAAGGACCCAGACTGGAGTCCTTGACTGCAGAACCCCCCCCCCTTGAAACCTTGAAAGAGCTCCTGGCGAAACTCTCTTAGGCTTCAGGATTTAAGGCTTTACGGATTAGTGTTCTATAGGGTCAAACCCAAATTCAAATAACCCAAACCCCGAAACTCTAATGTCGCAAGAGCAGGGAGAAGAACGCCATTCAGCCCAACACCGTTCAAAACCCGACAAAACCCATCAAAAGGCCGGGATTCTTGGTCAGGCCCTTGCGGATCATCTCGCAAAGCTTGCTGATGTACTTGCTCTGAGTGCGCTTGAGCGTCCTGCTTCTCATAGGGTTTAGATTGTTGCTTGAATTGGGGGAGGTTTAGTTTTGGGGCTTCTACTTCGAGGTTGCTCTTCCTAAACCCTAAACCCCTGGTATTTACGAAGTCGAGGCTCGGTGGGTTTGAGCCTTTTTAATGGTTGCCTGTAGCAGCAGATCGAGAATGTGCCGGTGTTGCCCTACACCCGGGCCTGTGAACCCTTTTCCACAAACTGTCCCCAAACCCTAGAAAATCATGCCGCAAATACGAGTCCCCAAACCTTTTCGAGTGGTTTTCAACACGAACAAACCACCCTAAGCTTTAGAACCCTGTTTACGGTGTATGAGCTTGCGGTTGAACTGCTGGTTTTAAGAATTGTCTTCAAAGTGTACTAGCGACTCTGAACGAGGGACCCTTTCGTTTCCCTCAGCCCTGAACGGTGTCCCGAAGCCGTGTGACTCAACGCCCAAGCCTACAAAACGGCAACCCTGACACTCAATCACATCAGAACAGTGCAGACTCAGCCCGAAGACGTAAACCTCAGTTTTATGATAAATGCAGGTTGAGGGTTGCGGAATATGTAGCGGTGCGCAGGGTTTGACTTTTCTACTGAGGGTCCGTATTCGGCTTCGCTCGTTCCTTTTGGAGCGGTGCTGTGTAGAGGTGCAACCAAAGCACCCTACATTTAAAATGCCACATGGCCAGACCCGAGACCGCCTTAACCCAAAACCCAAACTCTCACACCATAGTGCAGCAAAGGCAGTCTTGAGTGCATTCTTGTGGCCCTTCTCTACCTGAGGGAAAAGGCTCTTCTTCATTTTTTCAGTAAGTTGCAGGCTTGTGGATCGAAGCTTTCAGGCTCATGGTATACGGGGTTCTGTATGGAGTTTAGAGTTTCGGCATTTAGGCTTCAGTTGAAGGCACCTGCTCCCTCCTGCGGAAGCTTAGGAGTCACTATAAGCCCTCTTTTTCCCTAAACCCTAAACCCTAACCCTAAACCCTAAACCCTAACCCTAAACCCTAAACCCTAAACCCTTAGGGAATGAAAGCAAGACTGCTGCCATCGCCAACTTGAGACTTCCAAGCTTCCGGGCCCTATGTACGCTCGCATTGAAAGTTGCTTTGGGCAAGCTCCGCTGGACAATAGGGTTCCTTTAAAGAGGTCCCTAGGCTACTAGGGGTTACTTTAAGGGATCTATAAGGGTACTATACGGGATCTAGTATAAGGGTACTATAGTAATGTAGGACCTGATTAAGAAACCTTGGGCTTTTATTAGGGTTCCTTACATGAATCCTAATAGATTGGGGGTTATAGGGCCAGGGTTTCTTAACCAGGTTCCTACATTAAACACCAATGCACATATACCAGTCTAGATCCGGAACCTAGTCAGCGAAGAGCGGCAGCAAGACCCCACCAGGATCTTCAAGGTGGTGTTGGCTACTATGCCGTGTAGATTCCTTCATGTCCTACTGACACCCAGCAGGTTCAGCCCTAAACCGACCTTACGCCTAAACTCCAGGCCCTAAGCTCAGGGCCAAATCCCATAAGCCCTAAGCTCACTGAACCCGATAAACCTAAATCGTGGGATTTGCTCTCCGAGACCTGCGTCCTCGGGATTTGGGAGTTTGATATTTAAGGGTTTAAGGGTTTAGGGCTTAGGGGTTTAGGGTTTAGGGGTTTAGGTGCATCGGGATTTCTAACTTGGAGGTTCAAGGGTAGTTGTAAAGGAGGGTTGTAAATATCATTAACTACAATGTTGGAAGAAGCACGCACTTGGCTACGACAACAAACTAGCTTGAAGATGTGGACCGCAACTGCAAACATTATTGAGCCAATGTCGTGCTTATATAACACCCACTCACTTCATGGACATTCAGGTGCCAAGAGCGAGATTGAATTTAAGCTTATAGTAGGCTTCATCTTTCGGGATTAGCCCTAAGCCCCAAACCTAAACCCTAAAGGCCCTAAACCGTGGTTTGCGATTTAACTTTAGGGTCTGCGGTCGGCTCCGACTCCCGGTCTAGAGGTCTAGGGGTTCAGAGTTTGGGCTTAGAGTTTGGGGTGTAAGGGCTTAGGGTTTAGGGTTTAGGGGTTTAGGGCTCAGGGTTCAGGGTTTGGGATTGAGGGGTTCAGGGTTTACCTAGAGTCTCCATTGTAGTTTTTTTGGTTAACCAGTTTTATGGTTAGGATCCTATGATGGAGATTTTGGTTAACCAAAAAAAGGAACTGCAATGGAGACTCTAGGTAGAGTTTGATTATCATCCCAATCACACCCCTGCTTGCGAAGTGGCATTGACCATCCATGTGAAAACAAGTGTTGCAATACCTTTCAGTAAGGCTCAGTAAGTGTACAAGTAGCCCTGTGCTATACTCAGACTTTGAAGGGGTTCCAGTGCTCAGGCCTCAGAATATCCGGTATGGGCACATCGTCCCGCAGGGCTATCTAAACCCCGGGCACTGGTGCAACGAGGGGAGCCAAGCCATCAAAACCCTGAGCAGCACAGTACAGCCTCTGCCCCAACTACCCTTGATTACCACCTGCCATTCATTAAAGCTGACATACCCGCGATGAAATACCATAAGGCCTGTATGAAGGATACCTTTGGGGTGTCCTGGTAAACGATTAAACTGCTTAAACCTTTACCGTCTGCTAAATTGCTAGTCCGTAAACCCTGCACCGTGAAGGTCATGATTCGCCAAACTCTCAACCTGGAATTGGAAGTAACCAGGGAGAAAAAAGTATAGACTTTCATGTCATAATGGTTCCTTTAAGGAACAGGTACCAAAAAAGGTAATCAAGTGTGGTACTCCAAACCCAGGAAACCCTAAAACCTTCAACCTCAACTCTCCAAAAAGCAGAGCCCAAACGTTCTGTAATACCCAACTGCGACGGCCTACAGCACTGAACTGTTTCCCCTCTTCAAAAGCCAGATGGGTAGTTCTCTAAGTTAGGGTTCCTTTTAGGGTCCTTTTTCAAAGGGTGACGTATTATTTTCGACCTAAAACCCAGACCCTCCATCTACCCTCTATTAAACCCTAAATACCCTTAATTTGGGACCATGTACCCTTATTTGAGGGTACCAGGAGGGTCCTGGAAGGAAACCTAGTTTAGAGAACTACCCAAATCCGCCTTGACCAGGGCGGCCGAGCAATCCGTGGTCCAAGCGATCTGCCCGGAGGTGATCCTTCGACCCGCATGGAGGTCACGAATGCCGGCTTACCCTGTGCATCAAAATAGCCCAAAAGCCTTGCATAGTATGGTCTTTGGGCCCAAAAGCCAGATTATATGAGTCCTTAGATCCCTAGGGTCAGAAGTTTAGAGCTTTGGTTTAGAGAGTGTCGTCGGGTTTGGGGTTTAGCTACAGTATTTGGGATGCAAGGTGTTTGGGTTGTTTACGCTGTATAGGTTTTAAAGGCTTGGGATTGAGGGACAAGCAATTTACAGGATTGGGGTTTTCGGATCCGTCCAGAGCTTATATATTAGGTGTTTAATGGTGTTAATAAGTAGGCATTATTGTGAGTCTGCTCTGAACGGGCGGAGTCTCAACACTCGAACCGTCACCCCTTCCCCCTTCGCAAATCTCCCCATGTAAGCCTCTACTTAGAGGATCATGGGACTTAGTAACTAGGGTTATAATCAAGGTAACTATACTTATAACTACTTATATCCCCAGTTAAGGTACTTATAACCATACTTACTAACTCCCATGATCCTCCAAGTAGTCGGACTCGTCTAAAGGCCCGAGGAGTCGGACAATGCGCTTGGGGATGCGTTTTGCAACAGCTCTACACGTACGGCGCCCCAAATCAGGCTCCGAATTGGGATCTATTGGTGTCGATGTTTTACAATGTTCTACAAGATTGTACAATATTCTATCATATTCCAGAATATTCTACCATACCCGATAAAATTTTACAATACTCTATCATACTCTAAAATAGTCCATAATATTCCACAAGGTGCTACAGTGTCAGGGTTTGCAATGTGTTGTTGCTGCAAGCCCCCTGCTAACACCTGCTAACACCCTCAGGAAAAATCAATGGAAAAGCCCCAAACCCTAAACCCTAAGCCCCAACTTGCCAATTTCTGGGCAGGTGACAGAAGCTGTCCGAGGAACTCCTTCACCCACTTCTCCTTCTTCATCGCCTGGTTGTAGGTGCACGTTTTTTTATTGAGTGAAGCTGGCTCACACAGTAAGGTTTAGGGCCTAGGATTTTGAAGGAATCGGTTTGAGTTCAGGGCCTTAGATAGATGAGTCCTATAACATGAACCCTAGGCCGAAAAGCTTCAACCCTAAGCCACCAGGCTTTCATCGGTCCGTGCTATATGAGATTTCAGGATGAAAAGACCGTGCACCTGCGGGGCTTGTGCTCAGGATTCTGTATTCCTGGAATGCGGTTTAGGCTTTCGGCTGCATTATTCGGAGAAATGCAAAGCTTGCCCATACTCCCAAATCATTTCCCTATAAATCTAAAGAAGCCGACAATTAGGCACTCGGGTTTCGGGTAGTAGTCTGGGCGAGTATATGATTATTACCCAGAGGGTCCATATACACTACTATTATGGAATTAGGTCCCAAAAACCGTAATGGGGATGGTCTTTTAGGGCCTAGTTCCATAGTAGTAGTGTATATGGACCCTCTGGGTTAGGTACTTGGACCTTTAGGGTTTGTTCGAGGTAACCGGGGTTAAGCCAATCCAGGCCTGGGATCTTATAGCACGGAAACAGTGTAATGTAGGAACCTGATTAAGAAAGCTTGGGTGTTGTTGGCGCTCTCTATTTGGATCCTAATGTTTGGGGGTAGAAGGGCCCGGGTTTCTTAATCAGGCTCCTTCATTAGACGCTAATAAATATCTACAGCTGAGGCTCTGGGCAAGACTTTTACAGATTCTAAACCCTGAACCCTAAACCCTACCCGACCCGGAGCTGTGAAACTCAAGCGCAGAGCCCTGCACCACACAAAACCTCCCCTAAACCCTAAACCCGAAACCCTAAACCCTAAATTTTCCTAAACCTTCTGAACCCTAAACCCGAAACCCTAAACCCTGAACCCTAAACTTTAAACCCTAAACCCTAAACCTTCTGAAACCCTAAACCCGAACCCCCCCCAAAACTCCAAAACCCCGTAGATCTCGGCCCCCAGACCCCCAAATCCCTTAGCCGCCAACGCCCGAACCTCCAAAACCGTCAACCCCCAAAAGCCCGTGTAGACCCCTTTAAGGGAACCCCCAAACCCCTAACTCTAAACCCCAAAACAGCAAAACCACTAAAACCCCCCAAACCCGTAAATCCCTAAACCCTATAAACCCTAAAACCCTGAAACCCTTTAAACCCCTAAACCCTAAAACCCCCCTTTAAACCCCTAAACCCTAAAACCCCTTTTACATCCCTAAACCCTAAAACCCCGAACCCCCGCCCCTAAAACCTTCAACCCCCAAGCTGCCACAACGGTTTCAGCCGGCCTTGGGATTGATATTCCTGGGCGGTGTCTTCGACGGAATTAGGGTTTTGGGTTTAGGGTTTAGGACTAAGGGTTTAGGGTGATATTAGGGTTAAGGGGTTTAGGACTAAGGGTTTAGGGTGATATTAGGGTTAAGGGGTTTAGGACTAAGGGTTTAGGGTGATATTAGGGTTAAGGGGTTGAGGACTAAGGGTTTAGGGTGATATTAGGGTTTAGGGTTTAGGACTCAAGGTTTGGGGTTTAGGACGATAAGAAATTAGGGGTTTTAGGGTTTAGGGGTCCAGGGTTAAGGGTTTAGGGGACTTAAGGTTCACAAAGAGGGAATAGGACTAGGGCTTCAGGTTTAGGACTTGGGGTTTATAGGGAGGGTTTAGGGTTTTCTAGACTAAGGGTTTGGGGTTTAGGGTCCAATTAGGAGTTGGGCTTCATAAAGAGGGTGCTTCCGATCTAGACGTTGGGTTCACAGAGAGGTTTAGGACTACATAAGGGTTTGGGGTTTGGGGCTTAATTTGGACTTGGGCTTCATGAATAGTAGACTATGGGTCAGTAGACTATGGGTTCATAAAGAGGGCTTAGGACTAGGCCTGGGGTTTAGGTTCGTAAAGTTGTTTAGGCGGAGGTTTAGGGGGAGGAGGAGGAGGAGGCGGCAGTTGCAGTAGCACTAACACTAGCTCTCGGAGCAACGGCAGCAGCAACAGCAGCACTAGCCAGCAAGGAATAGGTGTTACATAAAGTTACATGCGAACCCCTTGCATAACCTGCCCGAATATAAACACCACCAAGTTGACCCGGCCATGGGTCATGTTGTGGCATTTCACGAGATGGGCCCTCAGCGACTCGAACATGCGCTTCTCCACGAGGCCCAGCCACACCTGAGCAGCTGGGGTGGTGGTTTGCGCGATGTTTTAAGGGAAGGAGGTGTGGGTAAAGAGTTCAGGGATCGGGGCTTTGAGTTTCGATTTGTTGTTAGGGGGTGGGGGGGGGGGGGGGGGGGGGGGGGGGGGGGGGAAAATTGAGTGGGGCCTTGGGGTTTTATTTTTTCTTTTTGGGGGAGAGGGAATTTTGTGTGTTTTGACACCCTATCCTTTTTTTTCTTTTTAGAGGGGGGTGTTGGNGGTGCGGAGCGTAGGCGTGAACAGGTGGGGTGGGGGTGTGGTTGGGGGGGAGAGGTAGGAAGGGGGGGGGAGGGGTGGGTGGGGTTTGGGGGTGGGGGGTTGGGGTTTGGGTTTTGGGGGGGGGGGGGGGGGGGGGGGGGAGGGATGAGGGGGATGGGGAAAGATTGATCGGGACTTCGAGTTTAGATTTTGACTTTTTGACGGTAAGGTAATTTGTGTGATTTGAGCCTCTAGACCTTTTCTTGCTTTGAGAAGAGTGGCTTGGTGTTCCGTAATAAGTCATACGAACGACCGAAGCTTCTGTTTCCAGTCTTCCCGAACTGTCGCTTAAGGACGTGAAAGCTTGAAGCCCAAAGGCCTTTTGAAAGGGCTCAGGTTTTTAAGGTTGAGGCTTCAGAGTTTAGGGTTTGGCAAGTCCCGGAGACCGAGAACACCAAATTTGCCCTACTAGCTGGAAAGAAAAAGGGCTGCCTCAATTCCCAAAACTTCTTCGTCACATTAATATACAGCCATAATTGGGGTTATCTTGCATATGCAACCTTAGTAGGTTCTTGGACCCAGAAGTGTTTACAACCCACTTGCGGATGTGCCCAGATATACCGAGCACCTCAACCCTAAGCCCTAAACCCATTAAACTAATATTTTACCCCAAGGGTCCAAGTACCTATTAATCATGCACTCTCCAAAATCCTAACCTACATAGCTACTATCCTAAAACCGAGTACCTAATTATTGGATCGGCTATTTCTGGCCTCGACTGGTCCTTCCAGTTTCACCGGCGCCACCATCTTTTCACCTGATGCCATTAGACTCATAAAATACAACAGCACTAGCAGCAATAAACGTACTATTGTTAGTATTTTGCTTGTATCCTTATATGACTCATGGTTTGGGCATTTCACCTGTGAGTGCTCTTGTGTGATTACTGTAGTTGTAGGCTTGATGGGCTGTTTTATTGACTTAGGGCTTCGGGCTTAGGGCCTGTAAGGGGTTTAGGGTTTAGGGTTAAGATGTCCGAACCCTAGAAGCATTGCAGAGGTTCACGGTCTTGACCCCAAGGGTCCAAAGGATCCAATAATCAGGTTCCTATATTAAACCCTAAAACCCTTATAGTACAATCAGGTACTCGGTTTTCGGACAGTAGTTATGTAGGTTAGGATTTTGGAGAGTATATGATTATTAGGTACTTGGACCCTTATAGATCCCTTTAAGGAATCCTTATAGATCCCTTTGATCCCTTTAAGGACTCCTTATAGATCCCTTTAAAGGAACCCTAAGATTCTTAGGTACTTGGACTCTTTGGTTGAGAAGATGATAGAGCAAGCCGTGAAAAGTCTGCAAGTTTTGTGCGGTTCCACCGCGGCGATATGGGGGTTTCCGCAAATATGGGACCCTAGTATAGTACCCTAATCAGTATAGGATTCTTATTATAAGGACCACAAAATAAGGTACCTGAGACCCTACTAGTATAGTACGCTAAATAGTATAGGATCCTTTCTGTAAGGACCACAAAATAAGGTACCCCCGACCTTAACCCCAAGTATCCTACCTTTTTAAGGACTCATATAAAGAAGTCATAATAAGGAACCCTAAAAATGTAGGTTCCTTAGGGTCCAGGTAATCTTCGGAAACCCCATATGAACCCTCCGTCCCCTGGACCCCTTAGTCCTAAACCCCGAATTCATTAGTCCTAAACCCCAAACCCTGAATCCTAAACCCTAAACCCCTAATCTTCGGACACCCCCATCTGGGGCTCTGGCTTTGCTTGAGAGGTTGGGGCTCGAAGAGGCTGCGAGCTTTCAGTTGGAGGCTCTAGGGCTTTAGAAACCCTAGAAATATAACCCCCTAACCTTAGGATCTCTGTCAAGACGGTAATTAAAAGACCCAAGAGTTGAAGGCTCTAGGGCTTGATGGGTTTAATGTAAGAACCTGATTCAGAAACCCTTGTCCTATAGCCCCCCCCAAAATAGGATCTTTATAAAGAACGTAGTGAAAGACCCAAGGTTTCTTAATCAGGTTCCTACACTAGTTGTACAGAGTTTGCACGCTACAAGATGTCGGGTAGCCCCGAGGGTCCACGTACACATGAAGTATATACTTTGGCCTCTTTTGCAGTGTATATTATATCTAGGTTCCTGAGTAGCCCCTGTATAATAAGGGTACCCTTGTTCCTACCCTTCGCTCTTAATTAGGGGATTCTAAAATAAAAAGGGCAAAAGGATACTACTCAGGAACCTAGATCTGCGAGCAGACTGGGGCTCCTAGACATGGAAGATGCCAAAACTCCAATCGAAGTCAAACGCCGCGACCATATGGCCAACAAACCTACACCCCGCCAAAACAATGCTATCACCACTTGCCAAGATTGCCCAACATTCCTAACTACACGAAAACGAAAAACAGTACCGTCATAAGATTTGCCGGGTGGCGCTCGCCATCTGGAGCATTCAGACCCACAGCCTCGCAGCGAAGCTTAAGTCAAACATCAGAACCACCAGCGGCCCCCAATACCCTTAACGGTTTAGGGTTTAGGGTAACTTAACTCTTGAATAACCCTGAAGATTGTGGAGTAAGGTTTTACGAAATTTTAGATGGATACCTAACAGAATTCCAGGAACCTAACCCTCAAACGTTTTTGGTGTGTGGGTTTAGGGTTGAGGGTGAAGGCTGCGACGGAGGGTTGCAGTCGAATAGGGCTCAGGCTGTATGTTTTAGGGTTTAGGGAGGGTTGAACTCTGGACTACTGAACCCTCAACCCTACTTTAAATCCTGAAGCCTTAAAACCCTAAACCCTCCATCCTAAACCATCAAAACCACAGAACCTTGGACCCTCAACAAACCCTAAAACCCTAAACCCTAGGATTACTGAGTCCTTTGGAACCTTCAAACACTTGAAGAACCTTCTTGAGCCCGAAAACCCTGTCAACACCCTGCAGATCCCTCATGGAACCCTGAGCCCTTTAAGCCCTAAGCCCTGAGCCCTAAACCCTGCCCATAGGCTCCATAGTAGTTCCGGTTTCCGGATTACCTTGTAGGATTCTTAATATGAACCCCCAAAGAGGATCCCTTTAAGGAACCCTATAGATCCCTTAAAGGAACCCTAAGGGTCCAAGTACCTAATAATCATATACTCTCCTAAATATTGAGCTACATAACTACTATCCTGAACCTAAGTACCTTATTATTGGGTCTTTTGGACCCTTAGGGGAATGCTAAGGAGAGTGTACGCGTAAGCACGAAACCCGCAGCCCTAAGCCCAAGGCACCCTTGTCCTTTTAGAAAAAATAGACAGGGCCCTATACCTATATCCCTTAGTAGGAAGTATTTAAAGAAGGTCCACTAACCGGTCTGCAAATTCTTTTGGGGGAACCATCAAAAANCCTTTTAGAAAAAATAGACAGGGCCCTATACCTATATCCCTTAGTAGGAAGTATTTAAAGAAGGTCCACTAACCGGTCTGCAAATTCTTTTGGGGGAACCATCAAAAAGGACAAGGCTGCCCCGAGGCCTCCCATCGACGATTCTGCGAGGGCGGCTGGAGCTCCAAGGACTTCACGCCTGTGGGCACTTTGTGTTTAGGGGTTTAGGGTTTGGGGTTTAGGGTTTAGGGTTTAGGGGTTTAGGGTTGCTTCTGGGGCGACCCTAAGAAACCTTCATTTTAGGCTCCTTATTATGATTTCCTTATATGAGCGTTTGTCAAAACTTCTTGTTCATGGCCAGACCATGGATGTTTTGGGGGGGTCCTATCGCTTTGCAAGGATTCCGTCACATGTTTCTGTGAGGTATCGCTTTGCTCTCGTGAAAGTAAGAAGACCATCAGACTCACTGATCCTACTCGTAGCTTGCCCTGCCCTTTACTGCCCTCTGCTGCCCNGTTTCTGTGAGGTATCGCTTTGCTCTCGTGAAAGTAAGAAGACCATCAGACTCACTGATCCTACTCGTAGCTTGCCCTGCCCTTTACTGCCCTCTGCTGCCCTTTACTGCTCTTTACTGTCTTTTACTGTCCTTTACCTGCCCTTTACTGCTCTTCACTGCCTTTTTCTGCCCTTTACCTGCCCTTTACGGCCCTTTACTGCACTCTACTGCCCTTTACTGCCCTTTACTGCATGGGGCAGTGGCTCATAAAACGATCTGGTAGGTATCGATTAGGGTATCGATTGGGTATCGATTAGGGTATCGATTGCCTAGCCATATATCACA